>JAMPIV010005697.1:0-315000 GCA_024509875.1 Oreohelix idahoensis | reverse complement strand
ACATCTCTCGTTCCCTAGTGATTCCAGAGCAAGAATCAAATTGTCATGCTAAAATTTATGGAACAGCCTTCCAAAGCATTGTATGTGCCAGATTTTAAATTCTAACCCTCAATTAAAAAAAAAAAAAAAAACCAAATTGAGCCAATAATCTAAGGAGTGGGAGTCAAATGATTAAGTCTGGGGAATAATCTGGACCAGAACAATGAAAGTTTTCCTCCTTTTTTGTCTCTACTTGGACATGTCACTGCTGAACACGTGGTGGCAAATGCAATGTTTGCATAACCTGACTATTCACCAGACAGCAAAGAAGAAAACTCACCTGTTGATGTTACTGGTATAGAAGTTTTAACTATGTCACAAATAATATGATGGTTGTAGTCATTCAGTCCATGCTATGCAAAACATTTGATGGTTGAGCATCATAAACATGTGCTTCCTCACTCCTTCTACAATGCCATGGTTAAATGATTTGGAAGTAAGAGTCAGTACAAGCAATACAGCACTGCTGTATCTACAGGTATACCTCGGAGATATTGCGGGTTCGGTTCCAGACCACCGCAAAAAAGCAAATATCGCAATAAAGCGGGTCACACCCATTTTTTTGGCTTCCCAGTGCATATAAAAGCCTAAAATCATGTTTACACTATATCTATTAAATGCGCAATAGTGCTAGGGTCTAAAAAAAAAAAACAATGCACTGTAAAATTTAAAACACTTTATTGCTAAAACAAATGTTAATCTTAATCATTTGAGCCTTTAGCGAATCGTAATCTTTTCAGAAGAAGGCACGCTCTAATAAATAAACAGGAACAATTTGAAAAAACGTGCAATATCTGCGAAGCGCAATAAAGCGAGGTATGCCTGTACATACACAATACAGCACAGCAGTTCCTACACACAGAAACAATTTTTTTTTTTTTTTAAAGACACGAAATGCAATATATGTACAGTTAGGTTAACTTCCTGTCATCTCACATCAAATAATTGGGGGAGGGCCCCCCACACAATAAACAAACAAACTGTCATCCTCACTGTTTATGAAATTTTAATTTTACAAAGGCTGTAACAAAAATAATAATAATGATAAGATTACAATAAATAAAACAGCAGAACAGAGATTATACTATAAATCAAGATTATGAGTCTTATCAATCTATATTATAAACACATTTCTTGCAAATTTACGGGGGGGAGGGGGGGGGGGGGGGGTGTGTTCGGAAGGACATATTCAGTGGTCAGTACATAGGTTTGCTCAAAAATAAAGGAGCTAGGTTAAATGAACTCCACAATTAAAGCCACTGAGAATGCTGAAAACGTTAAAAAAAAAACACTCACCCACTTGCAAACATGACATTCACTCCAGCAAACAGACAAAAGATGTATAACAATCCGGGACCTAAAGACACAACAACAGAGAATGCAGTCAGCGACCCATAGCTTGACTGCTTGCGTCAGGGTCAGCGAACAAGAGCTGACCAAGACCCTACTCCACCTCCAAGTGGTGGTCCTGGAAACAGGCTGCATCACTGCAGTCTGGCTGAGAGAGTAGGGATCGAAGAGGGAAGGCAAACCTGGTCCCAAAAAATGCCGTGCTGAAGTCAGATGTGTCGGCCGAAAGGCGCAGATATCGCAGCTTCGCTGTAAACAGACACAACGCAACCAACGTCCTTTTCAGGACGAACGAGGAAGAAGTATAACAATCCCACTTTCAGAAGTAACTATTTCTTGTATCCTTGGAAAAAATTCATTATTATAAACAATAAATGCAATACAGCTGATAGAAATTGATAGCTCTGAAACTGCCAAGAAATGTGACAATGTCTGTATGCTAGTGTGCTCATTTGTTAGTTTTTGTATAACTACATGTCATACTTCATCTATGCAGTTCCCCGCAGTAAATAAAGGTAACAGTAGCCTCTTAGCAGATATTGCCACAGGGGAGTGAAGTGTTAAAGACTTCACTATACTGGGTCCTGCTTTTTTTTTAAGGTGGGGTGACCAGTTTCCTTCCTCGCTGCTTTTGCCTTCCCTAAGTTAAGAGCAGAATCAGGTATCCATTTACAGCTTGGACTGAAGCAAGGTGCTACCAGGTGTCAATCCCAGACACATGTAACTGGATGATACGGAAGTGACAAAATACCCTAATATTATACTAGGTTTTGTTGCATCACAATAGTTTATGAAACCTTATAGCAAAGAGTTTCAAGTTTTGTTCTTACTTTTTATCTTTCATATGGAAAAACCTAAATTATCTAATGAGTTATTGTCAGACCCACACATACACAACCGTCAAGCCAAACGATGTTTGAAAACATTTAAAATGCGTAAAAACAGTGACCTGCACTCTCACTTTCAAAAAAATAAAATAAAAATCAATTAGGATTTTTCATGTTTATAGGAGTCAAAACAACTCTCAAATTAGCTTGGAATGGAAGAGATAAAATACTGACATACATTCACAATAAAAAGCATTTAACGACATTCCGCACTGTCTCTTGTCGTCAATGCACTAGCAGTAAGTCTAACAAACACATACACAGCAATTATTCTAAGGAAGCCAACTGTGCTGGTAACTCAATAACTACCTCTGCGGATCATGCCAGCAGGTCTTTTCATACAGAGACTATTTTCTGGAATACCATTAATCACCAGTCTAAAAAAAAAAAGTCAGCTCTACCTCCATTTAACAGCAGACGAATTGCCATGAGCCTTTATCTTCACCATTCATAATTAGAAAACACAGTTGCAACCCCTATCTCTTCCTTAGTTCAGCAAATTTACGTGACAAAATACAGTTCTAAACATTCTACCATCTCTGGCTTCATGTAAAGCGAAACTCTTTGTATCCTGAAAGCAGAAAGCATTAGTCCATTCGTTTTCGACAAGATATTTGAAAATGCAGAATAAACAAGCTTAAAGGAGTTTATCTGAAGGGCTAGCCTTAAAAGGAAAAGCAAAAGGTATTGATTACTTGATTACAACAGAGCAGCATGCTTATCATTTAATTACTAGGAAGACATCTTGAAAAGAAGACACTGAACATCAGTACGAGGAAGACACTGCTCAAATGCACTTTCCAAATTTAGAAAAGAAAAAAAAACAACATATTAATGTATCTGAATCTGTACCTATCCCAATTTTATATATTCACTTTAAAAGCTTTGAAAAAATCTGACATACAAATAACCTTAACCGAGCTCAAATTAATATTTTTTTTTTAAATTATGTAAAAGGTAAAGGTAGTCCCTTAGCAGATAATACTGTGTAGGACTTGAAGTGCTACAGAACTCAGCTTTACAAGGTCCCTTACTAGCTGCCCATGCCTTCCCTAACTCAAGCAGTGTCAAGTACCCATTTACAACCGGGTAGACTGCAGCGTGACGCTACCAGGTATACAATCTGGTAACTTTGCTCCGAGAAGCAACTGCTCTATCCACTCTGCCAATATTACATGCATATAATTACAGTGTAGCAGTAAAATTAACAGTGCTCATCCCATTGTAGTTATTAAAATATAAGTCATGTATAACATCGTGTCACAAATGACTAATATCCATCACTGCATCAAACTTGAATTTACAATAAAAATAAAAAAATTGGGACAGGAAAAGACAAATCATTTTCAACCAAATGGTTTTAAAGTTCTAAGTTGCAAACTATTTGTTGGCAACAAATGTGGCAACGATAACAGCCGCCCGATATGAAAATTTCCAAGCCCAATTTCTTCACTATGCTGTTGACTCTTTTCAGTTACCCTTCTTTGACCAGCATGACCACAAAAAAAAAAAACCACAAAAATAAAACTAGTCGGGCAGAAACAGAAACTGCTGCTAAAACAAGTTATTTAAAAAAAAAAAAAAAAAAACACAAATAAAAGTAAACGTTGCACCTCAAAGTACAGCACACTTAAATTTGCGAGCTTTTCTTTTTATTGACAGTGCCGCTCTGGTGGCTGTTTCAAACACATCTCTAACTCCATCTTTGGTCTTGGCCGAGCACTCAAGATAGGCATAGGCACCAATCTTTTCTGCCATGCCCTTTCCTTCTTCAAACTTCACTGGCTCCTGTTTCATCTTATGCAATTCTCGAATGGTAACTTGATCATGACGCAGATCCTTCTTATTACCAACCAGAATGATGGGGACATTTGGACAAAAGTGCCGTACTTCTGGGGTCCACTTCTCTGGGATGTTTTCCAAACTGTCAGGACTGTCTATGGAGAAGCACATGAGGATGACATCTGTATCTGGATAGGACAATGGTCGTAATCGGTCATAATCTTCCTGCCCGGCTGTGTCCCACAGGGCTAGTTCAACCTGTGAAAATTAACAAAACAGGTCAACATTAGTGATTAGGTTCTAAACATGTTTACTCCAACATACACAAGAAAGAAGCCTTTTAAAAAAAATTTTGTTAAGATGTTCAAATCTATTAAAGCTGGATTACAAGAACGGACCAGTGGTGACTTTTTCTATGTATATACATCAATAATTTTCACCCATGTAATTCTAACGAGCTCTGATAAATGCCACAAGTTTAAAACTGTTAAAAGAATAATCTGATTTCCAAGAGGTAAAGAATTTGTTGTATTACCACATAATTTTAGGCAACTAAAACATGATTTTACAACCATGAAATGTTCTGAAAAGTTTCAGCTTTTTAGCTATTAATCAATAATATATTATGCCTGCAAATGCAATGACCATGCGATTCAACTTGCATCATATTATTATGTTCTTAAACACTACAAGGGAAGTACCAGCTAACAACAGAACTAACTACTTATTTCAAGCACATGAAACTGATCTACTGTAACCCAACTAAAACCAAAACGGTGGTACAGTGGAATGAGGTTAATGAGAAATGTGAAAGTAACTGGACTGGCACGGTGTTTCAATACCATGCTGATTTACTACAGGGGAACAATTTCACACTCAACAGTGAAGACCTGTTAGTTTTTCATTTATCTAAAACAAAACTTTCATGAGTTAGGAGCTGCCTACAGAACTCAGACGCCATGTTGAAAATAGTATGTTTGGAATAGCAAATAAAAAATGCAACAAATTTGAAGTGCCTCTATGAAAATTTTAACAACGTGGCTTCCTCTAATGCCCAGGATTTGTCATGTTGTGCACATTACTCTTTTTCATGAACTCCATGCCAATCTGAACACAACACAGTGCCAAACAGCACATAAACATTGAACAACAGGCACAACACAAAACATCCTGTAGGTCTGCAGGAAAAAACTAATTTACTTCAGGCAATGATGAAAACAAACATGAAATCTTCACATGCCCAAACTGTTTGGCAATAGTTGTCATTGGTTAACCTTTCCTTGCATTATTTCATTTACCAGCAAATACTATTCTCTGGCGAGGTATGTGAGACAAATATTAGACTGAAGGTACAAACTGTAACAAGATTCAAGGAACTGTAAATAGGTTTTTTAGACGCATGCTTATATGCCAGGCAAGCATGCAGTAAACAACGCTAAATCTGAGAAACCGTGCTGCTCAATCTAATTTGTCTGAAAAAAAATATGCTCTTAACTGTACTATTTGGATATTTTCACTGCTTCCTTACGACCAACATTCAGATGTTTAACATACGACCTCAATAATCTGATTCCACTTCACAAGATGAAAAGTGATAATTCTTGCACTTCGTAGATGGAATACATAATTACACAGGTAATATGTACTGAAACACACTGGTAATGAAACATATAAGCCCCTTTGAAACATGCCCCCAGAGTACAGTCCACTGCTGTTCATTAGCCATGTCTTTTCATGCCACCATATCCACCTTTTTTGCTTGATTTTGTGTTATCTAATTTGTCTCCTTTGTCCGATTTTCTCAATCCTTTAGCAGCCGGAAAGCTGCAATTTAAAGCTAGGATGCTTTTGTTATTATCTCTCGTAAATTTAAATTTTTTTTTGGAATTAGTTTTAAATCTAGCCGTTCTCCACTTTTTCCGTCATCCCATTTATTTCTGATGCAAAGCTTTGAAGGCATAGTCCAAATATTCAAAGCATTTAAGTTTCAGATAGCTCACTATGTTCACCATTTGCAGTCTTTTTCCACAACAAAGAAAGGGTAAAGGAAAAAACAAGTTTTAGAGATTCAGTTGTTTTTTTTAAAACCTCTTTTACGATTTTAAGTCATTACTGAATACTAATTTTTCTGAATCATCTCTGTAGAGTGAAATATACTTTGATAAGTTTGAGCACCTAATATTAAGCCCACAAGAAGGTTAGTCATTACTACAGCTGTTTTTAAAACAAGACTAGCTAAGCTAGTTGTTAGAAGAAACTTCTTCTTTGATCCTTAGCTGCCGACCGTCAAAGCAGTCAGTGGCCATTACGCCTGGTGGCGTCTTGCAGGGCAACAACAAATTGATTCCACTTTGCTCGGACGGTGGCCATCCTTCGTACAGTGCCCCAACTCTGGTTCATTCTTTGCATCTCAGCCTCCACAGTATTCCGCCAAGTTGTTTTTGGTCTGCCTCTCGTTTTCCTTCAGGGGTCCATAGCATAGCTGTTCTTTTGATGGCATCGGGGTCTCTTCGTACAGTGCCCCAACTCTGGTTCATTCTTTGCATCTCAGCCTCCACAGTACTCCGCCAAGTTGTTTTTGGTCTGCCTCTCGTTTTCCTTCAGGGGTCCATAGCATAGCTGTTCTTTTGATGGCATCGGGGTCTCTTCTGAGGACATGGCCAACCCAGCTCCAGCATCTGCCAGCTATGATGGTGTGCATGTCCTCTTGCTTGCTCCGAGTAAGCAGATCTTGGTTGGTGATGGTATTTGGCCAAAAGATTTGGAGAATTTTTCTTAGGCATGTTGTGTGAAAAGAGGACAATTTCGACATTTCCTTCTCTGTAACTCTCCAGCTCTCCGCGCCATAGAGAAGTACAGAAAGCACACAGCTCTGATATAATCTTAATTTTGTGCTTGTGCTGTACTGAGAGGACTTCCAGATGTTGTTTAGACTAAAATAGGATGTTCTTGCTTTGTTCATTCTGTTGTTGATGTCTTTGCTCGCTCCGCCGTCTGGTGTTGCTATGCATCCTAGGTATGTGAAGGCATCTGTCTGTTCCAGTTGCTGATTCCTTACTGATATGGGCTCAGGGTTGCTCACATTGAGTCTTCTTTAGGTTGATGTTCAAGCCCACCTGCTGGCTATACTTATTAAGTCTATCCATTTTTTCCTGGATGTTTTGATGTGAATGTGCTAGCAGTGCAATGTCATCTGCATATTCCAGATCTTCCAATGTAGACAATGTAGTCCATCTTATTCCTCTTGGAATGCCCTCTGTTGTCTGGCGCATCACCCAGTCTATGACTGTTAAAAATAGAGTGGTTGATAAGGGGCATCCCTGTCGTACTCCTTCCTTCATTTCAAAGGTTAGGTTGCTCTGCCCAATGCTACACGTAAAGTTGGCATAAAGGCTTTTTATGATTGACACTATGCAGCTTGGAATTCCGTAGGCCCTCAGTATTTTCCATAAACTGTCCCTATGTATACTGTCAAAAGCCTTTTCAAAATCAACGAAATTAATGTACAGCTGTCTTTGCCATTCTGAGCACTGCTCTATAAGGTTCCTGAGGGTAAATGTATGATCTACACATCTTCTGTTCTTCCTAAATCCTGCTTGTTCTTTCCTCAGTTTGTGGTCTACTGCTTTTGAGATTCTCTGTATAATTATCCTGCCTAGTATTTTGCTGGGAACTGAGAGAAGAGTTATTCCTCTCCAATTATTGCAGTCTGCAATATCTCCCTTCTTGGGCAATTTGACAATTATTCCTATTCTCCACTCTGTTGGTGTTGTCCCTGTTTTCCAGACTTGTGCAATTAGTGGTTCTAATAGTTCTGCTGCTAGCTCTGGGTCTGTCTTAAATAGCTCTGCATTTAAGTTATCATGACGAGGAGCTTTTCCATTCTTTAGCCCTCTGATTGCTGTGATTTCTTCTTTTCGTGGGATGTCTCTGTATTGACATCTAGATCATTTTCAGCCTCAGGAACATTCAATTGTGTCTCTGGTGGTTCCTTATTCAGAGTTTCTCTGAAATGCTCTGCCCATCTTGTTTCCTGTCCCTCTACTGTCGTGATGAGATTTCCGTGCTTATCTCTTACTAATGTAATATTGTTTGCACCTCGTTTTCCACTGATGATTTTAGTTATTTTGTATACTGTGGTCTGAACTTGTCTTTGGCTGATGCAGGTCGACTTGCCCAGAATCGTGATGCGTTCAGAGCAGCTGTAATGGAGACAACGTTCTGGAAAGAATACGTCACATGATGATGTATACTGTGCTTTGTTCATTTCTCAGTGCTGCCTCTTCTGCCTGTCTTGCAAGGTCATCCAGAAATGTCCTTTTGTTAGCACGGGTTTGACGTTTAACTTCCTTGTCCAGCTGACTGTACTGTTCACTATATATTGCCTTTAACCTGGGAGACTTAGCTTCTGTTTTCTTTCTTTTCATTTCCTCTCTCTTCGCTATGGTGTTTAGCGTATCTGGTGTTATCCAGTCTTGGCTCTTTCTTTCCTGGAATCCCAAGTGTGACTTGCTGCTTTCCTTGTATATTGTTGAGATGGTGTTGAATCTCTGGTCAACATCATCGGTCTCTGTTCTTTCCTGGCTTTTGATAATCTCATATCTTCTCTTTACGTCGACCACGAAAGCTTTTCTGGTGAGGGGATCCTTCAGTTTTGTGATGTTGTATCTTTTCTGTTTGACTGCAACTGGTCCAGCAGCTCTGAGTTTCACTTTCAGTCTTGCTACTACTAGGTGATGATCACTTCCCACATCTGAGCCTCTTCTTACTTTCACGTCTTGTAGTGCATGTCTCCATCTGCCATTGATCATAATGTGATCTATCTGATTTCTGTCTCGTCCGTTTGGTGATTCCCATGTTAACTTGTGCACTTCCTTGTGTGGAAAAAGTGTTCCTCCAATGACCAGGTTGTTAATACTGCAGAAGCTTATTAATTTGTCCCCATTCTCATTTGCTGTTCCACTGCCGCATTTCCCCATTACTCTTTCGTTATAATTATTGTGTGCTCCCACTTTCGCATTTAGGTCTCCCATTACTATAATGAGATCGTACCTGGGTGTAGTTTCCATTTCTTTTTGTACCTGTTGATAAAACTCGTCCTTGATCTCTTCATCGCTGTCGTTTGTTGGTGCATAGCATTGTATAATTGTGGTGTTGGTGAACCTCCCTCTCAGTCTTGCTCTTATCAGTCTGTTGTTGATGGGTTTCCATTCCAGTAAAGACCTTTCCATTCCTTTCATCAGGATAATGGCTACACCTTCATTGTGCTGACCATCCTCTCTGCCAGAATAAAGTACTGTTTCCCCTGTAGCTGTTTTTATTCTCCCCTTACCTGTCCATCTGCTCTCGCTTATTCCCAGGATATGTATTTTGTAGTTCCTCATCTCTGCTGTGATTTGTCTCAGCTTTCCTGCCTCATTCATAGTTCTGAGGTTCCAAAAACCAATTCTGGTTTCGTGTTTTGCGGTCAGGGCATCCGTTTTCATGCCAGTGGCTTCCTTTCGGCTTTCAACACTGTCAGTCATACGAGCCTGAGACTCCGGATGTCCGTCCCGCAGCAAAGTTTTTCCATTTATTGTTGTTTCCGTAACATGTGCGATTTTTTACATAGACAAGGGTGTCGGCCCTGTGCTAAAACCCCCAACCTGGAGGACCAGAGTACCAGCTTTTGTCTGACCCCTACCCACGCAGACCAGTCCAGCTTGGTTGAACCTACCAGGAGTAAATCTCCCACTGGCATAGCTCTGGGGATTGTCAGGGTACACAAGCTGCCATACCGCTACAAGGTATAGGTACCATTGATGGCAGGTTAGAAGAAACAAATTGATTCAATTGGTACATCACCAATCACCACCTGAAGCTCACCTTTTCAAATATGAAACACAATCTGTATTTGCAGATCATTACTTCTTTACCTTAATGGAGTTATTTCTACCTTATTTCACATTGTTTTAGTTATTAAATAAAAACAGGTGATCAAAACTTGAAAGATTAAAATGCACCAAGAAAGAAAAATGCATGCTAAGTTTCATCTCTCTACAATGAGTGGAACACAGAGATTGTGAGCATCACATATTTGAAATTTGACAAATATATAAATCTCAGGTGAAGATAAATAAAATAAAAAGTGGTTAAAAAGCTACAAAATGCAGCTATTTATACAACAGACTCAATGCTGTAGGCACTAGTCCCAGCAACATTATATTAATATTCTCTGAATAAATTTTGCGTCAAAACAGCCATTGCATTTATGTACAAAGTGTATATCTCCAGCTTGCAGAAAAATAGCACAAAGCCAGATTAATATGAAAATAAAGAAAAACACAAAAACTAAGATTAATATAACAAGGAAAAAACTAAATACACTATTAGAAAGCACTGAATCATATTAACACGAGAGGTAATACCATATTTACCGGCCAATAAGATGCAACACCCCCCCCCCCTAAAAATGTATCTAAAAACAGGATGCATCTTATAATAGACCGAAAGCTGAAATTTCAGGTGGAATTTTAATTGGTCAAAGTCTGCCAGTCTGTTTATATAAGTACTCTGAGCAATTCTCGCCTGTACTGGAGTTTATTTTTACGGTCACCCAAAAGGCTGGATGTATGAAATTGTGGATAGAAAATGTGTGGTCCAGGCGTCCTGTTAAAGAAACCTGCCTTGCTAGTATGGGATCTGTTTCGGTGTCACAGAACTGTGACTGTTAAGAATAAACGTAGCCAGTTGAAAAACTGAGTTGACTGTAATTCCAGGAGGCCTTACCCAACCAGCTACAACCTTTAGATGTCTCTATTAATAAACTATTTAAATGATTCATGAAGGAAAGTGGAACAACTGGATGAAGTCTTCAGATTTTGAAGTGACAGTGACAGGATGAAGGAAGAGGCCTACTATTCTGAAAATGTGTGAATGGGTTAAAACTTCGTGGGATGCAGTGAAACCAGAGATAGTTGTTAAATCATTTAAGAAATGTGGCATTAGTAATACCCTTGATGGTACTGAGGATAACTGATTGTTTGATGACAGTGATGACTCGATTTCTGATATAGAAGAGATGGTTTATCTAGCTCTGAAGATGACGATGTTCTGGGTTTAGAGGATGAAGATTAAAACCTTTAATGTAACTCTACATTTTTTTCCTCGATAGATTTGCATACCAATTCCTTGAAAGTTACTTCCAATTATTTTTTTTTCAATAAATGTATGATGCGATGTACTAAAATTATTTTTTCCTAAAAAATGTCCATGGGAAAAGGAGTGCGTACTATACGCCCGTGCATCTTGTAGTCCAGCAAATATGGTATTTGGTACTAAGATGCGCACTGAAACATCGTGTACATGTAGCACTAATAAATGTCTTCAACATCTGCTCCAGGGGTGCCCCACATACTATGAACAGAATAAATCCAATGGCCACCGTCAGTACCATTTCAGAAAAAAACTATGGAGATGTCAGCAACCTGAAGTTGACTGCCAATTTTTGGCTGCACAATAAGATGCCCAAAAGTGATCGAAGAAGAAGGAAAATGATCATATTACAACCCTTCAAGGATAAGGGGGGTCTAAGCTGCTGTTGGCCCCCAAGTAGAAATCTTGCACCAGTGGTTCCTATATTAATTTGTTGTACACAGAGAATGCTAGCCACATCCAAGACCATGACTTAATCTTCTCTTAACAATATGTCTGGCGGGAGTAATTCCTAGTGCTTTAATTCTCAGAGACCCTGGGGAACCATAGGAGATGAGAAATGAAAGTACCCAATTATTTGTGTGTTTTTACATATTTTTCAGAAGGGCCAAACTTCCATTTGTTATTTCCTATTATAAGACAGAATATTCACAAGCTATGACAATTAAACTGAGGGCTTATGGAATTCCAAGCTGCACAGTGTCAATCATAAAAAGCCTCTATGCCAACTTTATGTGTAGTGTTGGGCAGAGCAACCTAACCTTTGAGGTGAAGACAGGAGTACGACAGGGATGCCCCTTATCAACCACTCTATTTTTAACAGTCATAGACTGGGTGATGCGCCAGACAACAGAGGGCAGTCCAAGAGGAATAAGATGGACTTCATTTTCTACATTGAAAGATCTGGAATATGCAGATGACATTGCACTACTAGCACATTCACATCAACACATCCAGGAAAAAACGGATAGACTTAATAAGTTTAGCCAGCAGGTGGGCTTGAACATCAATTTAAAGAAGTCAAAGGTCATGACGCTCAATGTGAGCACCCTGAGCCCATATCAGTAAGAAATCAGCAACTGGTACAGACAGACACCTTCACATTCCTAGGATGCATAGTAACACCAGACGGCGGGACAGGCAAAGACATCAACATCAGAATGAATAAGGCAAGAACAGCCTTTTTTAGCCTAAACAACATCTGGAAGTCTTCTCAATACAGCACAAGCACAAAATTAAGATTATATCAGAGCTGTGTGCTTTCTGTACTTCTCTATAGTGCAGAATGCTGGAGAGTTACAGAGAAGGAAATGTCGAAATTGTCCTCTTTTCACACAACATGCCTAAGAAAAATTCACCGAATCTTTTGGCCGAATACCATCACCAACCAAGATCTGCTTACTTGGAGCAAGCAAGAGGACATGCACACCATCATAGCTGGCAGACGCTGGAGCTGGGTTGGCCATGTCCTCAGAAGAGACCCCGATGCCATCACAAGAACAGCTATGCTTTGGACCCCTGAAGGAAAACGAAAGAGAGGCCAACCAAAAACACCCTGGCGGAGGACTGTGGAGGCTGAGATGCAAAGAATGAACCAGAGTTGGGGCACTGTACAAAGGATGGCCACCGTCCGAGCAAAGTGGAATCAATTTGTTGTTGCCCTACAAGACGCCACTAGGCGTGATGGCCACTGACTGCTTTGACGGTCGGCGGCTAAGGATCAAAGAAGAAGAAGATGACAATTAAGGCCCCGTGTAGTTTCCAGAGATTTCTCAGGTGATAAAGAAAGAACAGGATCACTACTCCCTCGGGCATGCCTTAAACGGTGACTAATATGAGGTGGTCTATGAGGCTGGCAATCTCATTATGTAATTAACAAATTGCTGCAGAAACCACTGCTGCAAAAGTACATGAATGTTTTGGTGCAAGCTTCCTGCAAGGGGGACAGCTGCAGAACTGGCTCCATGCTCCACAGGAAGCGGAAAAGAGAAATGAAGACGGCAAATCAAGAAACATTTTCTTTTAAATATATATGAGGGAAATTCTAATAATACTAGGCATTGTTTTTTTTAAATGTGTGTGTGTGTGTATGTACTAAAAATGCTCATATGCATTGTAGTAGCAAAACTAAATTTAATAATCAATTAGCATTTATGGGGGGGAGGAGAAGGAGACCAAAAGCCAAGATGCAGTTATCAAACACGGGTTAAAATATAATAAAATGAAGGTCTTTAAGTATATATGACCATGCAGTTTGTTAAAAAGAACAGCAAAGTATAATGTGAAAGTTATAGTCAGAAAAAAGCAAGATATACACCATTTGAATTAACTAAAGCAAACAGAAATAACTTGTAATAATCTATGTTAGTTTTGAGAGCTGTGTCAAGAAACCCACAGAAACCATAATGTATGTTTCGAAAACTCATGCTAAAAAAAAAAAACGTTTTAACTCACCAAAATTATTGGAGATTCAAATTTCATTTGAAACTTGCTGATCAAAGAAATCCTTATGATCATTTCTTCCGACGATCAAAAACAAATAACCAAATCGCAATGGAGACAACCAAAACTGGTGGGGATTTTTATTTTTTCAAATCTGAAGAGACATATGCAACCTGTGCTGGCACACTGCCTCTATTCTTAACAGTAATGCTAGATAAAATGAATATAATATAAAAACCATTATGGAAACACCCACGATTGTTGCTACATAAATACACACAAGAGGAATTACCTCTCATTCAAGAATCATTATACATCTGACATTATTTTCAGCAAAGCAACTGCAGTGAAAAAACGTATTCTATAAAAAATATTCAGAACCAACAGTTAAGGCTCAACAAATATAGTTTTTTATAATCCAAAAATCAAGAGCTAAGATATAATCTCATGTACCAAATTTGGAGTACTTCACCACTTTGTTTTAACTATTACATGACGAGATGTAGTTATTTGTTGAGCCTAGAACACAAAGAAGTGCATCAAACGAAGTGTAGCCATATATCTACGCACCTGTTTGCCATCAACTTCAATATCTGCAACATAATTCTCAAACACCGTTGGCACATAGACTTCAGGAAACTGGTCTTTGCTGAACACTATAAGTAGACATGTCTTACCACAAGCACCATCACCAACTATAACAAGCTTCTTCCTAATTGCTGCCATGGTTGGCACCCTAGCTATCTGTGAATGAAAACATGCAGTAGCATTTAGCAACAATTCATATTCTATGTGAGGCATGGAGAAAAACCTCATTCTAGACATGCAAACAAATTATGGTGCAAGTTATTCTTACATATTATTAAAGGCTACTGTGAATGTTCTTTTTTTGACAGTATGTGGAAATAATAAACAAACATAAAAAAAGCAAGAATAAAGCACATTTTGGTTCCGCACTGAGACTTTGTCATCATTTTCCTTTGCGCTCCTTACAGAGCTTGAAATCACTACTGCAGCTGGTCATCTTGCAGGAAGCCTGCAACAAGCATTCACATGTTCTTGCAGTAGTGGTTTCAGTGGTAATTTGTTTTACATGAAGAGGTTGCTAGCCCCATGCACAACCTCATGTCGCCTTGCACCTGAGGGTACAATAGTCTTAATTCTTTCTCTGTCTCTTCACAGACACCCCCCCCCCCCCCCATGAACTACATGGGGTGACACTTCATGTTGTTGTTGTTGATTGATTAGAGTTGCTGAGCTTGTTGCTCTTTCACAGCCAGTGCCAAGTTGAAGAATTCACATATGTTCTGTAGCTGTTTAGTGGTGTAATTTATTAACATCTAATTTCTTGGTTGTTCTCTATATTTCAGAGCCATACAGCAGGACTTTTTATTTTCTTATTTTGATGTAACTATCCACTCCTGCAGCTTAATATTATCACCGGTGCTGTTTAACATCTATACAGCAAAATTAGTCACCATTCAGCCAACTGGACTGGGACGAACATTGACCTCAGCAGACGTCATACTCATTTACAAGACTGGTTCTGACCAACAGGAAATGGTCAATAGCATACACGGGACACTACATGAAGTGGTTAAATGGTGCAAGGAGACCGGCTTCAAGCTCAATCCCCACAAAGCCTGTGTGCTGTGGTGCTCCTTGAACAACAACATATTGACAGCAGATCTTCCAGACATTACTTTCAGTGGGCAGAAAATTCAAAGGCAAGAGAAGCTGAAATGCCTCAGAATAACATTTGATCGTGGGTTATCATACAAGTACCATGTTGATCTAATCATACAGAAGTGCAACAGAGGTCTGGCAGCCCTAAAAACAACAGCCACAGCGCACCTGGAACAGACACTACTGTTTCTTCTGTATCATCAGCTAGTCATTTCAGCCATCGAGTATGGTCTGGGAATACTCACGCTGTCAACATCACAATGTGAACGATTGGAATGCATTCAAAATGAAAGGGCGTGTGTAGTCTTGGGCTGTACGTGAGATATCCCCATCATGACAATGCTGTACATGCTTGGATTACTGTCGATTAGATCCAGATATGCAATGGCCCAGTCAAAAGCCTTTATGCAAGTAACCACAAAAAAGCACCCTCTGCATGGAAACCTAGCTGACATTAAGGGAGTGAGAATAAAGTAGGGGATGTCATGGATGGCACAGGCAGAGGCAACGATTAAGCAGGTGACCACAGTTGAAAATATATTCAAAGGGGAACAGTAGAGTAAGTCAGATGAAAACTGGACGAACTACAAGCAAGTCATCTTCAGCCTTGATAGAGAGTGCAGAGCTTGGGCCAATGGGAAGGGCAGAGCAGGAAATTGATCACCTGATAAATGATCATGCTAGGGATGATGATGCCATTGTGTATGCTGTAATCCGTAATGAGAAATCAGGGTGGGGCTTCTCTGCTAGAGTAAATAGAAGAATTGTCACTGAACATCGCGGGACTTACATGACAACAACCTGCAGCATGAGAATGGAGGTAGAGGCAGCTACTGCAGCCTCAAGGTGGCTGTCTGAGAATTCCTTAACAAGGGCAAATATTGTATCAGACTCACAATCCATGCTTCGGAAGGTCTAAAGTGGGTGGCTCCGGCACAAATGGAAAGCCTCAAATCTTCAGGAATTGGTGTGGATCTACTGTCCTTGTCATGCAGGGTACGCGGCAATAAAAGAGCTGACAGACTAGCTTCAATAGCACAGAAGGTGCATTGGATATGGATAAGGGAGAGATACTGAGGGCAATTAATGATCGCCTATTAGAGAATGACACTGTAATCTATGAATCATCAAGGCTAAGACTGCTGAAATTTGGCATCAAATGTAAGACCAGCAGGGATGGACATAAGCGAGAATGCATCCAGCATGTATACAACCAGCATGCAACAGGATCAATTAGCATTCATACCCTTCATCATTTGCTGAGGGAGACTGAGCACCTATGGGTTTGCCCGGAGTGCAGTGATGTCGATTCTGATCAACAATAACAATATACACATCTTGTATGAGTATTTATCCAAGTATTATCTAACTACTGCTTGCCAAAATTATCTTAATAAGCTTTGTCTCTTCTTTGTTCATTTTCAGATCCAAGAGTTGCTCCCTCTCATTTTGTATTCTGTCTAAAATTGGGTTTCAGATTATGGGACAATCCGGCAAGATAACTGGTAAATAATGATTGCTCCTTTTTTTGTTGTTGTTGAATCCACTTAATTCAATTTCTGGTGTTGCATTCAGCTTCATCCAAAAAGGCTGAATGTCCTCATGTCTCTTTTTATTTTAAAATCAATGCAAAGTATATTTTTTTAAACTGTAAATGGCAGAACACGATTTTAAAAATGAAAGGCCCTGGTTGTCTGTGAGATAATCTAACAATACCCACAGAATGTTGTGCCTGTGCTAAGTAAGACACACTCTAGCCACTAAACACATCACACATATGCCGAAATAAAAACAAGTAATGTGCATTTTCTGCAAAACACAGTGAACATGTCAAATATACAGTTCTAAAGTATTTTTCAAGCAGTGGGAAAAAAATATATAATTGAAATCATGTTATTTATCATCTCATGAAATCTTTAACATCTCTCACTATCAGGCTCATAAGTTATAGACCATCAGCATTCTCTCCTTCCCCTTTTTATGGTTAACAAACAACTCCTTTTGTTATGACATGTTTGGTTTTCTTATCTTTAAGATTAGCTTTGCTACAGAATTTTGTGTCAATCTGAATCATCAAAGCTTTCAAAGAATTCTTGACATTCTTACGAAAAACCATATCTGACATATCCAGTGATCTTGTTTAGGTGGGTAACCATTCTAAACTACCAATTAACAAAACAGGTTAAGCTTCCCTTTAGCTAATCTTTTTCTTTGTTTCTAAATATTCTCTAAACACTGGAGAAGCAAACACAAACAAAACAAAAACTACTTTCAGGCAATTACCTAGAGCTGAATAGTAAGATAATTATTTGTATAGGTGAGTAAGCATGAAATTTAACACATTTCCCCACACAAGCACACTTGTCAGAGTCCACTTTTCATGTGCATATTCACATCCAATTTCTTCCAAATATATGGTGGCCAATTAAGTCACATATGTCACTGGGGTAAGGGTTTAGATTCCTAATTCAAACCCTAATTACTGTATCCCTGAATTCTTTCTTAAGGCTCTACTGATGAGGGCGACAACTGGATATATAAACATTTGGGTGAAGTTGAACACATATCCTTCTGTTCTTCATTTCAGCTGAAATGAGATGTTACAGAAAGATTTTTTGAATATCATAGATGGATTGTAGCCTACAACAAATGAGCAGATAAGACAAAGAAAAGCTACAGGATCACATGAAGACCTCAACAATGAGAGAAGTTGACGTGGTAAGATCACACAGGATGACTTTCCTTCAAGGCACAATATCAGGCAAAAGTAGACATGGCAGACTGAAAAAGAAATGGACAGTATAAAAAAAGTGGGAAAAGGTAACCGTCGCAGAACTAAAATTTAACAATCAACAAACATAAGTGGCTACTACTAGTCAAGCACTCATCATATGTGGTGCCTAGGGTTACCATATCGTTCAACACAAAAAAGGAGGACAATTCTCAATTTTTAGTCATGAAAAGGAGGACAAGGGCAGACATTATAGTGAAATTTCTTCAAATTGGAGAATTGATCAAAACACTTAGGCTAGTATCATCAATTTGTACACATTTTTTCATCGAAAATTTTAAACTTATTTCTACATCTTCCTAGGAAATATCTTCAAGATCTAGCCACTTAAACCCAGAAAATTCATGAAAAGGCTGCATCCACATCTTTAAATAATCTAAACATCCTTCATACAGTGCTTCTACATTGCACTGAAACTGTTGCACCTCAGATTTGTAGCCATGACTTTCCATTTGCTTTAGCATGTCCTTCACTTTGAGTGGCATGAAAATGATATCCTCTCTTTCTTGAAGGAGGTCTTGCAAGGATGAAAGGATTTTCATTAGGCCTACATCAATAAGGGAGTTAGGCCTATCTCCGTTTTCTAATTTCCTAGCGGACAAAACAGGGTAATAAATCACAAAAAAAATGTGTGGGGACAGTAGCCTAATTTTTACCCCCAAAATAAGGACATGTCCGCATAAATGAGGACGTATAGTAACCCTAGTGGTGCCCCAATGCCAAGTGTTATGGGACAAGTCAGTTCAAGTCAATATTAGTTACAAAACAGGCTAGAATGCACTTCACATTCTCTTGTTTTATAGTCTAAAACTCTAACGAAAGATAACCACACCCTCTCAACAGGGACCCTTGATGACTAAGTAGGCATATGCACAATTACTCTTGCCTTTAGGATTCCCTTTGAAATGTAATGAATGTTTGTGTACTTTGCACGACGGCCACACAAAGGCGAAAAGTCTTAATTTATCTGCCTGTAACTTTCAAAAAGAAGTTAGGAATGTTTTTAACAACGCTTTTGTTAACAACTTACGACACACTCGCACTGTCGACGGGCCTATGGTGACGTCATAATATGGCGCCTTGCAGACAGGCCAAGTTACTTCCTTTAAGCATATATTAAAATGTTCCTAATTTGCACAACGGCGTATTTCAACCTAAGATGCAGATTAAAAATGAAACATGCGCATCTGTAATAGTGTGACATTTAGAACCCTTAAACCTAAACACAGCCAGCTGAATCTCCCGAACGCATTTAAAAACAAAAAAAGGCGGAAACATTAACTCACAAAGAGCAAACTTTCCGGGCGTAACAACGGAGTCTCTACGACAATATAAAGCACATTAAATATTCTCGTAGTTAAAAAAATTGAATAATACCCTGTTATGGCGTTAATGCACAGAAACAGGTACCTGTAACGGTGTGTGTGATCACCTATTTTTCTGCTTAGGCCACTCACTCTCACATCAAAGGACCTCACCTCAATTCGTCCTAGAGGGATAGCTGCAATCTCAATGCCTTGACGTCACTCTTGGATTATGGGAACTTTGGTATTACATCCTACTTTCGGTATCATTCTTTCAGATCACGGGCATATTTTCACCTAGCATTGCTCAATAGTTGTTAAACAGAAGAAAATATCAGTTTTAAAAGAACACAAATATTTCTTAAAGTTAAAAATTAAAGTGAAATTAGCTTTGCGTTCTGTATAAATCCTGATTTATCTTCTTCTTCATTCGCCCTCAGACTTACACATTAATGACTAATAAGGCAATAGATAGCTAAAGGTTATACCAATATTAGATTATTTGCAAGCATCCAACTTACCTGTAAATATAGAAGAGGTGTTAAGAATAGACAGACCTAGGAAACTGCATAATATAGTCAAACAATATTTAACACAAACAAATGTTAATATATAGTGGCTGGGAATGTGAAGGTCTGATGCTGTTCTTACAATGCATTTAACAGATGAAAGTCAATAACATATCTGTTAAAGTCAGTTATATAACTGGAACCACCAGGCCTTTACACCCCTCCACTTTAATATTATTCTTGTTCAGAGTTTCTTCTTGATTTTTTTTTAAATATTTATTTTATTTTTTTAAATTTATTTATTTAACGTATAAGCACAATTGTGATTGTCCCTATTTACAATGATTTGACAAATGTGATGCCACTTTCTCATATCGGCAGTTGTTCATATTATTTGGAATTGAAAACAATATACGAGTATATCCTAATTATAACCCATCAGAGGTTGAACGGGATTTTTTTTTTTTTCATTAATTTAAAAAAAAAAAAAAAAGATAACGATTCCTGACATCTCCAAACAGTTTTTCGTTGAGAGAAGTGGGTTGTTGCCATATGCAACTCCGTTCACTGCTGTAAGTTGGGACGGACTGAAGCAGATGGTCGGCTGTCATGGGGCTGGTGCCACAGGAGCAGAGATCTGTTGGACCAATCCTGTACTTGCGAAATAGATGGTAGCTCAACCTAGTGTGACGAGTACGTACTCGGAAAATGATGTCCTGGTCTCGCCTAGATAGCTGGTGATAGGCATCATATTTTATGTGACCTGTGTTCTCTGTCCCATTTGGACTTGAATATGGCTTTTATAGTTGTTTTAACCATTTCATAAGTTGTCTATATCGTTTTGTTGCAGCGCTCCCCCTTTATCAAGTTTATCTCTCTCTTCTACTTACTTACTTAGTCGTTCCCCTTCTACCGTGAGGTGAAGAGGTTTGGAAGAGAAAGCGCCAGACTATCCTATCGGCTGTCTTCCTCTGGCCTGGTTCCATTCTAGTCCTCGGTCCTTCAACGATTGTCTAATGTTGTCCTCCCAGCCGACTCTGGGTCATCCTGGGGGTCTGGATCCCTGGCTCTTTGTTTCCCATGCTTGTCGTGGTAGCCGATCTTCTCCCATTCTGCAGACATGGCCAAACTATCTTAGTTGGCACTGTTCTACTTGGGTCTGCAGGGGGTGGGATTTTAGGCCTTGACGTATCGTCTGGTTTCGGACCATGTCTCTTCTTGTTACTTCAACCACCTTCCTCAGATACCTCATTTCTGAGGTTTGGATCTGGCTTTTGTGGGTTGTAGTCATTGCCCATGACTCGCATCCATATGTCAAGACTGGGACATAGGTGGAGCGGTATACAGCCATCTTCGTTTTCTTACCAACCTCTCTCTTGCTGAGGAATCCTCGATTTATGGCCTGAAAAAGTCTCCCAGCTGCTGCTTTTCGAGTGGCCAACTCTTCTTTGATGCCTCCCTTTCGGTCTATAATAGCTCCGAGATATTTAAAGTGGTCGACCTGCTCCAGGACCTGTTCTCCCAGCTTAATCTGATGCCATGGATTTTTGTTTTTAGAGCTGCTTATGACCATCCCTCTCTTCTCCAGCTCTTCCTTCCAGACTTGCAGGTTGGATTGGAGATGTGCCTCTGATTTAGCAATCAGGGCAACATCATCAGCAAATGCCAGCTCTGAAATACATACCTGTCTCATCTTCCAGTACCCCACTGAATACTTTCTTGTTCTCTCCTTACATGCCTTGATAACATCGTCCATGAGGAGTATGAAAAGATAAGGTGACAGGATATCACCTTGTCTTACACAGTGGTGGTCCTTGTAGTGAAATGGATCTGTGTAAACCCCACGCTCAAACTTCCTGCTTAAAAACCAGTCCGCGTATTTTTTTTAAATCTAGAGAATTTGAATTTTTCTACTACCACAGGTTAAAAGTTACTACCCCCATACACACACACACCCACCCTAATATTTATCGAAGGACGTAGTCAAACTTACCAACCAATCAAATTGGTACCTCGTTTTTAGAATCAAGAAAAATATTTGGTTGTAGTGGCAAAAATGCCGATTCTGTGTTTTTGACCAAAATTAAATTAATTTCTCAATAACTAAAGGGAATTAGAATGAAAGGGATATCTTGAATTATAGCGCTGATATTGATTAATATATTAACCTAAAGGTTCCCACTTAATAAAATAATCTTGACTTAGAAAAATGTAATTTACTAATATTCTAGATCAGGGTAGACCTACAATTAATTACAAAAAAATTACCCAGATGAAACTGTTAAGGAATAACCAAAGGAAAAGTAGATAGAACGATAGAGGTAAATTGGCCGTTTAATTATCACTTTTGATATTTGAAATCGGTCCATAAATAACGGAGATATAAAATACCCAAATGTAATCAGACGAACGAACACACTTAGAATCGCTCCAGTTATAATCCAAAAATAGTTAATTTTTTTACTCGACTTCTGATTGGTTAGGGGTAGGGTAATAAAATGTACAACTACTTGAAAAATCAGGCCATTGTAGTTTGAACCGCCATTTGAAAAACTAACACTCACTGACAAGTTGAGATCAGCGGGAAAGCCTTGTGACCACGCTTTTGCCTTCTGGACGATAAAGCAGTCTGAAAACCTATTTACTGCTAGTCAAGCTTGTGCATGTGTTATTATTCTTTACTTGGGGTAAGACAAATAAGTTTATTTGTAATATATTGACATGTAGTCCACACGCTGTGTGTGCCGCCCTATTTTATTTCGATACTGCCAATTGGGAGAGGTTACGACTACCTAAGTAGGAATGTGTCTAACAGCAGACTTATTGGGAAGTGAAAAATAAATGTGTTTGTAGATTTGCCATAAAACTTTGTGACTGTAGGTCCAGGAGAAAATAAATTGATAGTGGCTTCTGGAGTGACACAGTGTTCAAAGAACATGTGAAACCATGCATAGAATGTTTGAAAGCAGAAATTAACAGGTCACAAGCTATATTTGTACACCCCTGCTGATTCTATGGAAGACAATCAATGCTTAAGGAACAGTGGCTTTGATGCCATATGGGAAAAAGAATGAAAACACAGGACTGAGTGTAGTCAAGTGTGACGATATTCTCAATACAATAGCTAAATTAGATAATATTCTGAAGCCGCGCTAGCGTAGTGGTTACAAAACCGCTCTGGCGACCGGGTGATTCAGGATCAAACCCAGGCGACGGCATTTGAGGATTTTTCGTCCACCGGGATTTGGACTGGATTAAAATCGAGACATGGCGAGGACATTTGAAGGAGTGTCGTCGACCAGGGACTGGCGGCTCCTGAGCCGACACAGCTCTAATGGGTACCTCCGAAAACGGCGAGTATCTGCCTGAATGGCGAGGGACACTTGTCTCTGCACAAGAAAATAGGATATTCACGTAAAAATCAATGTCAGGTTAGACATTAAAAATAACCTGAGATTTCGCCTCGAGTATTAGCGGGCGTACGAAAAAAAAAAAAAAAGATAATATTCTAGTGCATAAAGTCAAAAATAGGATAGAAAATAAAAATTGAGTCCAGCGTAGTATTCTCCTACGCCCGCCCGCATGTCGATTCTGATAAACATAATAGCCGAATGAAAGATACTGTCTTTTCGAAAAATTCTTCCTTGAGATTAAATGTAACAATTTTGCAAGGTTAAGTCGGATTGCCAAGACGAGAGTGAAAGAATAAAAGAGGGGAGGGATGGAAAGACAGAACCTAGAGAACGCCGTCTCGCGTGGATTTCACAAAAGCCAACTCGAGCAACATAGCCTTGGGCACTTTTCAAATTACGATACAAAACTAAAAAATGTTCGTCAATTGGTCATGTAAACAACCTTAGCTCTTATAAGGAATGACGTAATTCTAACGTACTACGGACGATTCTCGTATTTATTTTGAAAATAGTTAGAAAAAGAATGGAACAGGTGGTAGTTTCTAGATTTGAAGACTAACATAGAAAAAATATGAAATTATGAACCATAATACATAGGGCCATAAAATTTATATATTCGGATGCCTTATGATGTCCTGAGCAATAATATGGTGTCAGTTACCCACTAGTACAAAAAATAACCAAAATAATGGCAATAATATTATGTATGATAAGACGGACTGACGAGAAAAAAGATCACGCCTGCTTAATTTTTTTCATGACATATTTTGAAAAAAGCTTTGGGTAAATAGGACTAAAAGGTACCAAGATTTTGATTGGCTGTAGTTTAAAGGAAGGCGAGAGTGGATTGGTTAACCTAACACTAAAAATATACCTGTAGTAGTAAACGTAGTATTTTGAGAATTGTTTTTTTAAAGTTCGATTTAAAATTCATAGTCGTCTGCTTCTATTGGCCAGCTTAGTTGATATTGAGGAAAAATTGTTAGGCTAGGACGCCATTTCTTTAAAAAATCTTGCCACGAGACGATGAGAACAGAAGTGTAATTCTAAATACATATATTATAAACTTCTGGACAGGGCAATGATAACTTGGGCCAGATCTGCCAGTCATCGTTGTTTGTGTGTAATATTCATTGAAATTGTGGTAAGATTGAATATATTAACCATTTTATTTAAAATAAAGTTTGAATGTGAGATACTAACATACGACTGTAAGTAAGTGGGTCGATGGCAGACTTAGGCAAAACCTAGAGATTGATCCATCATATGATAGCCTATCAGAGAGGTGTAGAACTACAAAATTATATATGATTGTCATCAAGGAGCATAACACCTATCCTATTGTATAGAAAAAGATTACTGTTGGAATTGCAGAGGCGTTGTAACCATTAGGGGAGAGGAATACTGGTATACATTGTCACTTCAAAATATAATGGTACAATAGGTTGTCATAAAGAGCTGACCCTATGCGTTTGTTTGTACTGTACCTGTAATTAACTGTGGAATATTATTGTATACTTATTATAAAGAAGGATGCATAACCTTCTTATTTCAGGGGTTTTGTGGCCCTGACAGTCACATAAAACCAGGCTCGTAGGAACTGATTGATTCCTGACTCTGTTGCATAATTCGGGCACGTACTGGATGCCATTGCCTTTTATGAAGTGAACCAGATGGTCCATCGAGCCTAGGACAAGACTTACCAGGTTTCTCCTTCGAAGTTAAGTGCCCGTTCGGCACCGAAAGTCTCAACCTCTATGAACCTCAGTTATTAAAAATAAATAAAAAAAACTGACATTATCAAATAAAAGAATTCCACCTGTGAAAAATGAAACGAAAATGAAAGATAGGGAGTGATGATAACCAACAACCTACCATTATACATATACCAGTATTATCACATTTAGAAAACTACACCTACACACTTTTATTATATTAATACTTGTATTATGGACAGAAGATCCATTGTATAAATTGAATATTGTAAATAATTCCATTGATTTCACTTTTGATTGTCAATCCTGATTTAAACAAAATAGAGTCAGGATAATAAATTGAAAAAAAATTATTAACGTTACACAAAATTCAGCCACTGACTTACTTAAGATAGTCTTTTAAAGTGTAGTGTGTATGTGATTGTTGTAGTACTGTTGTGTTGTGTGGATAATAAAATACCTGTTTATATGTTTAGTTGGTTAATGCAACATTACACTACTTATACATAACCCTAGACACCAAACGTAGTCATCATCATCATACATTCTAGTCAAAGAATAAGTCTGAGTGAGATCGAAAAGGTGGTAGCAGAAAGGTACCCTGTAACTTAACATAATATTTATTATATTCAGGGACCTTCACAGCTGACCTCATTCAGTACACTAAGAGTACATAACAACAACATTTCTTAACATCAAATCCACCACATATATTGGGTAGCTCGATTCCGGGATTTTTAAATTCGTATAAAGTATATTAGGGTCTCAGGTCCCGGAAATTATAATTACCTGTCAAATAAAATTAAAAGTATTCTTTTGTGGAATTTAAATAGTGGTTGAGCTATCGGTGCCTGTGGTTGTTCTTAGTCATTTTAGAAATTCTTAGTTATATTAGAAATTTGTCTAATTAGAAATTTTAAAAGGTTGCATAGTACAGAATGGCTGATCTGGCAACGTTTCGATCTGCTGCTGTGCAGAGGGCTAGAGAGATGGGCATGGATGGACCAGAGCTGGTCCAGTACGTAACCTCAGAATGTGACAAGTATATTGAAAGGGAAGATAGGAAGTTAGAGGAAGAAAGAAAATTACAGTTACAAATTGAGACTGACAAAGAAATTAAGAGGTTGCAGATTGAGGCTGACAAAGAGTTAGGGCATTAGAGGCGGATAGGGAGGCGGAGATTAAAAGGCTCCAATTTGAAGAGAAGAAATTAGAAGCAGAAAGAGAAGAAAAGAGATTAGCTACAGAAAGAGAAGAAAAGAGATTAGCTGCAGAAAGAGAAGAAAAGAGATTGGCTGCAGAGAGGGAAGCAGAAAAGGAGGAGAAGAGATTACAGAGGGAGCACGAGTTACGACTAAGGGAGTTGGAATTACAAGGCCATGCTCCTGAAAATGGTGCCAGCCCTTTTACCCCCGATGCCACTGCTAGTCAGGGAGCCTCAACCTCAGCTGTGGATTTTCATTTAGACCATGTTGTTGAGAAAGACGATGACATAGAAAGTTTTCTGGGTAGATTTGAACTGTTGGTTACCACGTATGGTTTAGAGAGAGAAAGGTGGAGCCTAAAGTTATCCCAGGGGCTTAGGGGAACAGCTTATGAAGTTTTTGCCAAAATGAGCAGGGATGATCAAGACAATTATGACATGTTAAAGCAGGCTCTTTTGTTAAGGTATGAAAAGAATGGAGAATTTTACAGGAAAAAATTTAGGAATGCAAGGCTACTGTCGGGTGAGACCTATCACCAGTTCTCTGCACGTTTAGAGACCTACTTGGAGAAATGGACTGCTCTGGGGAAAACCCAAGATCTTAAAGAAATGATCCTTATTGAGCAATTGAGAGAGTCCATGGCTCCAGACTTGAGAAAGTTTCTCATGGAACAAGGTGCAGAGAGGCTGGGTGAGTTACTCAATGTCGCTAAGTGGTATCAGGCAGCCCAAGCAGAGGCAGCGGGCACAAAAAAGAACCAGGTAGACAATTATAAGGCTCCTCAAAACTTTAACAGATTTGACAACAAAGATCAGGGAAACAAAGGTAAGCAACATTTTGATAGGCCACGACATGATTATAGAAATAAAAACCCACAATTCAATGACAGAAAATATGAGGAAAAAAGACCTTTTCATAAAGATAGATTATATTGTAAATGGTGTAAGATGGACAACCATAACACCGAAAAGTGTACTAGGAAACCTCCTTCCTTCGCTGCAATGAAAACGGGGAGAAAGGGAGCCAAGGCCAACCCTACTAAACAGCAGGAACCGTATCATCCCCCAGTGTGTGAAGAAGTAATATGTAATGGAGTCACCATAAGGTTCTTGTATGATACTGGATTGGATTATGATTCCGTTGTGAGTTCTCACCTGGTGCAAGCAGATCAATACACCACAGAAACAGTGGAGATCCAAGCTGCAACCAAGGACGTAGCGACCATGACACTTCCCATCGCCAGGATAAATGTAAAAACGCGATATGTGGAGGGAATCATCAAAGCAGCAGTGATAAATGAACCAATCTACCCTCTGATATTGGGGTGTAGATATGTCTTCTTGGGGAATCCCAAGAGACCTGTGATCATGGCCACAGTGCAGACCAGATCACAGTCCAAAAAGGAGGAAAATCCGATAAATACCCATCCAGATGAGATGAGGAAGGCACAGGCGGAGGATAAGACCCTCAAGCCGTGTTTTAAGAAACTGCCCAAATGTCATACACTTCCAGGCAAGGGAGACTTCTATATGAAAAACAAATTGATCTATAGGAAGGCTGGAACTGGATCCAATGGTCACGGACAGCTGGTCCTTTGCACGTCATATAGGAAGAAAGTATTGGAACTAGGGCATGCAATTCCCTTCAGTGGTCATATGGGGATCAGCGCAACAGGACAGCGTATAGCTTGTCATTATTTCTGGCCAGGGATAACTGAAGATATAAAGAGATATGTAAAATCCTGTCCAGAATGCCAACGGGTAGCTCCAAAGCATTGGACTGCTCCAGCAACTCTAGGGGAAATGCCCATAGTGGGAACACCTTTTGAGAGAGTTGCCGTGGACATTGTGGGACCTCTCACTCGGACCAAGAGGAGGAACAGTTATATTCTGACTCTGGTGGACACTTGTTCAATGTGGGGAGAGGCGGTAGCCCTGTCGTCAATCGATTCGAAGCATGTGGCAGAGGCATTACTCACAATCTTTACAAGGTTAGGCTTTCCCAACCAAATCTTGACTGATAATGGCTCACAGTTCAAGGTTAAACTAACGGAAGATGTTTTCAGGATCTTTCAAGCCAAACACTTTCATTGTAGCCCGTACCATCCACAAGGAAATGGCCAAGTGGAAAGATTTAACGGGACACTCATTGCGATCCTGAGAAAGTTGGCACATGAAAAACCAGATACATAGGACCAGTACCTTCACGCCGCCCTGTTTGCTTATCGGGAGGTACCCCATAGTTCAACCGGTATGGCACCGGCAACCATGTTATTTGGGAGGCCAATAAAAGGTCCATTAGAAGCCTTGTTAAGGACGTGGACTGATGATAAGGCAGAAGAAAATATCACCTCATCATATCAATATGTGAACGAGCTGACCACTCGTCTTAAAACTGGCTGGAAACTTGCTAATGATAATTTGAGAAAAGTCAGGAAAAAACATGCTGCCTATTATAATAAGAAGGCGAAGGATAGAGATTTAGCTGTGGGAGAGAAGGTCCTCCTTCTATTACCAGGCAGTAGTAATAAGTTGCAGATTGGATGGCAAGGTCCATATACAGTTCTAGAGAAGGTGTCTAGAACAAATTATAAGATAGATAAAAAGGGGAAAGAGAAAATCTATCATGTGAATCTCCTGAAAAAATATCTGGAAAGAGAAAATCAGGACGAGACACACTTACTAACCTTGTCCATCGCCAGCTGTTTGCTAGGCTGAACAAAGCTAAATATTTCTCTAAGGTGGATCTGAGCAAAGGCTATTATCAGATTCCAGTAAAACCTGAGTTTAGACCGTATTTAGCCTTTAGCACCTCGGATGGACATTATGAATTCAACATGTTGCCTTTTGGGTTGAAAAATGCTCCGAGTGTGTTTTCTAGAATGATGCAACAATTGTTGGATCCCCTGAATAATCCATGTATCACGAATTTCATGGATGATATTCTCATTGCTACAGAAACATTTGAGGAACACATTAACTCTCTGAATATGTTGTTGGATAGACTCAGGGAGGCAAACTTGACGGCTAGACCGACCAAATGTTGTATTGGATGTAAAGAGTTGGAATTCTTGGGACACACAGTATCTCAGGGAAGCATGACCCCTGACCCCAAGAACTTAGAGAAATTGAAGAAAGCTCCGAGGCCACAGACAAAAAAAGATGTGAGATCTTTTGTCTCGTTGTGTGGTTTTTACCAGAAATATATTAAAAATTTTAACTCGATATGTGCACCACTGACGGATTTAACGCACAAAGGAAATCCTGATAGAGAATTACTTGTTCCGCGCAGTGTGAATTGGCCTACCAAGAGTTAAAAGAAAAACTCACAAGCAAGCCTATATTGAAATTGCCCGACTTGAGTCAAGAGTTTGTTGTGAGGACGAACGTGAGTAACGTCGGATTAGGGGCAGCCCTATTACAAAGATCCAATTCACTTGATGGGGAATTAACCCCAGTTGCTTATGCTAGCCGTAAGCTGAACACAGCGGAACAAAAATATTCAACTAGTGAAAAGGAATGTCTGGCTTTGATATGGGCGATAAAAAAGTTCCAAATCTATCTCTATGGTAGATCATTTAGGATTCAAACAGATCATAAACCACTTGTATTTCTGTCGCAAGCAAGACATGAAAATGCTAGATTATTACGTTGGTCTTTGCTCTTACAGCCATACCAGTTTATCATAGAATATATCCCCGGGTCGGAAAATGTAGGTGCAGACTTTTTAAGTAGACACCCATACGACGAAAATCAGAGTAGTCACCAGGCATAATGATTTAAATTTATCTATGTGTATTTCGAATTCTGAACTGACATCATGTAGTCTGTTCTAAAGTGGGGAGATATGTGACGATATTCTCAATACAATAGCTAAATTAGATAATATTCTAGTGCATAAAGTCAAAAATAGGATAGAAAATAAAAATTGAGTCCAGCGTAGTATTCTCCTACGCCCGCCCGCATGTCGATTCTGATAAACATAATAGCCGAATGAAAGATACTGTCTTTTCGAAAAATTCTTCCTTGAGATTAAATGTAACAATTTTGCAAGGTCAAGTCGGATTGCCAAGACGAGAGTGAAAGAATAAAAGAGGGGAGGGATGGAAAGACAGAACCTAGAGAACGCCGTCTCGCGTGGATTTCACAAAAGCCAACTCGAGCAACATAGCCTTGGGCACTTTTCAAATTACGATACAAAACTAAAAAATGTTCGTCAATTGGTCATGTAAACAACCTTAGCTCTTATAAGTAATGACGTAATTCTTACGTACTACGGACGATTCTCGTATTTATTTTGAAAATAGTTAGAAAAAGAATGGAACAGGTGGTAGTTTTCTAGATTTGAAGACTAACATAGAAAAAATATGGAATTATGAACCATAATACATAGGGCCATAAAATTTATATATTCGGATGCCTTATGATGTCCTGAGCAATAATATGGTGTCAGTTACCCACTAGTACAAAAAATAACCAAAATAATGGCAATAATATTATGTATGATAAGACGGACTGACGAGAAAAAAGATCACGCCTGCTTAATTTTTTTCATGACATATTTTGAAAAAAGCTTTGGGTAAATAGGACTAAAAGGTACCAAGATTTTGATTGGCTGTAGTTTAAAGGAAGGCGAGAGCGGATTGGTTAACCTAACCCTAAAAATATACTTGTAGTAGTAAACGTAGTATTTTGGGAATTGTTTTTTTTTTAAAGTTTGATTTAAAATTCATAGTCGTCTGCTTCTTTTGGCCAGCTTAATTGATATTGAGGAAAAATTGTTAGGCTAGGACGCCATTTCTTAAAAAAATCTTGCCACGAGACGATGAGAACAGAAGTGTAATTCTAAATACATATATTATAAACTTCTGGACAGGGCAGTGATAACTTGGGCCAGATCTGCCAGTCATCGTTGTTTGTGTGTAATATTCATTGAAATTGTGGTAAGATTGAATTTATTAACCATTTTATTTAAAATAAAGTTTGAATGTGAGATACTAACATACGACTGTAAGTAAGTGAGTCGATGGCAGACTTAGGCAAAACCTAGAGATTGATCCATCATATGATAGCCTATCAGAGAGGTGTAGAACTACAAAATTATATATGATTGTCATCAAGGAGCATAACACCTATCCTATTGTATAGAAAAAGATTACTGTTGGAATTGCAGAGGCGTTGTAACCATTAGGGGAGAGGAATACTGGTATACATTGTCACTTCAAAATATAATGGTACAATAGGTTGTCATAAAGAGCTGACCCTATGCGTTTGTTTGTACTGTACCTGTAATTAACTGTGGAATATTATTGTATACTTATTATAAAGAAGGATGCATAACCTTCTTATTTCAGGGGTTTTGTGGCCCTGACAGTCACATAAAACCAGGCTCGTGGGAACTGATTGATTCCTGACTCTGTTGCATAATTCGGGCACGTACTGGATGCCATTGCCTTTTATGAAGTGAACCAGATGGTCCATCGAGCCTAGGACAAGACTTACCAGGGTTCTCCTTCGAAGTTAAGTGCCCGTTCGGCACCGAGAGTCTCAACCTCTATGAACCTCAGTTATTAGAAAAAAAAACTGACATTATCAAATAAAAGAATTCCACCTGTGAAAAATGAAAAGAAAATGAACGATAGGGAGTGAAGATAACCAACAGCCTACCATTTTACATATACCAGTATTATCCTATTTAGAAAACTACACCTACACACTTTTATTATATTAATACTTGTATTATGGACAGAAGATCCATTGTATAAATTGAATATTGTAAATAATTCCATTGATCTCACTTTTGATTGCCAATCCTGATTTAAACAAAATAGAGTCAGGATAATAAATTGAAAAAAAATTATTAACGTTACACAAAATTCAACCACTGACTTACTTAAGATAGTCTTTTAAAGTGTAGTGTGTATGTGATTGTTGTAGTACTGTTGTGTTGTGTGGATAATAAAATACCTGTTTATATGTTTAGTTGGTTAATGCAACATTACACTACTTATACATAACCCTAGACACCAAACGTAGTCATCATCATCATACATTCTAGTCAAAGAATAAGTCTGAGTGAGATCATAAAGGTGGTAGCAGAAAGGTACCCTGTAACTTAACATAATATTTATTATATTCAGGGACCTTCACAGCTGACCTCATTCAGTACACTAAGAGTACATAACAACAACATTTCTTAACATCAAATCCACCACATCAAGGAAACTTAGAGTCTGGTGCACATGGTCAGCACACATGGCTGACCCCAGGTAAGATTATTATCGATTAGTTGTGGAATTGTTATAAACAGGCTCTATAAGGGAGGAATTTTTCCTTCTTATTCCAGGGTGGTATTACCAGTTACAAAAGTTGTTGCAGTAAACCTGGAGAAGACAGAACCTGTGGGCAGTGAATGCTTACAATATACCTGGAAGCTACATGCTGTATCTTCACCCAGGAGGCAACACTATTTGATTGATCTTGTAGATTCTGGAGATAAAAGCATCAGACAGGCTGACAAGATAAGTCCCTCAGTACGGGCAATTGATAGTTCATCGCAATTCCATCCACAACAATAAAGAGAATTTCCTAGGGAGTGATGGAAAGAACAGACTCTCAAATAACTGACTAGTGTTAATAACACGCATTGAAATCAGACTGTGGGGTACCCATTACAGTGACCTTTCCTTTTGTTACAAGTGATGGATAAAGTTTCCACCTTATTCATTTATATTCTGTAAATAAAAATTTTCTTGATTTAACAATGCCTGTCCCAAAAGATTGAGGTACAGGAAGATTAAATATTGTATATATATCCCTGTATATATCAAAACTTACACACAGTCTTACTTACTTGATTTTATTGAGTTAAAGTTCTGTTTGAAATTATTCATTCCTCCTAATAAATACATTACCTTAGACACGTAGCCACATAACACAACAGAGATTAATGTACACTGGGTGAGATCAGAAGAGGTAGCGGATAGGGACCCTGAGAAATACATCATCATCACTCTTACTCAGGGAACTTACATAGCTTGACCTCACCTTGTTAACCCTTAATTTTATTAACATCCAAACCTCTTATCACAGTCCTGAACTCTTACAGGTTATATTTTGTCACCTTATCTTTTCATTCTCCTCGTGGACGATGTCATCAAAGCATGTAAGGAGAGGACAAGAAACTGTTCTTCTTCTTCCTCGTTCGTCCTGCAAAGGACGTTGGTTGCGTTGTGTCTGTTTACAGCGGAGCTGCGATATCTGCGCCTTTCGGCCGGCACATCCGACTTCAGCACGGCATTTTTTGGGACCGGGTTTGCCTTCCTTCTTCGATCCCTACTCTCTCAGCCAGACTGCAGTGATGAAGCCTGTTTCCAGGACCACCACGTGTAGGTGGAGTAGGGTCTTGGTCAGCTCTGATTCGCTGACCCTGACGCAAGCATTCAAGCTATGGGTCGCTGACTGCATTCTCTATTGCTGCGTTTTTGGGTCCCAGAAAGTATTCAGTGGGGTACTGTGCGTCTGTGGCCTAATGGATATGAACGCAGTTTCATAGTCCAGATATACCAGATTCGAAACCTGCTGCAGGCGGTTTGGTAGCAGATCGCTTTGTGTGGATTTTTAACAATGGTATAAGCGCCGTACCGTTCAGAAAGCAATGGCAAACTACTGAATGAAAAAAAATTGCCTAGAAAAATCACAAACAGCCAATAAAAGCTGAGGTTGATTGCCACGTCCTGTAAAGGATAAGCAACTAACTTTAACTATGCAAGATCAGCACTTCAGTCCAGAAAATTACCAGGTATACAAGCCTTCTGTCTGAACTGTGCAATCAGCACAAGGTCGCCATACAGTGGATACCGTCTCACTGTGAAATACCAGGTAGCGAGAGAGCAGACCGACTGGCTAAAGAAAGTGCTGCAGACGAGCAACCGGATGTACTAGTTACGTACCATCAGAAGAAAAAGATGATCAAATCAATCAGAAAACCACCAACGCAGGACGATTACCAAGCTATGAACAGATCAGAACAAATTGTCATTCTGCGCCTCAGAACAGGACACAACCGACTCCGCAGCCAAATGTATACAAAATTTAAAATTGGCAATTCAGCCATGTGTACGGGAGGACTTTATTGGAACCAGGCTGGGAGGAAGACAGCCGATAGGATAGTATGCCGCTCTCGTTGGCAAAATATCTTCACCCCAAGGTAGAAGAGAAATAACTAAGTTAGTTTCTTCAAACAACTAGGTGATCCTCGAGGCCAAGTCTTTTTGTTTTAAACTCAGTTTTAAACCAACTTTCTCGCGAGCTTTACATTATGTTCTTAAACTTAAAACTGTATTTGATTCAAAGACGAACTCCACTCAGCGGAGGTTGCAACCGCTCCAAAAAATGAGCACTCAATTATGACTTAAAGTAATAAAACAATTAAAGGGGAAAAGGTTATTAATTTATTTTTAATGACGAAAAATAAACCGTTCACCTACTGACGGGTTATAATCAGGGCCGGCCATATGCCTATTCAACCGGTTTAACCACCGGACTCCGGGCCCTACACTCTTGTTTGCCACCTCAGCTTTGAAACAAGAATCGCTTAAAAACAGCTTGATGTAAAAGTACACACCTTGTTTTAAAGTTATATGTGAAGGACAATTTCACAAAGACCAAACAGAAAGAATTGTCTGACTGGTAAGTAAATTTTAATGTGTATATCGCAATTGCACATTGATGCGTGATGCCATATGATGATGGATGGCATCCGCATGTCTGGTTTTGTGTAGTGTGTAGATGTGTTCAGTCAAAACAATGTTCATGCAACAATAACAGGGCAATCCACATAGGACGTCAGTAAACTCACGACGTATAAAGTCAATGAGTCTTGAAACAGCCGTTGACGTTTTTCTTCATTATTTATTGTGGACGCCACAGTGACAAAATGGTTACGCAAATGTGTAGGCACATCAAACAGTCATTATCACAGCAACATTCAATACAGCAATAAACGGTAGACAGCATTACAATGATGAGTCAGATGCATGTTATATTTCAAAGTGCTGTAAATGTAGTCAGGTGGAAAACTCCATCCTTTTCTATAACAGCCAGGAGATAACCAGATGTATGAGATCAGTTCACTCTCCTTAGTTTGACTTCAGCAAGACAGACACGTCTGCCGAAGTATAAATAATGTCCTCAAAAATATCCTCTAGATAATAAAGGTTTTCCAAACCTAGTTCATTTAACAGAGTAGCAAGTAATGGTCCTTGGTACCTGCATCAACCGATGCAGTACAATGCAGCGACATGTGAGCTGGGAAAAAACATCTCGTGACGACGACTTTCGCAGACAGGCTATGAATCGAAATCGCTCACGACCCAAAATCAATAGAGTTAATGAAAGAGTCAATTTACCTTGCTTTCATGAAATACACAGAAATATCACGCCTCCCGACATGTTGGAAACACTAGAGGTATTATCTCGAATAAACGAAATATCCATTAAGAGGACTACACATCCCTGACAGAACAAAAATAGCGGAGATCCCCTCTTCAACGAGGCATCTCTTTCGCCATTCCAAATCGCTCACTCCCACTAGTGGTGGGCGGAAACCGATCGACAAAGAAGCAAGACAAGTCATGCGCAGTCCAGCGCAAAACGACCACAGCTCAAACTTAACTGCATTCGATACCAACGCGAGAAGACAAATGCTTACCGAGAAAAGTGACTATAAATTCCAAGCAGTTGTTGCCCTTGCGTTATAAAACAGATATTGAAATAAAACGATGTTGCGAGAATTTATCACGCAACATATCACCACCTCCTCCCGATAAAAAAAAAATGTGGAACATTTTTTTTTTTTCCAATATCAAAGAGCAAGCGATAAGCGGCTCAAAACGCACGAATTATGCGCTGATAATTAACTAAATTGCCAAACAATAGGCTAATTATAGAGTGTCTGGTGAGGATATACCTCAACAGAAAAATAAATATGTCTCAAAAAATATTCACATCGGGAGGTGTCACCAACACACATCACGTTAGCATGTAAACACAATATACGTATGCAAGTTACTATAATCATCATTAAACAGCATACTCTAATATTGTCTTTAAAAATGGATGTACAAATCTGATAGGAAAATTTAGATAGTACATTCTTTGACATGTAATGACATAAGTACATAGTAAAGTTAAACTACATGACGATCCAGGACATATGCTCTGGTATTCCGAGGTTAAGTACACAATCTAGAACTCGTAAGGTAAGTCCTCAGCTCAACAATGACATTCTGAGAAAGTACAAGCAATATAATGCTAATTAATAACTAATATGCTTCATAAGGTACAATACATTATTAATAATTGTGGCTGTTTAGTAAACTAACGGCCCTTATATTAACTACTCAGTCCTCCTCTATCATCTTAAAAAACGAACAGAAGAAGATGACAACAAAGCACGATAGTGTGTACATATAAAGTAAGTACAGATGTGCTAATCTATTGTAGAAATATAGGTGTGTTATGACTCTGTAATATATGGAAATATAGGACAGAAGAATTAGTTGGAGTCATGTGGGCATCTAGACAAAATGTCAGCCATCACATTATCCGCACCACGGATAGCTCGTACCGTGAAGTGAAAAGGTTGAAGAGCTATAGCATATCGAGTGGATCTCGAACTCTTCAAATTCTTAGTCTGAATAGCTGCAAGAGCTTTCTGATCAGTCTCTAGAATGAAATGTGCGCCCAGGAGGAATCTTTGTAGCTTTAGAATTGACCAAACCATCGCTAACAACTCACGGTCTAAAACCGAGTAGTTCCTCTCTGCCGCATTTAGTTTTCTAGAAATGTACATAACAGGATGCAGAGTATTTGCATATTCTTGCATCAGTGCTGCTCCAATCCCAGTGGATGAAGCATCACTGACTCCCGAAGAACAAAAGTCCTATCAAGAGTAAGGTAATCTTAAGAATGGGAGGAGAAGAAAATATATTTCTTGATTTGGTCTAGTGAAGATTGGCATTCTTCAGACCAACGACCAGATTAGGCGAACCTTTCTTCAACAATGTTGAGAGAGGTGCCATGATCGAAGATAAATTTGGAATAAATCCCCATAAAATTGAATTAAACCTAAGAGACTCCTAACTTGTTTCTTCGTTTTAGGAACAGAGATGTTCAGTATTTTGGAAGTATTGTGGTCTTCTGTCTTCAAGAGACCATGACCAACACGATGACCCAGGAAAGAGATTTCACCAAAACCAACAAAAGCATTAGAAGGTTTTGCTGTCAAATTATTCTCACGTAGAGTGGACAGTAAGTCATATAACCCTAAATAGTGATCTTCCCAGGTATCACTGAAGAGACAGATGTCATCTAAGTATGCGATGACATCCGAACGATGTGACAGAATTCGACGCATCATGCGAACGAAAGTGGCAGGGGCGTTCATGAGACCAAAGGGCATAACATTCCATTGAAATAGACCCCTAGGTGTAGAAAAAGCAGTAAGAGGTTTGGCATGCTCTGCTAAAGGCACTTGCCAATAACCTTTAGACAAGTCAAGTTTAGTGAAGAATCTAGAATTAGAAAGTCTAATCAGTAGATCTTCTAACAAAGGCATCGGTTCAGCGTCGAACTTTGTGACCTGATTCAATTTGCGATAATCAACGCAAATTCGTATGTTCTTATCCTTCTTCCGGACAATAACCATGGAAGAAGAATATGGTGAAGTCGATGGTTCAATTATATTTAATTGAATCATTTCATCCCATTCCTTTTCCACTTGCGACTGAAAGTGTATAGGAATAGGATACGGCCTAACCCTAATTGGATTATTGTCGGTAAGAATTATGTCATGTTCTATGACATCTGTGTGTCCAGGAATGTCAGTGAGAACATCCTGAAATGTTTGTAACATCGACGAGACTTGTCGATGTTCGTCACCAGAAAGATTAGGAGAAACAGAAACGTTTTTCCAAGATTCCGTGGAATGTAATGGAACCACTGGAAGGGGAAGGTTGACATCAGAGAAGGTAGCTTCCTCATCCTGAATGACAGACAGGGATGAATAATGACCGTGAGGTGCAGGAGCATCATCCGTTGCCTGGAAAATAGGCAGCAAATAGTCCGGACGTTCGTGAAATTCCGAAAGCATGTTTATGTGGAAAGTTTCATGCTTTCCATCAATATCGACCACATAGTCAACATCGGAAATCCGAGAGACTATTGCATACGGACCTTTCCATGCAATAAGAAGTCTATTTTCCCTACTGGGGAGTAGGACGAATGCTTTGTCACCTGACAAAGTTGTCGTAGACATCTATTCTTGTTAGCAAACTGCCTTGCCTTCTCTTTAGCAATTTCTGATGAAGCAGTTGCTAGCTTACATGCCTCAATGATCTTTTGTCTAAGAGCAATGACATACTCATATGAGGATTGAGTTTCATCGCTAATATCATCGGCAGTGATGAGATCGTGTAATAAAGACATAGGGCCGCGCGGACGCGCGCCAAAGACAAGTTCGAAGGGAGAAAATCCTGTGTGTTCATTAGGGACTTCTCTATAGGCAAAGAGAGCCGCGGGTAAAACCCTGTCCCAATCTTGAGGATGATCTTCAGTTATCTTACCAAGCAAAGTCTTGAGCGTTCTATTCAGACGCTCAACTAACCCATTAGACATAGGATGGGTAGATACTACTGAGAGATCGTTCAATATGTAAGGTAGACATTACCTGTGACATAGTGTCAGATATGAGTTGAGTGCCATGGTCTGACAATATTTCTCTGGGGAACCCCAAGCGAGAAAATATCAACCCAAGAGCATCTGCGATATCTGTAGTAGATATGCTCTTAAGAGGAATAGCCTCTGGCCAACGTGTGCACATATCGACACATGTAAGGATAAACTGATGTCCTCTGGCCGACTTGACCTTAAAAGGGCCAATAATATCTATGGCCATTTCTGAAACGGCCGAATAGGAATGTCAGCAGCCTGGATAGGCGCAGCATGTCGTGGTCCTCTAGATTTGACCTCCTGACATACCTTGCATGATCGGCAGTAAATACGAATGTCCTTATTGACAAAAGGCCAAAAGAAAGCCGCAAGGACTCTCGACTTCGTACGGGCAAAACCCATATGTCCAGCACATTGCGAGTCATGAGCATGTTGCAATATTTGGACTCTCATGCTCTTGGGAACAAGAATTTGCGAATGTGCCGACGTAGCCGAATCTTGTACCATACGTACAAGTACGCCGTTTCTCATTGCAATCCAAGATTTTCTATTTGTATCCTGATTCGGATCACCTTTCTTCGCAAGAACGAAGAATTTTTTTAAAGAAGAATCTTCTTCTTGCAATTTTATGAAAGAGTCACGAGTGATTACTAAGTGACTATCTTGGCTATCAACTTCATTATCACTATTCAGTGAAGTTTCGGGTGTTTGTAGAGCTTGTGCTCTTGTAACTACTGCATTTGTAGCTTGCATGTTATTATCTTCCCAAGCAGCAATCTGCTGTGGGGTACACTCCCTAACTCCGTGAATACGACCAATAATAAGGTCCGCAATAGGATTAGGTAAGAGACAAGCATGCACATCTCCAGTAAAGAAAGGAGTGGCAATGCGAATTACAGCAGTAGGATATTTTTCTAGAGTGCCGCCAAATGTGACACATTTAATAACCCTGCCTGTAGCACAAGATGGATCTACAAGCGATTGTCTAACACCAATAGTGGTGCATCCGGAATCGAAAAGTAGTGAGACCGGAGTATCATTAACAAGACCCTTATGTAGAATTAAAGAACCCCTCCCGTCATGCGCAACAGCAGCAGGAAGAGCGGGAAGTGGGTGACCACAACTCAAAGTAGTTATGGTACCCGGTTCGAATAAAGTACTGCATTGGGGACATTTGTTTGCTCTCTCAAAGTCAAAAGCAGAACTAGTGACAGCGTCAAAGTTTTTACTATCAACAACATGATTACAGGCTGCCTCAGTTTCCTGTTGTACAGCATTAGCCTGCTGATATCTCTTTTTTTTTTGTGTTGAGATCTACCCCGACTATTATTACCTCTGAAGTTATCAGAGTTATTATTATCTCTGCAGTTATTATTGTCTCTATTGTAATTGTTATACTGGTTCGAATTCCAGTTTCCACGATTACTATCATGTTCACATTGATGCGAACATCTATTTGTTTGGTTCTGAGGTCTTCGGCAGGAATAACCTCTATTACCATATCCTCTTTTGAAATGCTTATAATTATTAGGGTGATAGTAACGAGTACTATCAGGTTGTCTCCAATTCTTCGAAGAAGAATCACCATGAAATTGATTTCCATGATTTTGACAGAAATTACCGCAACTCTTTCTATCAAAATTTTGTTGGGATCTACGAGCAAAGTTTTGACCATACGGAGCTGCCGAAGCAACTGGTAAACCTTCTTTCACCTTAGAGTTACCCATGGTTATGTGTGGGTGCGCAGTTACGTATTGGCAACAGAAATCTTCCATTTCTTTTATTGTTTTAGGTTTACGTTCATGAAGGAAAGCAAGGAAAGACTCATTGACAGACGACATGACTTTGTCTCTAAGTATTAAGTCCATAAGTCCTTCATAAGTTTTTTTCCGTCTTAGATAGTTCAACCCATCGTGAGAAAGTAATGCGTATTCTTGCAATAAACTCGGAGAATTCAACTCCATTTTCAGGTAACATGTTTTTAAATTGTAGACGATAGCCGTCTTCGTTAAGCTGATATTTCTTTAACAAAGCGCCCTGACAACCTCATAATTGTTCTTGTCAGGTTCATCCACCATATTTAATATACTTAGAGCTTTACCTGTCAGTATCCCTGATAACTGATAAACATATTTTGCTTTGTCTATGTTATGAGCTGTACATGCTTGTTCAAATCTGTCCAGATAGAACATTATGTCATCGCTGGAAGGACTAAATGTTGGTAACTTAATCTTAAAAGTATCATTATTAGCCTTACCAGAAGATGAACCCTTGTTTGAATCATTACCATTACTCATGCTTGTCAATTTCAATTTTTCCAACTCTAAAGCTAAGACCTTTTCTTCATGTTCCATTTTTGCTTTCTCTTTCCTCTCATCAGACTCTCTCTGTAATCTTCTTTCCTCAGCCTGAGCCTCTTTTTGAAGTCTTTCATTTTCAGCTTCTTTTTCAAGTCTTTTATTTTCAGCCTCTTTTTCAAGTCTTTTATTCTCAGCCTCTTTTTGAAGTCTTTCAGCTTCTAGCTGTAGCTGGAGTTTTCTCTCCTCAGCTTCTGATTCCCTTTTTTGTTTTTCCATTTCCATTTGGAATCTTTTTTCATCCACCTGCATCTGCAGTTTCTTTTGTTCAGCTTCCATTGCTTTATCATATCGAGCAGTTGCAAATTCTTCTAACTTATCACCAGTCTTCCCAAGCAATCTACCCTGCTCAATAAAGTGCTCAAATGTAGACATGTTGTCTAACATATGAGTCCAAAACCTGAAATAATTAACTAATTTATTTCAAACCTAAGTGTAACAAGTCTTAATTAAGCACTTGTATATTCACATCACCTTATATTATCCCAGTCTCTGTGGGAAACAAGTCTCCAATCAAAGAACTTGTATATGAAATATCAGCACTCAATTCTTGATCATAAGTGCACTTCTCATTCAATAGTGCACGACACTATTCATCATTCATTTATCATCAGTATAGTAGTAACAGTGCATTAGCATAGCCCATTAACTAATTACTATAACTGTAAACAATGACTATGTAAACACATGCAGAATGTAAACATTGAAAATGTAAACAATACAAACAATGTAAACAATAACAATGTAAACAATAACAAAGATCAGCAACAATACAAAAACTTTCGCAGAAATCAACTAAAAATAAAGCAGAAATTAATGAAATATCACAAAAAATGTGACGATATCTGCGATAGAATTAAACAAAATACATGACACCACAGTGTATAAACAAAAATGTTGTATGAAACTAAATTATAGACAAGAGTAGGCTAACAAATACAAACAAATCAAAACAAAACTAAAGAATGCGAAATAATAACGAAAACAATATTAAAACATGTCATCACAGCTAACATAAATAGCAACAGAAGTCGCTTAGCAAATTCCAGTATTGGAAATTTGCAAACCTTACAGAAAACGCTCACAATAGACGACCTCTATGACGTGGCATAATCTAACGGAGACACCACCCAACCGAGAACCCGCTGAAATATAAACATATAAATATACAAATAACATATAAACATAAAACATATAGAATGAGATGATACACAGAAGACTCAGCAGAAGTATAAGGGCACAGTTTACATACAAACAGGCCACTTAACTTATAGGCTTCCAATCGTAGAACAGCAGAAAAACGGATGTCAATCAACGTCCTAAAGAGCGAAGCTCCAACGATGATGGCACATCTGAACTGCTTCCACTGCTAACACGATGGTACAAGAGCTTCTGACATACTGTGTGTTGAGTTGTTTCGGCACTTGACCTTCTAATCCAAAAGTAAGTTGATGGAAATCGGTACTTGGCCTTCTTCAGAAAACAACCCGTTTCAACCGGCACTTGACCTTCTCAAAAAACGACAGCACTGGAACCTTGACAGCAGCAACTTGCTTGACTTGCGTAAAAGATAACAGCAGTCCAAGTTATCCGGCAACATGTAACAACGCCGGGTACTGTCAAATTCTTGTTTCCGTCAAAAAATTGAAATTTTGACTTTTACCGGGCAACGCCGAGTACTTTGAAAATTTTGAAGATGTTGACTGTATTGAAGAATGTTAATTTCTTGAAGGATGCTGATGAATTCTTGTTGAAAATGAAGTGGGTAAGGGACCCCGTGTTTGCTAGTACCAGAATCAAACCAGCTTATGGCCACCAAATGATGCGTGATGCCATATGATGATGGATGGCATCCGCATGTCTGGTTTTGTGTAGTGTGTAGATGTGTTCAGTCAAAACAATGTTCATGCAACAATAACAGGGCAATCCACATAGGACGTCAGTAAACTCACGACGTATAAAGTCAATGAGTCTTGAAACAGCCGTTGACGTTTTTCTTCATTATTTATTGTGGACGCCACAGTGACAAAATGGTTACGCAAATGTGTAGGCACATCAAACAGTCATTATCACAGCAACATTCAATACAGCAATAAACGGTAGACAGCATTACAATGATGAGTCAGATGCATGTTATATTTCAAAGTGCTGTAAATGTAGTCAGGTGGAAAACTCCATCCTTTTCTATAACAGCCAGGAGATAACCAGATGTATGAGATCAGTTCACTCTCCTTAGTTTGACTTCAGCAAGACAGACACGTCTGCCGAAGTATAAATAATGTCCTCAAAAATATCCTCTAGATAATAAAGGTTTTCCAAACCTAGTTCATTTAACAGAGTAGCAAGTAATGGTCCTTGGTACCTGCATCAACCGATGCAGTACAATGCAGCGACATGTGAGCTGGGAAAAAACATCTCGTGACGACGACTTTCGCAGACAGGCTATGAATCGAAATCGCTCACGACCCAAAATCAATAGAGTTAATGAAAGAGTCAATTTACCTTGCTTTCATGAAATACACAGAAATATCACGCCTCCCGACATGTGGGAAACACTAGAGGTATTATCTCGAATAAACGAAATATCCATTAAGAGGACTACACATCCCTGACAGAACAAAAAATAGCGGAGATCCCCTCTTCAACGAGGCATCTCTTTCGCCATTCCAAATCGCTCACTCCCACTAGTGGTGGGCGGAAACCGATCGACAAAGAAGCAAGACAAGTCATGCGCAGTCCAGCGCAAAACGACCACAGCTCAAACTTAACTGCATTCGATACCAACGCGAGAAGACAAATGCTTACCGAGAAAAGTGACTATAAATTCCAAGCAGTTGTTGCCCTTGCGTTATAAAACAGATATTGAAATAAAACGATGTTGCGAGAATTTATCACGCAACACACATACGCGAGTTAGTGTCACGAAATATGTTCGTTCTTTTTTCTGGTCTTTCTCTCCTATCCGTAATTATTATCTAACACCCCTTTTACATGCTAGATTCTTCCCGTATTAGTAGTTTTAGCTTTCATAGTGCAAGGTTTTCTTACAATATATTTCCTATTTCTTCACTCCTTGCTATTATCTTGATCGCTGACCTGTTTTGAAACACATTGACTCTCATCTGTGCAGAGGAGAGTTGTTTGGTTACGGTTACGTCACAGTTTCCGGTCTGAAGTAGCGAGACAGGATAATTCAACAACCTTTGTTAAAGTAGACACAGGCTAGGCAATAATTACATAAAGTCAGGATGGTCAGTTTTCATGTATTGATACCAGGTGGAGCTGGGAGATGAGTTGTTAGTTTGCACATGACGTGTCGGAAGATCTCAGTCTGGTCACAGATTAAGACACGGACATGAAGATAACGAGTGAGCTGGAGCACGCAAAGCGACGTAATCGCTTCCTCTCAGTTTTGGTGTAAGGGATAATTACAACAGAATGACAATCTTGAAAGAGATTATCAGTAAGAGATCTATGAAGAGTGAGCTGTTAACATGATAAATACCAACGGAAGAGGCAAAACCTTATATGGTCATGTAAGTCAGCAAATGAATTTGAAGATGACGTGCAAAAAACAACATCTTATGTGTCTAGTAGTAGTAGAATATTCTAGATAAACGAGGGTAGTGGGGGATAGACCCCTACCAAAATCAGCAAGTTATTTACCATTGGTTTGGCATTTGAGATGCAAATATAGGCTGCGCTTGATTGGACTTCACACCCACGAAGCAATATGGGTGTGAAAGTGAACATATTCGTTATAATCTAGCGCCTTGTAAGCCTACTTCAGTGACTACAAATTTCTTCCAGGAGAAATCACAGACAGCCAGGAACACAGAGTATCAGGACCCACATATAGGACAGGCCAGAGGACTGGAAGTGAATTCTAAGATTAGAAGAGAGTAGCCTTTCAGATTGACGTTTGTTCCTGTCGTAGATTTTTTCGATAGGAATTTAAGATCAATTATGGTCCCGTCTAAATAGAACTAGAACAGGTGATAGCTCAGTGGGAGATAAGGTAAAGAAATAGATTTTTCACGAGTGAAATGGTGAAAGGTAAAGTCTGTCCCTGGATTTGAGAGATAATCTATCCAGCCTATCGGTTACGACTGAGATTCTTAGATCAGACAGTTTTCCTATAAATATATACATATATATATATATATATATATATATATATATATATATATATATATATATATATATATATATATATATATATATATATATATATATATTTTACATAAACATGGTGAGAATAGCCAGATCAAAGGACGGGCTAATATATATTCAACCACTCACCTCTACACACACACAGATACGTGACGACAATTAGACGCACAAACGTCAAAACTATACCAATGGAATAGGGATCTTTTGGGACAAGCTGATCAACACACGTAAATAAAGTTTATGTAAATTTTATTTATCATAAAGAACTTCACAATAGCAATATTTTTGAATATCAAAATCAAATACAAATAAACATAAGTTAATGAATTAATTAAAGAGTTAGACTCATAGGTGTAATCCTCCCTCCCTCTGTTGAGACAAGATCCCGTTAGACGAAAGTTATTAACCCCAAAGAGTCAAAGATTTATACGCTATGGTCTAGTATTTCCCTCTACAGTAAAGAACAGAGTTATACGTTAATCTCTTCTGGAAAATGGACAGCATTAGCAAAAACTTGCATAAAAATACACAAAGTGAGTACATGGATTCTACAAGATATATATACGAGAATTATTCGTTCATCCTTCCTCTCTTCTCAGACGACCGTGGCCACAAGCATTCTTTCTTACCTAAATACTTGGGTTGTATCTTCTGGAACAATCTTTAGGACACACACACAGAGCAAATCCAGTGTTATTTTTGGCAAAGGGAACCCCAGCTCCCCAAAGACAGGTTAATTTCAATTCTCCGGGGAGCGTTCCCTTTGTTATGTTTTATTTAGAATTAACTGTTTATGTCACATTAAATTTGTCCAGGTAAGAAATTTATCAGCGCTCACAGTGTCAATAGCTTGAGGTTTCCAGTACATAGGAAATGTCAGGTTGGTAACTTCTCTCAGTATAAAAATTCTTGATTACACCACAACTGGTCAAACCGTCGGGAAATGTTAATGTTTGTTAAGTCACCGCAATGGGCTGACTGTAAATGAAATTTGAAAAGAAAATCTGGATCTATATGCCCAGTTACAAAGTCACTCTTAATGTTCTTTGGGTGGTATTCTGTCTCTTTCTGGGTGTAAACACAACCTCAGACAGTTTTTACCTTGAAGAAACCCAGATACTAATTAAATTGTTCTTTTGTATGGTTACTCTCAGATTTACATGGAAGCCGCTGGTAAGGTTTAGGGTTTGACACAATACTGTGAAGGAGAACAAAATACAAATACTTAACCATAATATAGTATTCACAATCCTATCCTCAACCCGCGTAAAATAGAATATATTTATCCACTTCGGTTATTTAACTTAAATTGAAACTACAAGCTTAGAGCTTGCCTCATCGTTTAAAAACTCCCATGAAATAAATTCTAGTCATTTAAAAAAAACTATATCATCATGAATTAGAAATAAATATATATTTCGTCAATACTCATAATGAACCGTGCCTTTAATAGTCGGTTAAAATATTCTCTGCCTGGTTACTAGCAATTAATTAAATTTATTTTATAGCTGGAATAGTTTAGCTAGAAATTATTATTTATTCTGCTAGCCTATGTAACACATTAAAACCTAGAGAAATATAAATGACGGACGTATCTAGTAAATCATTCTGCACAGAAAATCTAGTGAAATATAATCGACGATTTTACCACTTAAATCACTCAAAACTACTAGTATAGTATTTACCTTCACACAAGCTTCTAAGACTATCTCCAACGAAAACAAAGAACTCTACTTAATACAAGTGATTCTAGAATCGTAGCTAGATGTCTTCTAAATCTGTGGCGGTACTGGATAAATTGAGTTAGAATGCTGGGGTTTATATATCTGAAATCAAAGGGAATATACACCATACACCGAAAACCAGACTCTCTGCCAGAGTTAGCACATACAGGGAAATCTCTGCTCAAATTCTATTATCAAAAGGAAGCTACACACTATTACCGCTGCAAATTCGAGCACCGAGCGAACGGTCTCTCTTTAGATCAGGCGTGACGTAATTGACCAGACCGTGCGAGATTTCTTCGATCGTAAAATCACACTATTTACCCCTGCAGACGTGGTCATTGAACGAAATCGAGCGAAGCCCGTCCTTTGATCTGGCTATTCTCACCATGTTTAATTACTTTCACACGAACAGTTCAGGGGAAGGTAATAGAAATTGTCTGCCCCTTTGTTCCAAAATTAACTGCTATTTCTTACAACGCTTTTCAATAGCTGGCGTTAAAATTTACAGGTAACGTTAGTTAATAGGTCTGCTCGTGAACATTCATCACAGGAAATAGCGAACAGCAATAAAATCTGCATGCTAAATTAGAAAAAGAAACAGATCTCTGAGAATAGGAGGGTTTATGTTAACAAACGTGCATAGGCGAAAGAAAGGTAAAAGAAAAGTGTAGATAATGAAATAGATATATGAAAGCTATTATCATATGTCACAGTTCCAAACTACTGTTCATTCATCAGTTGCTATTCTTTTAATTAAGTTTTTGATCTCTGTTACACTTATTCCCACATTTATTTGGGGGTTTTTTTCACATCATTTCCTTCTATGTCAACATGTGATGGAGAAGTATAATAATTTATTTTCATAATAAAATTGCCACCCAATAACTTTTCATGCTTTTTAAAATTTCACAATCTGTTAAAACTAAAGACAGAATACTGATTTTTTTTTAAAAAATACAAGAAACAAATATTATCACAGGCAGTAATTAAGGTGGGCGGGTGTTTATTCCATGGACCAGTTTAGAGCCAAAACGATACCAGCCTTTCCGTTATCTTGACACGTTGCTAGTTTCCTGTGATTTTAGCTTTTGCCATGACAATCAACAAAGCACAGGGACAATCATTTGAGCATGTAGGTGTATGCCTGTCAGAGGCAGTCTTTGCTCATGGTCAACGTTGTGTAGCTGTCGTAAATTTATTTGAGATAGGTCTTAGAAATAGTGGTCCCGTTAGAGTGCAGAATGATGGTGAAGGCTCTATGATAGAAAGGGGTAAGAAATAGATAGTTGATTCACAAGGGTGCTGAAAAGAGTAAGGACAGTCTCTGAGATCGGGTAATTTCTCCGATCTGACTATCTTACGACAATTTTTGTGTATCTGTAGACTCCTAAACCTCTCCTGGCTAAACAATTTTTGCCAGTTACTCAACACTCATGTACACACACCAATTTGGTGCTTCAAACACACATACGTGAATACAAACTACATATAACAGAATGATGGTGAAGGCTCTATGATAGAAAGGGGTAAGAAATAGATAGTTGATTCACAAGGGTGCTGAAAAGAGTAAGGACAGTCTCTGAGATCGGGTAATTTCTCCGATCTGACTATCTTACGACAATTTTTGTGTATCTGTAGACTCCTAAACCTCTCCTGGCTAAACAATTTTTGCCAGTTACTCAACACTCATGTACACACACCAATTTGGTGCTTCAAACACACATACGTGAATACAAACTACATATAACATATATGGGGTAATGGGTCGGCCAACACAGTAATATCAGTTTTATGGTGTTTATTATCATTAAACCAAAATCACAACATTTAGCATGGTACAGTCAAAAATCATAGTTACAGAAAAATACAAATAACAAGGTTGGGGGGGGGGGGGGGGGGGGTGGGGGGGTAGTATCCCAATATGACAAAGAAAACCCAGTCCACAGACAAGTGGTTATCAGAAAGAGATAATTTAACCCAAAAATAGATTAATTTATTCTGACAGGGGGTTGTACAATATTTGGTATGGGGTGTAGGAACAGAGTCTTAGTATTCTCCAAGTTATCCCTTGACTAAGCAGATTAAGGGAGGGGAAATAAGCAAAGGTAAGCAATCCCACTTAAAGAGAACAATACAAGGAATACAGTATAAAGATATTTACCAAGTAAAGAGAATTATAAGTTTAGCTAATAGGTCTCATTCATCCATGCACGCTAACGATGGCCATCACACATTTTCTCACACTTACCGATCGTAGAATCTGGCACTCCATAGAATAACACAAACAGCAATTAAATTACTCAATAGAGTCTTTTCCTTCGTTTTCCAGCCCCAGACTAGCGGGTTTGGCGTTTAGCCAATTTTTCCGTAATCGCTGGAAGGTGAAGCATTAGTGTTCCTTTTTGATTATCTAAAAGTTTCTATGGGCTGGCACTGGCACAGGTAAAGTTATGAGAAGGTAGTGGTCTCCTGGATTTTCACCGCTGGTGGTGTAAAACTTCTATAGTGTGATGACAAAGACTGAACAGTGAGGTAGGTTTTTCTTCGGGTTTTTTTTTAATCCAGTGAGAAATACGTGACTGTCAGTGTACATAGATGATAGATTCTTTCCCACATCAGACCAGTACAAATAAAATATATCGCTCTGGCAATTGTTCTTCTCCAGTTAATCTTTACAGACTATATTAATTTATGATTTAAATGTTCTTGGGTTTGCTTTCTCTCATGTAAATTTAGACAGCGAGACCGCACAGGCCACCACAAGATTATATTTAAATGTTCAAAAATTCTGGATGTTGAAGAACCGAGTCTGGAGGACTCTATATATAATTGCTGGGACGCAAAGGTGTATGATCATTCTATCTGAAAAAATAGAAAAACATGAAATCATATTCTGACGCGCGATAATTTTACAGTTAAGACTATTTTATACACTCGCGTATTCAATTATATATATTTAAGAAAAACTCTCCGCGAGTCTAATGGTTAAAACACACACACACACACACACATATATATATATATATATATATATACAGAACTAAACTGTATTAATTGGTTATAAATCCCTTAACGGCTTCAAAATTAAATTTAAGCATCTGTTATATTGGGAAATAACGTATAGATATCATTTAATTTACAACTGGAAACTTTTGAGATGGGTTTATTTAATAGGTTTAAATTAACACAAAATCCAGTGAAATAAAAATGAAAGAACTAGACCACTGATCACTTGAAACTAATATATTTTACCTTTGCACAGAATGAATTCACTCCAATATAGCCGAAAATCCAGAGGAAATCTAGCAGGATTCTACTATAAGCTAGTGCTTCTTTAAATCTCTGGCAAACGAATGATAAACTGCATTCTTCAGTGGTCTCAATATATATTAAATGAAATGAGAGGTAATATCTAGATGTTAAGTTTAACGCCTTATTTGAAATCAGGGAACTTTCTGATTCCTGCGCCGCCAGTCCCCGCTCTATTACCCAACTCTCTGATCGCTCGTCTTTCCCCGTTCTGTGAGCGGTTTCAGCGCTCTTCTCTGTTTCGCACTGAGATGCTAGACGAAGGCGTGAAACTGCTTCGTCCGTTTTGGGGACCACTACTGCCTTTGATCGTATCCCGCTTTCCTCGTTGGACTCTGGCAACACCCTACTAGGCAGGAAGAAAGAAAGGTGAAGGAGGTAGTTGATTTAGATCGCTCTAAGGTAAGGCAGAAGGCGTGGTTTAACCTCCCCTTTAAGACAAAGCGACATCCTGGATGCACGCATGAAAACTGTTTATCATATTAATTAACCCACGTTGTAGAATTCCATGTTTCTATTGTGCATGCTAATGAGCCCGCGTGGAATCCACGCTGACTATTGTGTTTCACACAAATCCAGGGGCTGCGATGCTATACGAGGCTACAATCCTATCATCTCACAGTTCAGGGACAGCTGAGTTTCATCCGTCACAGTAGCACCTATGTGAGGAACGAAGCTAGACAAACTTAAAGCATATATTCAGGACACAAGACTATCAGGGCATACTTTTAAAGATAACAATACCTTTACAAAAATATGTTGTGATTAAACAGCTGTTATGTAATAGTCAAATTACACTATTTACATATTCTAACTTCAGTCTTCTAAATGTGCTGCAGATGCTGAATAGGGTGTTGGCTTTAATTTTTCTCCTGCCATTGTTTTTGACGAATAATAATAATAGCCCCTGCAGTCATAACCGACTATGGGAATGCGCCCCTGAGGTGGCAGCCCTCAGCTGCTTATTTTCGACGTTTTCTCCTCTCCTCTGCTTGTTGTGTGAGCCTCTTTTCGCCCAATCTGAGGTGGCGCCGTAAATAGCATCGCCACTTAGTGCGATCGGCAGCTTCATCCTCCCATGTTGCTGGATCCATGTCCAGTGCCCTCATATCTCTCTTGCACACATCATTGAACCTCAGATGTGGTCACCCAACTGTTCTCTTGCCATCTGCTAATTGTCCGTAGAAGATATCTTTTGGGATGCGACCATCTTCCATGCGGCGAACATGGCCAAGCCAGCGAAGTCTGCGTTGTCTAAGCAGTGTGTATACATACTTTGAAGGCCAGCACGTGACAACACCTCGACATTTGTTTTTGACAAGTATACACGCTAATGGTAACATGTCAAGGTAATTAAATTTCTTCCACTGTTTTAGTTTGGTGTTACCAACAGTAGTATTTCTTTCTCTTGGCTTTTCACATATTAATATTTGTTTGCTTGATCTTTATGCCATGCTCAAGACATATGGTGTTAAAAAGATTTAATTTTAACTGTGAGCTGTCGCTATGAAATATATACTGGACAACAGGAAGCAGTAGACCAGTTAGATCATATGGCTGCATTCTCATCTTTGATCCATAGTAATTATGAATTCTAGCAGTAATGCAATACATCTTCGCTTTAGTCCACATGAATTGGCAAACGTTATTTAGAAGTCAGCATTTGCTGTATGTTCTTACAGCAAATTTTGCATTCATTATATACTGTTTGAGCACAGTTGCCTCATGTATTTCCCAGGAGTCTCTGAGGAGACAAAGAGTAGGAATATACTTCACCACCAGTAAAAGGCAACTAACATAAGATTGTGCAATGGGCCAGCAAACATGATGAAAAATAAACTACTTCAGACATCGTCACCCCAAGAGCACATGAATGCTTTGGTACAGGTTTACTGCACAGGGACCAGCTTCAGTAGTGGCTCCATGCTCTGTAAGGAACAAAAAGGGAAATGATGACAATGAGTGCAATCCAGTTGCGGGTCTTAACTCTGTGTATTGTTCTTCTTCCAAAGCCATTAATTACTTCCCTTGAATCCACTTTGGCAGTAGCCCTAACGTTATTTACAGGACTGAGTATTGGTGTCGCGAGAGGTTCAGATGTTATTAAAAATAAGAAGATATCCTGGACATAAAGGTGTATCAGATGATACCAGGATAGTGCCAGATAAGAGTCTGGTCTTATCAGTAATACCCCCTTCTCTGAAGAGAGTAAGGGTGTATAGACACAAAGGTAGAGTCAAGCTATGTAAGTTCCCAGAGAAGATGGTGATGTAGTAGTCCCTAACTGCTACCTCTCCTGATCAGCCTTTGTGATTATTGTAGTTTAATATTGTTTCTGACTCTGCTAGGGGAAATTATTTAATTAAAATTTACCAACATTAAATAAAAACTTAACTTAAAGAATTTAGGTAAGTCTGCTGGTAAATATTTACAATTTATTTATACATTTTCTCTTTTCTGTTTGAAAAGTATTAAAATCAAATATTTTACAAAAGTAAATAAATAAGAACAGTTAAAAAAAAAACATGTCTTTCCCTTGTGTTAAGATGTCTATCTCTGGTAGACAGTTTAGCTTGCTTGATCTTTCACTGAAGAATTAATAGTGCTATTAGTACAAGTTAATTGACGCTCTATACTGTTCTGTTCATCACGAACTGGATGCGTTTAATTTTTGGTGAGCCGGCATACGCTACACAGTTGCCCTGAGAGCAACTTATCTGAGTCACTGCAGATGGCTCCCTCTGATGCTGGATAGAATCTTCAGATGAAAAACTTTCCAACTGTTACACACGATATGTCTGGCCCTTTTCCATAGACTGGCACTGCATTCATTGTAACTTCAGTAGGAGATACCTCTTCTTATTTGTGGTAGGCTTTAGGTTAAAGGATTAAACCTGAAACGAAGTCAAACGCAATCCCTGTATTTGCCTATCAATATCCCTCTATGACACAGATGGGGACGATAGACAGTTTCAGACTAGTGTGCTAGCAGATGCACAAGGTATAGTATAGTAGCAACAATCATTTTAGTTCAATGTGATCATAATTTTCTTCTACCTTCTTAATTATCAATTCTTTCCCATGATTCGCCTCCATACAATAATTTGGTTGCGAATAAAACTACTAAGTAATAGGTCAAATTATACAATCCCTTTCATCTTTCCTTATGTTCCTGGTAGGTGTCTCATTCCATTCAAGAAATACTTCTTCACATACTTTATCAAACTTACAGTCGTACTTTGGCCATCATTCTCAATATTTTAAATATTTCCGAAGGCGGGATTTGCCTCTAGAATTACACACGAGCCTGTAAGCTTCATCAGTACACACTGTCCATTCCTAACACATCTATACACGTCTTATCGCACAGATGGATTAATCAATATAATTACACATAAATATATACATATATAGATGTTTTTACCCTCAGGCACACACAGACTAGCCCTTAATGGTTGATTCAGGTCTGCTAACAGGTACAGAAGGCAAACACTTGCATTAACATATGCTCTTCTTTCCCCCGCTTTCTGTGTATTCAAATAATAGTGACTGATCGATTTTGTTAGGCCAGTCTATTTATAGTGTGACCTCGGACGCACGAGATGGGCATCCCGAGGAATGTAATCACGATCAGAAAATATGGGTACCTTTCTGCCTATCGTTCAATGTAGGTGTGGTAAAGTGGGATGTTATAAATTTTTATAGGGGACTTAGTGTACTGACTGAGATCAGCTGTGAAGGTATCTGTATCTAATAGGTGTAGTGTTTTACAGATAACCTTACTTGCTACCACATTATGCCTCAGTCAGAATTATTCTGGAATATTGTGATGACTACGTTAAATGTCTAGGGTATGTATATGATGAAGTGTAAGTCACAACAACAACAAACAGATAAACAATTTAATTTATTCCACCACACTTGACAACACTGTGACACTCACACACATGTAACATGCTATAAGACTATCTTAAATGAGTCACTGGTAAATTTTCAAATATCAATATGTATTAAGTACTTTTCATTAATATATATGTCCTGATTCAACTACAAAGTGAACCAGGAATCACAATCAATTTTAATTACAATTTATATGTACAGGATTTATCAATATGAAACTTGTAGTGACATATTTTATTAATATTATCCTATGTGTGTCAGTTGTGTAGTAGTAATATGAGGTAATACTGGTTTTGTTTTTTCAAGCTATGTTATTATTTGTCATCATGACTTCAAGTGTTTGTTTATCTTGTAAGTAGTATGGGGAAAAGTTCACAGTCCCTATCAATTTAAACACTGTATTTTCCCTCTGGTTTATTATAAATCAGATTTTGAGGGGGGGCATAATGTTGAGCTCCACTGGCCACATAGGCTTATCTTTCGTGATGGCGGCAGGATAAGACTCCTCTGCTCGATAGCCTCCCTGTGTTCTGGAGACACCTCACTGGTCACTATCTGGACCCAGGAGTATGCTGTCAGCCTCTAGGTTCAGCAAAGCTCAGACCAGGTGCTGCTCAATAACTTTTGGACCACGGTCCCTGAAACAAGAAGGTTGTACCTCCTACTTCATAACTAGTTTATGATCCATTTACAGACTGAACACAATACATAACAAACACTGAGTTCAGAGCGGTAGGCCAACTGTCAGCTTCATCTGAAATAATTTACACCAGTATATTCCTCCCTAATGGTTACCACGCCTCTGCAATTCCAGCATTATTTCTTTCTAGTCAATAATATAGGTGTCAGTGTACTGTTTGGCAATTCCATGCAGTTTTACTTTCCTCCGACACCTTCTGTTCAGGTTGGAGCACTATATAGGCTTTACCTCATGTTCGCTACTGAACCACACATATATACAGACATAAATTATCAATTTACATTCAATTTTCATTAAAATGCTAAGGTTCCAAAGGTTGTTATTGCCGGGAGTTGTAGTGAGGATAAGCTCTCACTGCAGATAAAATACTTCTATGGCACGCGCCTCAAACAGCCTCTGACAACCAAGTCCAGCTCCGGGCCTTCACGTGTGGCTCAATTTGAGCCCGGCGGAACTGTTTCCACTGACGGGAGAAGGGGCAAAGGTAGCGACTGGCGCCTTAAAACCAGCAGCTTCGGGCAGATAGGGTTCGTGATCCTTGGTTGGTAGCTTATCTAAGAGAAGGAACTCTGAATTCAAACCACCGCTGCCTTGCGGGAATATCCATTTATGGAATTGGCTTCGGGAGTAAACCCTGAGGATAAATCCGGAGTCGGAGTCCCTAAGGCAGTCTAATGTTGATTCGACATTATTCTGGCAACTCCTGCGACATGGCTGGTACCAAACTGTATCGGCTACTGCCGTTCCTTTGGATCCACCGGCTGTGTGGAGAGGGGGAACATGCTGCATGGGCAACAGCTTGATCTCCATATAACTGTGCCCAAGCTCGCGCCCTGGAGAGCACACTCCAGCTTCACCCTATAGGTGTCGGCAAAACACGGGAAGTAGCAGTTACCGGTTATAAGCATTTTGCCCAATTGGCGTAGGGCATGGCGCCAGGGGCTACTTCCGACAGTGGGAGAGGTTCTAGGTCAGATGGCCGTCTGTTTAATCTTTCAAGGCTGAAGGCAAAAACAAAAATCAGAAGGGTCACTATAAGAGACTTGTTGTTCGCTGATGATGCTGCAGTCGTCACTCAAAGCCAACAGGAGCTTCAGAGCTTGATGAATCGCTTCACTAAAGCATGCAAGGACTTTGGCCTCACAATAAGTCTAAAGAAAACGAATGTGCTGAGTCAGGATGTGGGTGCTGCACCAGTTATCACTATCGATAACTATGAATTGGCAGTGGTGCACCACTTCACATACCTAGGGTCTACCATCAATGACAAACTCTCACTGGATACAGAAATCGACAGCCGCATTGGCAAAGCTGCAGCTACCTTTGCCCGCCTCACATCGCGTGTTTGGGGAAACTCTAAACTCACAATGAAGACCAAAGCTGCGGTATATAATGCCTGCGTCACCAGCACACTCCTATATGGCAGCGAGACCTGGACGACCTATGCTAAGCAAGAAAGAAGGCTCAATACCTTCCATTTGCGGTGTCTACGCCGCATCCTCGGCATCTCGTGGAAAGATAAAGTGACAAATGTCGAGGTGTTGTCACGTGCTGGCCTTCAAAGTATGTATACGCTTCTTAGACAGCGCAGACTTCGCTGGCTTGGCCATGTTCGCCGCATGGAAAATGGTCGCATCCCAAAAGATATCTTCTACGGACAATTAGCAGATGGCAAGAGAACAGTTGGGCGACCACAGCTGAGGTTCAAAGATGTGTGCAAGAGAGAGATATGAGGGCACTGGACATGGATCCAGCAACATGGGAGGATGAAGCTGCCGATCGCACTAAGTGGCGATGCTATTTACGGCGCCACCTCAGATTGGGCGAAGAGAGGCTCACACAAGAAGCAGAGGTGAGGAGAAAATAAGCAGCTGAGGGCTGTCACCTCAGGGGCGCATTCCCATAGTCAGTTATGACTGAAGGGGCTATTATTATTATTATTTCATTAAAAAGATATTGAATATATCAAGCTTACCACAATTCATGGAATAATACACAGTTACGTTGAATGGCAATGAATATAGCACAACTTCGATCTGCCGATGTCCCAGGCTTTTATTTAGAAAAATATGCACTGGTGCTCAACGCACTGGTTCTGTAGTAAGTTTATTTGAACATGTGGTGGTGACCTGACGCCTCTGATTGACTATATTCGCGGGTCTAACCAATCGCGCCATGTTTACCCAATCGTTTGAAAAAAAGTACTCCTACTCCTGTTTCCCCTGACAACAAAAGATAGTATTTATAGCCCGACTAATCGTGTTTAGCCTTACATTTCTTGCGCTCCAATCAAATCGGATTTAACATGGAGACCCATTTCCCGTACAATGGTGGGGTGAAAATCTGCCACTGAGCGATTCTGATTTGGGTGTTGTCTGACATTCCTCACTATTTCTTTTGGCTATAAATTGGTAATTCCTAGACTATTTGCGTAACACTTAACATCTTCTTTGTCAGCAAGTCCTAAGGAACCCAAATATACAAATTTAAAGGAGCTAAGTGGCTGCGTTCAAAATATGCATTTTCTAGGATAGTCGTGTAGTTTTTTTTTTATTTTTTATGTTTAAGAAACCGCCACCTGTCCTGCTGTACTGTCAGACTAATGTCAGGATTTTAGACATAAAACAGTAGAATGTCATGATTCCTAATAAGCGTTTTGTAAGTTTTTAAAAACTAACTCTCGTGGGTGTAGTGTTTTTTATCACTGTCGATTTGAAAAAAGCTAGTGCTTGTGGCCTTACACGCGTGATGGTAGTAATTGTATAGCGAGACGCGTGTTTAGTGTTGCATGCGTCCCGGCTTTCAGCCTCTCCTTTTCTTTCTATCTTTAGTCCATCTGTCTTTCGTTTTTTGGTAACGTAGTGTATAAAATGACATGAATGGAATTTTAAATCTAGGTCATCTTGCGTATCTCAAGGTTTTTCTTAGAAATGCAGCACATGTTTTATCGTAGAAAGCGGGTATTGAAGCAGTAGGCTTTTACTATCAACGTGAAACGTTACAATTTGCAGACGCAGGAGAAAACAAGGGGGATTTCGCGTACAGTCATTGTGACAGCACTGTTCTTTACCATTCTTCTTTCCTTTTATTGAATTTATGTGTTAGGCTTTACATTTACCTGATAATTTATATATGTGGATTAGAATTTCTCACGACAGTAGGAAAACTACTTTTTTAAATTATCTCCGTTATTCCTGATGCGATTTTATTCCCTCAAAGCTTAAATTATACTTGGGATTAGGCTTTATATATCTATGTAATAATCTTTTAGTTTCCAAATTGCATTTTATAGTATGCATAGTTTAAACTGCTAAATTTAGGACAACCTGAAGCTTCGAATGCATTCAACCCAAGATTTCTCCCATCCTATATTAGTATTAGGAGCCGCAGTAGCATAGTGGTTAGTGCACTGGCTTCCTAGCGCAGTGGTCTATGGTTCGATCCCCAGATGAGGTGGGATTTTTTTAGGCCACAAACAGCTCCTGGGTCGACCCAGCCCCAAATGGGTACCAGAGCAACTCTGGAAAGGTTAAGGCGGCCGGCGTGATGCCGACCACATCACCCCTATTGTGTCTACGGTCAAGATAATATGGGCCTAACACCATATTCCCAATATGCTTCAATGGGCGTGTAACGGGTTCCTTTACCTTTTTTTTTATATTAGTATTAGTAAAAGTATTATTACTTACGGGTAGAGTAATATCCCCAATATTGTGTTGGTACCCTCTTTCAAGTGGTACTTCTAAAATGCTGTAGTAAAATTCCGAAGTTAATCAGGTTACACAGATTGGGCCTTGCCATCTTTATTTTCCCAGCGGTAGTAAACACAGGACCAAGAAAGCGTTTTCATTGGTTAGTGTATAATATCTTTCTACAATGTATGGCGCGCGGTATGGTCAGAGAATTCGTGATGTGAGACAGACGTCATTTCACGACAATTGGGCCCAATCAAAATTATTCTTATCTACCATTTATGACATAACTGGGCAAGTCGAAATTGGCATTTTCTTTCCTACAAGACATGGATTCGGGATTCACACATGTGGAGATCTTTGCACTGTTAAACTAATCCTCAGTGTGTATTCATTAAAAAATGCACTATTTTGTTGGTGTGTATGTACACTTTCTTTTTGGTGATGTGGATCAGTTGTTAACACATCTAAAGTATCACATGATTCAGTAGGTCATTAATATACAGCCAAAACAAGATCACACATCACATATGGTGTTTAAATTTTCTCAACAAAGAAAGTCAATGAGACAATGAGATTAATGAAAATTTTGAAGATGTTTAATGCTTTGTCATCAAGACGTTACAGTTTCATACACAAAAAAATCAGCTTTATCAATCACATTGTCAATGAAGTCACAGTATTGTCCATCCAATTTAATATATTTACAATCTTGTTTCTGTCATGACCAATCTCCAGAAAATTCCTGATAGATAATTGTAGCGGGTTATTACAATAAAAAAATATTATGCAAAAGAAAGAGTGTATCAAATGAACAATGGAAAGGTTCCAAACAAGATGTCCACAATGTGTGAATCACTGGGAAAAATACAATAATTATTAGTACTGATGGTTACATCAGTTGTTCAGACAGCACTCTATTTTCAAAAGATGTTCTTCTTTATCTTTCCATTCCTTATGGTGTATGGTCAGCCAACACTGTAACTGGTCACCTGACAGGAGGTTGGCATCAAAGCATATATGTGCTCTTGCAGTAGTAGTTTCTGTAGTAATTTGTTTTATATGATGAGGTTGTCAAGCTCATGCCAAAAGATGGTAAATGAAAAAAATAATAATTCTATTAATGATGATCAGCATGTCTTGGCTGTTTGAGTAGATGTCCTCTTGAATTTGTATGTGACAGCCCAGCCCAAATTATCAAAAGAAAGTTCGCAAAAAATAAAAGATTTATGTATGGGGATTGATGAATCTATTTCAAACAAAACAAAAAAATTTTACTGCATTCTTTCACCAGGAGCTTCATGACTGCTTGAAATAAATTATCTATTGTGTCTATGATACACGGTCTGGAAATAAACCCATGCATGCACACAAAGAAAGAGTTGGGTGGCTTCAAAATGTTTAATTTGTTTAAATGTCAACAATTCCAAATATTAAACTGAAATCAATATGTGAAAAGGCTATAAGATATCAACTAAACCTTTTAACAAATACATATCTTGCACAATTTTTTTTTACGCGGCGGGGGGGGGGGGGGGGGGGGGGGGGGGGGGAGGTGTGTTAGTTAAAAAAAAAAAAAGCTTCACTCTAAGATTAAAAAATGAGAACAGGACTGAATCTGAGAACAAATCATTATTATCATCATCATTTTCCTTTTACTTCCTATGGAGCTGGCAGCCACCACTGCAGTTAAGCCCCTTGCAGGAAGCCTGTATAAAGCATTCACAGGCTATTGCAGCTGTGGTTTCTGTAGAAATGTTTTACATATGGTTGAGAAAAAAATTCAAGGGCAAATATTCACCAAGACAAGTCAAAAAGCACAACTCTACGCAACAAGTTGGAAAATGTGTGGTTTATCTTCTTTGTGTGTCTTATCTACTGAACAAATGGTTATTACTATATTTATCATCTTGCATTAGTAATTTTAGAGATATCTGTGGGTGGTCAAAATATCTGGACAATATTCCTTTATAGAAATTAAAGCACAATTACAAAAGAAAGCAAATAGTAGACCATCTGAATTTTGACGCAATAGAAGAATGTTTAGAACATGACTGTATGACAGGATGGGAAATAATTTCTCAAATTTTACACAGATGAAACATAGAAGGTTAGTGGAAAATATTACAAAATAAAGACAATTTAAAATTATGGAATGTTAACACTGGCACCAAAAACAAAAGCAGCCCTGTCAGTTCAAGACAACAGTCTCAAGAGCAGAAATGATCGATAACCTCTGAATCACAGAATCTGCCTCAAGGCACACTTGCTGAAATGTTATGCACATTTTAAAGGCACAAGTTTGCATGTCAGATTCTGAAAAAAATAATTTGGAAACTAAAGGAATGTCCTCTGTAAATTTTTTTCTCTTTCCTCTACCTGCAGACAAACTAATACTTTTATATGTATATTCCATATATCTGTCACTTAAAAAAAGTGTTGCCAAAGTATTTAAAACTTTCTACTGCTCACCCTTTATTTTTATGTCTGGGAAATCTTCAAATATTCAGAATGTGACATTTTAAGAGTTGGCACAAGGATCGTAATCGATATGGACAACACAAATATCCAAATGCAATGTTTCCTACATACCATGTTCCAGATGTAAGTTTTAAATACATACACACATACTCAAACATTTATCCATGAGCTTATTCACAACTCTGGCTGAGTAAAATGGTAAATTAAATGTACAAATGACTTTAATAAAACAAGATAAACCAAATTAATAAAGCCCTATATATATAAATATATATATATGAAGTTATATAATTATGATGTATCATAATACCACAGATAATATATTCTGTACAAAATACACAAATGTAATGCATCCCCAAAATGAGGCTTACATCAAGTTGTCTGCTCTTTTAGAAAAAAAAGTATTGGGGTTGACAATAATTAGCGGTTGGCAACATTTTATCTTCTCTACAGTCTAATGGTCACAGCTGTCAGAAATGACCGGGAACTGTATTTAACAACAGTAATTCACTACTAAGAACCATTAATGATCACCTGTTAGAGAACAACAATGCAGAGGATGAATCAATAAGGTTAAGATTACTGGAATTTGGCATCAAATGTAACTGTAACAGTGACAAACATATAAGAGGAGGAATCCGGCACATATTCATACCCTTCAACATTTGCTAAGAGAGACTAGCAGCTATAGGTTTTCCCAGATTGCAATGATTAATTCTGGTCAACAACAATTTGTTTTGCAACATCACTAAACTTTAAAACCTGTTCCCCTTAGAACCTGATCACATGCAGAATCATTCCTGAAACGAACACTGGGCTGCAACTGTTGGCAGTCACCAATTTCTATTCTGGGGCATTTTTTATTCAACTCTGTCCACAAGATCCCCACTACATTGGCTCAGATTACAGACAGACTATTCAAATACACATTTGGTAACTCTTTAGATTTTTTAAATCAATCAAATAAGTTTTAGATATGACATTCCTTGTGATATTAGTAATAACTCAGAGTATCAACAATTCTCTCACTTTCTGAGGATGCATCACGAATGTTACAAAGAAAAATTTATATATAAAATTTGATGTTCTGTCAGTAAATAATTATTAGTTAAATTATGTACAAATTTAAGAATATTTCAGCTTATCAAGTCTGCTTCAAAGAAGCTCATTGTTAGAAGCAGATAGTGAAGAACAAGAGTAATTTTTATATAACAACAATTTCTTAAAATAATTCAGTGGTGTAATTTTTTACCCCCATACAAGAATTTGGATAGAATAAGTCCCAGAAATACAGTTGTTACTCCACAAGGAGCAAAAAAGGGAAAGAGAAGATTAGGACTAGGTAAACTTAGATAATTTGTAACTTTTAAAATTTTTTGTTGTTGTTGTGGGGGCAGGCTTAGCATGATACATTCTGATAAATACAAAACAAAATACTGAGGAAGAAAATTAGATGAAGGATAAGTCAATATAACACTAGAAGCAGAAAGAACAAAAGCAGTAAATGGATCTAGGATCATATCAGATCAAGCAAGACCTGCAAGTTAAAATGAATGAAAGATCATCAGGTATATTTTTGTACAAATATATTCATCAATACTTACACAACAAATAATGTGATACTGATACATTAAACAATGAAATGAATATGGCAAGTGTAAATCTCATGGAAAACTAAGTACATACTTCATTGTTACGAGTTTGTTTAGGAAGTTTTTTGATACCAGTACGTTAATGGTCAGTATGGTATGAGTGAGAAGAAAGAAAGATGCAATAAACTGATAAATATTTATATGGCCACTGGTGATACCATATTCACACAACATCCACTATGCTTGCAGTCAAGAAAGTCTTAAGAGAAAAAATGTTTCTAACAAAACTAACTACATACTGGTACAAATTAGATTTATTAATATATTGAATAATATGAAGAACAAATAGCAACGAAGTGCTAGTGCAAGGAAGAATTAGAATAGAAAGGAAAGCGTGCCTTGAAAAATATCCACCTAACTATTACTGCATAAAGAATGAATGAACAATCTTTATTTTAAGAGAGTTAAGAATCCAGCAATCCGATAATCTCACTTGCTAACTGATTGCTCATGGTATACTTCCATTTTACAGGTTCATCCCCCATATCAATGAATAACCTCTTATTAGTTATTACTTCACCATTACTTGTATCTTTCTGGAATTAAGGTTCAAAATAAGGTCTTAATTTCTTTCACCAGCCAATCAATCACTTACTGTTTTCATTTTACTCCACCTTAACTTAGCCTCGGCTGGCATGATGCTGACCACATCACCCCTAGTGTGCTGATGACCAAGAAAATATGGGCCTAACACTTTATGCCTCAATGGGGGTGTAACGAGATCTCTTAACTTAGCCTATTTTTTTAGAAAAGAGAGGCTGAAACACAGTGACAACAAGCACAACTCATTGAATATAGGAAGGAAGGAAGAGAATATGCTAGGCAGTCTGGGTAGAAGACCAATGTAGCTGAAAGAATTCAAGAATCCTGCTTCAGCAAGAACAATAATGACACTTCTTGCTATTGCAGATCTCGTCCTACTGACCTATAAAGCATTTAGTAAAACTACTTCAGCAAGGCAAGTCTTACAAAGTCTTTCTCTTTTAATATTTCTTTCTCAGCATCAAAAAGTTTCTGACAATAAAAACTTTCACAGTTAGATCAAACTTTGCAGTAGGTAAGGCTGCCATTGTAAAACTTTTCACTGTTGTTGAATACTCACCAGTGCAACCACAACTATTCAGATGTGAACAATTTTATTTTTTTAAATGTCAATCTAATTGCATAATGATGTAATACATCTACAACGTTAACAACAAGGGTCATAGTAACAACCAAAACATCAAAGCATATTTTACAAAAATCTCATACTAAGTTGTAATATAAATTGAAAATACATCTGCTCAAGAATAAAGTATACAATTTTCTTGGCTCTGGGAGAAAAAAAACCATATCTCTTACAAAAGTCACTGATATGTTCAACAAAGCTTACAATGAAGTGAAGCTAGAATTAAAGTAAAGATAGTTCACAAGAATATTCTTTCCAATGCCTTGTGTTTCGTATTTTTGATTTTAAAACAGTGCCTGCATTTAGCATGAAAACTTTGCCAAACTCTTTGTTAAAACATGCATCTGCAATCAAACAAAGACAAACGGTGGTAATTCTTAAAAGAAACATGAAAAAAAGCTGTTTTAGGGAGAAAAAAAAAAGATTTTAATACACTAAGAATACACATTCCCAAAAATTCCAGTAATAAATAGACATCTTATAAGTTATATTTGATGTTATTAGTATAATGGAAAAAGATTCACAATAGATCATTAATTTTATTCTGCCTCTTTCAGTCCACTTTGTATTTTGGCTATTTAATCAGATCTGTTTTCCAATATTCCATTAGCACACTTACCTGTTTCTGTTTTGTTTTGCTCACTTGTGTGCGAAGAATTATTGTAGAAAAATGTACAACTTCAACCTCCAAGACTATCACAATATTCATTTACATTATGCAGACATCTCCAGTTTATTTACCTGAACTTTCCATACAGCGACAAAGTTTAAAAAATAATAATTCAAAATTAACATAGTTAAAACACCTGAGTGATATTGCTAATTACTTCCCCAAGTCCCTTTGAAATGTAGGCTTCTACACTATTCCTTCAAGACATCCTGCTCAAATTTTCTCAGTGCCGTTCCTGACCTTAAGGATTGTCATACATTATCATTTTCACTTATTTTGTACAATTACTTATCACTGGGGGTTCCATAATAGGAACTGCCTTGTAATTCTAGCAGATGGCTTCCTCTGTAATCCAGTGAGACCACAATGCTGCCTTGCAGGTAGGCTGGGGACAGTCAAAGGCTAAGGAAGGCAACCCGACATAAATGCCTGTTGAGATCGGATGTACCGGACGGGCCACAGGCCTAACGAAACAATGCAACGTACGCCGCCCCATGATGACGTCATTACATAGTAAGCAAAATGTCAATAACTCCGTAGCGTTCTGCTGGGCTACACAGAGGCAAAGGGCTAGAATTACTGGCTGAACATCTGCTTCAAAGTTGCCCCTTATATGTACAGAGAAAGCGCATATGGCCGACGCCAGTTCCTTTCGCGGAAAAGCTTTATGGGGATTCAAATAGCCTCAAACTGACTACTGCTTTCTTTGAGAACATTCAAGTGGATGTCAGAGTGTACGAAGAAGAAGCTTCCTCTGTGTTTGTGCTGTATCCACCACTGACATTCTATTAACGCCCCTTGTTTCATTGGTATTATCTTTTTTTTTTCACTTCACCACTGGTGATCCTAGCATACAAATGCAGACTCTCTACTGTACAACTTAACAACAATTGTTTTTACTTAGTGGAGAAATCGTCACATGAGACCAGTGGTCATCAGATTAATCTTTTAAAAACTGTTTCTGTTTACTAGCTTGGCAACTGTACACAAGAAGACAACAGTCTCTCAATAAAGTTCCGCAGACTCACCCTGGTACTTGAAAGGATTCATGCAGTTCCATCCACAACCACAAATGATTTAAAAAAAATATAAAATAAAGTATTCACAACATGAAGTGGTCCTCCACAGAAGACAAATATAACATATTAACTTGAGTAGTATTACAGCACATGAGGTAAATACATGCCTGGAATGTGCACAAGAACAAATTAAATATTTAATGGAAGACCTGTCAACCTCACAGAGTCACAACAGTGAGGGGGAAAAATACAATAGGAAAATGTAACAATAACAAACAATGAGTTGCTGGGTGGCCTGTAATTTTGTGCAGTAAATCCAATCACAGCTACTTGTAAGAAAAGATTAACCTAACCAATTCTAACTTTGTTTAACCCCTTTAAAATTAAAATAAATTTCCATTAAAATTTTTTTTTTAAATGCAAGCTCCATGCCTTTGATTAGAATCCACAGGCAAAGAGAAGTGAAGGCCAAAGAGAAGTGAAGGCCAAAGAGAACTTTGAGAAAACAGTAGAAAAGGAAGTCGAAGCAAGTAGAATATCACTGGATGAGCTGAAGATACTCAGAAGCCAAGCAATTAAACCCCACAGAATTGGATGAAGAAGTGTCCAAAACAGAAATCAGTCACAAGCAATGGTTAGTCCTAAGTTCCATGGGGAACAAAAACAAAAGATAACGTTGATGAGTAAAACGCTGTTAAATAAGGAATCTGAGGAAAGCTAACAAATCTGCTGTCACTAAAGTATGCAAGTAAAAGGTTTTAAACCCAGAAGTATGTGGGTGGATGCTGTCATCCAGCAAGGTGATTTGCTATGATGGTTTCCCAGGTCGTTTTTTTCATATCACGTGGCAAATGTTAACATCTTAGGTGCTCACCTAGCTAACATGTTCTAGGTATGAATCCAATATCAAGCACAGCTATTCGCCAATTTCCCAAAAACTGATCTTTAACATGTCGAATCAAACAATGGTGTATAGGAATATCTATGTACTGGATAATTTTCAGCATTGTGACAGAAACATATGTACATATGGAATGACTTAATAGTCAACAATACAACATTGTTCTTCAACCGCTTAGACGAACTCAATATTATTTGTACTCCTCACCATTTTCCTTTGAATCTTTATTATGAACAACCTAAAGTGTCTTACACAACTCTTCCCATTTTCTGTTTCTCAAAAAGGATATCAAGACCTGCAGGTCACCAAATACATGATGTGCTATATCAGTGGACAATTTAAAAAAAAATCCAAGCCACTTAAGTATACTGCAAATGACCATAGGCTCATATGTCTGTCTCTTCACCTTTGATGTGAACACGTTTGCCCCCTGGGTTCATGCTGACCTTACGGGACTGTGAGGCAGTAGATGATCCACTGTCCAGGGAGTCACTGGTGCGCTCGCTGCGGGTTTTTCGTGAACTGTCGGAGCGTGCCCGTCTGCCACTACTACGACTCCTGTGTTTTCTGTCATCAATGAAAACATCTCCATACATGCGACTGTTCTTCACTTTAGTTTTATCAGGTGACTGGGATCTTCTGCTATGACCGCCAGATGACCCTGACCTATGAGAACGTGTTGCAGATCGAGAACGTTTTCGCTCTATAACAGGCTTGTGCTTAACATTTGGCTGATCTTTGCCTTGATGGCTGTAGCCATAAACCATAATATTTGCATCCAAGGAAGCATCAGTCGATGAGGTGTGGGATCGGTTTGGAGAATGTGCTCTAGTTTTTAGAATTCCACCATTCACTGACTGTGTGTTCACTTGGCTCATTTCTATTGCAGTGCGCTTCTTCATTGCAGACTTCAGGGTGCCACGGTCACTAGCATCTTTTCGTGACATTCGCCTGCTTCCACCAGTATCTGTCATTTCTCTTTCCTCCCATGAATTTTCACTCTGGTCTATGCGCTCACCCTCCTCCATATCATATGCATCATTTGTGAAGCCAGCCTTACCACGTGCTTTCACAACTGATGCTTGTCGCTCATTCTGTTTTTCGCCAGGTTCTTTGGTATAGGCAGGGTTGGCATAGGCACCATTAGACTTCTCCTGTGAAGAAGCAGAGCTTTTAATGTCTTCCATTGATCCATATTTCCCTTTTGGGTAACGAGCATTACCTGAAGTAAATAATGCCTGGGATGTTCCTGTCAAAAGAATTGAGAATAAAAAAGTTCATTATTTAAAAAAAAATGAATTTGCTCTTAAAAAAGAACAGAATTAAGACACATTTCAGAAGAAAAAAAAAAGGTGGATTTGTTGACACAAAAAGAACTACAAATGCTGTTTTTATACTGAGAATAATATCATGGTAACTGAAAGTGGATGAAGATCTAAATGTGTGTTTCACTGACTAGGTGCAGGTATATGACAAAGCAATTTTGAAAATACTTGCAGATATCCAGACAGAGGCATATCTGGAGTCATCTAAGCATAATGCTATAGTATAGAGATGTGGAAATAAACCTCTGCTTGTGAGGCTAAGAACACCATCACTGACTCTTTAAATCATCAACACACATCCAGGGATTTCCCTGTGGTGAAACATGATGAGAACCCAGCATTGCGCACTAAGCCTGGAGGAGTCACTTGAGCCATGGATGTAACTCTGGCTTTTACCTAGTCAGTTGCATGCAGGAAGATCTCACAGGAAAAGCTTAGATCTACAGTGTACATAATACCAAGGAGTCTTCAACTTGATATCATATCCTATATCATAACCTTCCACTCCCAAAGGCGCATTGGCCTTCAACAAACACATGCCAAGTCCTCCTGTCACGTGCCATCATCTCACGTTCTTTCCACGTTCTCCTCATAATTTTCACCTCTGTTTCCAGCTCTCTTCTCCATGTGCTTCTTGGTCTACCTCTGCCTCTCTTGCCCTGGGGGGTTCCAGAACAAGGACTGCCTTGTAATGCTATCAACAGGTTTCCTCAGTGTGTGTCCTATCCATCGCCATCATCTTCTTCTCATCTCTTGTTCAACTGGCACTTGTCTGGTTCTTGTTATCAGTTCCACGTTGGTAAGCTTGTCATACCATTTTAATCCTTTTTTTCTACGCAAGCACCCATTTATGAACGTCAATAGCTTTTTGGTTTTGTCTTTGTTGTTCTCCATGTTTCAGAGCCATACAATAGTACTAACATCACGTTTGAGTTGAAGATTTTTATTTTCGTGTTGGATCCAATTTATCTTGATCATATATTTCCCAATGCAACTTGATATTGACTGCAAAAGAGAGAAGCTCAGCAGTCCTAGTTAAACAACAACAACTATTCCTATGTGAACAGCAAAAACATCATGAGATGTACTTATGATTGAAGAATAATAATAGTGTAAGGATGTAACACTGTAGCATCAGATATCACTATGACAGTGAATGATAAAACATTTTTTTCAAATTCGGAGACATACTGTCTTCAAAAAGCATAAAAACATTTCACCAAATTTTTCACTTTGTTATGCCTGTCACCAATACCATACAGAGTTCTTTTGAAAGGTCTTTCGTACAATATTCATATCTCTAAAAAGTGACATGTTACTGGTCACACAATTTAATGATGAGAAAAGTCAGTTATACCTGATGTATAAACACTGGATTCTGGATATGTGTTCCCAGCAGCGTAATTCTGGTCCTTCATGGGGTCATTTCTTGCACGAACACAACAGTAGATCGCTAATAGGATCAAGGCAACAATGAGGACAACCCCAGCAACAGCAACTCCTGCAATCACACCAACATCCATCCCATCTCCAACAAACTTGGGAGCATCATTCCCAGAATCCAAGGGGAAGCCTGACAAGAACATTATAGACACAGTAAAAAAAAATGCAACCTTGATCAACATTTAATATGTATTACCCTTTTTAGTCTCATTTATGAGAGATCATAGCAATTGGGTCTGAAAATACACAGGGAAAATACAAAGTTAATGAGAATAAATGCAGGAAATGATAACAGGGTTGAACTTAAAGTAACACCACTACAAGATGTAGAATCGCACACACATATCTTAGCAGCAATATAGATCAATTTGGAGGGATAGACAACTATGTCAAAATAAGAATACAACAAGCAAGAGGAGCTTTCATTGCATAGGGAAATATATGGAGATCAAGAGAAATCGGGTCCAACACACAAACAAATCTTCAATGCAAATGTCGTCAGTCCTATTGTATCGCTCTGAAACATGAAGAACAACAACAAATAACAACCAAAAAGCCACAGACTTTCATAAATGGGTGCTTGCATAGAGTGGAAGGATTATAATGGTATGATAAAGGTTACCAATGTGGAACTAATGACAAGAATCAGACAAGTGCCAGTGGAACAAGAGATGAGAAAATGGCAATGGATAGGACACACACTGAGGAAACCTGCTGATAGCGTTTGAAGGCAGTCCTTGTTCTGGAACCCCCAGGGCAAGAGATGCAGAGGTAGACCAAGAAGCTCATGGAGAAGAGAGCTGGAGACAGAGGTGAAAAATGATGAGGAGAATGTGTAAGAACCTGAGATGATGTTATGTGACACGAGGACTTGGCATGTGTTTGTTGAAGGCCTATGCTCCTTGGGGAGCTGTGGGTAATGAACGAACCCTCTTAGCAACTATTATCATTTTCATTTTCACTCCTCATGGAAGCCTGCATCAAGGAGTTTCACTCATGTTACATGATGAGGCTGCTAGCACATATCAAACACCTCTTAAGAAATTTGTTTTACAAGATCAGGTTGCCAGCTCCATATGCAACCTTATGTCAGTCACCTCAAATGACATGCCTGAGGAAACAATAGTTTTATTATTTTTTGGTCCACTCGGAGATCCATAGGAGGTCTATGGTGAAGGCAGTCGGAGATCTTTGCCAAGATGAAAGCAGTGATGAAACTGGTGAAAGTATGCTTCACTGTTGAGACCGGAGTAACATGAAAGTCAGTTCTGACAGGAAATGTGATAACTCTACATTTAAAAAAGAAAAGGTCTTTATTATTGAAGCAAAGCTTTGCAGATCCCTAAGTTACCAAAGAAAACTTCTTAACATTAAAAGACAGGTAAAATAAGAAATGAAAACCAAAAGAAAACTTACAGGTCTGCAAAAAGAGAATAAGAGTATAAGGAGATAAAAAATGAGGTAAAGTATTTTAATAGTAAGAAATCTTACTTACAATGTTAGTATACGGTGTATGTTAATTTTAAAAAAAATGTATTTACAATATATGTATGCTGAGAACACTGGTAATAACATATAAAGACACATTGATAAACGCTGGAGCTGGGTTGGCCATGTCCTCAGAAGAGACACCGATGCCATCACAAGAACAGCTATGCTTTGGACCCCTGAAGGAAAACGAAAGAGAGGCCGACCAAAAAAAACCTGGTGGAGGCTGAGATGCAAAGAATGAACCAGAGTTGGGGCACTGTACGAAGGATGGCCGCCGACCGAGCAAAGTGGAATCAATTTGTTGTTGCCCTACAAGACGCCACTAGGCGTGATGGCCACTGACTGCTTTGACGGTCGGCGGTTAAGGATCAAAGAAGAAGACACATTGATAACAGCTTAAAATTATTAAAAAACCCTTAATATACTCACTCAAGTCATTCTTTATCCTTATGCCAAATGAAAAAGATCCAGATTGCTTGGAAGTTTTCACCATGCTCAGCCAAATCACACTCCCATTTGTCTTCCTGTAAATGGGGGCGTTACTGTTGTCTTTACATGTAATCACTTGCTGTGAAATCAACATACATAAGATATTTAAATACCTAAACATACATGGAGGTATATCTGGAGTCATCCTTATATGATCACCAGCAAAGCACAATGCTATAGTATACAGATGTGGAAGTGAACTTCAGTCAGTGAGGCTAATTAGACATTCACTGACTCTTGGAATCATTCATGCACTTCCAGGGATTCCTTCCTGCAGTACTGAGAGCCAGCAATGCACACTAAGCTTGGAAGAGTCATTTGAAATCCAGACGTACTCTGGCTTTTACTTGGTTGACCGCATGCAGGAGGATCTCACTATGGACCCATAATAGCATACCTGTCAACCTCCTGAGACAAAAACCTGTATGCCGGACCCAAAAAATCCTTACAAACACCCAAAAATCCTTAAGCAAAAAATATATTAATAAATTATACACAATACAGTTTTAAAACAAGAATTGACACATACAAATCTATTAGCATTTGAATTAGTGTGATATTAAGCATGCTAATAGTCTCATGCTGTTCTTTACATATAAAAAACTTAGTAATCGGAGGTACTATTCTTTCGATGCACAGTGTTTTGTATTATAATCAACACATGCACTTTTAGCACTTTGCAGAATTGCATTTGTGGGCTTAAAGTCCGCACAGCATGTATCAATGTTAATCTTACACTGTAAAAAAGATGTGAGTGTGTCTATATTCTTGTACCTCCTGCAGTCTTTGTGGATTTTTAAAATTGAAAAATAAAGCAGCGAAGTTTACGCAAACAAACTTTTTTTATAGTTATGTAGGGCCGACACAGAATATTATGACATTAATTTATTGGAAATATTTAAATGATCAAAATATAACTGGAAAGATTAAGAGAATGACCAAAAAAAAAACATATTGGTTCATAACCAAATTATGAACAAAATATCAAATCTAGGAAGAAAAACGTAGCACCAAAAATTTTCAAAATTATTTAAGAGTTGGTAGCTAGACCAGTGATAATAGATTGCCACTTTATTAAAAAATAAAGCAGCGAATCTCGACCGCTGACATAAAGTAGGTAGACCTACTCAATGCAAATAAACTTTTTTTTCTACTTTTGTAGGGCCCACACAAGGTTGTGTGACAAGCCATGACAAGGTTGAATGTGATCTGGAAAAGTAACATCAGTTTTCCTGTGAAGATCAAATTATACAAATCACTTGTATTATCTATTCTCTTGTATGGGTGTGAGGGCTGGACACTCACTGCAGATACGGAGCGAAGGATTCAGGCTTTCGAGCATAAATGTTATAGAAGAATTTTGCGCATTTGCTATAAAGAGCACAAAACAAATGTCTATGTTAGAGAGAAGATAAACACCTATGCAGGCCACCAAGAACCACTTTTGTCAATAGTGAAACGTCGAAAGCTTGCCTGGTTTGGGCATGTAACTCGTCATGACTCCCTTTCGAAAACGATCCTTCAGGGAACAGTCGAAGGTAAACGGAGAAGAGGAAGGCAGAGAAAATCCTGGGCTGATAACATCAAAGAATAGACAGGACACTTGTACGCATTGCTGAGGATAGAGAGCAGTGGAGGACCCTGTCTGCTGATGCTTCCACCATGGCACCCCTACGACCCATGATGGGTTACGGGCTGAGATGATGAGGGCCCACACAAAATTTTATGATTATAATTTATTGGAAATATTTAAATGGTCAAAATATAACTGGAAAGATTAAGAGAATGACAAAAATAAAATACAACGAAGCAAAGCAAACAGCTAACAATAAAAAATTAACTAAATTGTGAACAGAATGTCAAATCTAGGAAGAAAAAAACGTACTACCAAAAATTTACAAAATTATTATTTAAAAGTTGGTAGCCTAGACCAGTGATAATAGATCGCCACTTTATTAAAAAATAACGCAGTGAATCTCGAGCGCTGGAATAAAGTAGGCCTACTCAACGCAAACAAACTTTTTTTCTAGTTATGTAGGGCCTACACAGAATATTATGACATTAATTTATTGGAAATATACTGACGTTATATAACTGGAAAGATCAAGACAGCGATTAAATTGCAACAAAGCAAAACAACAGCAATATTTAACCAAGTTATAAGTACTTAGCTTTTTTAAACAAAATGGCGTCAAAGTGTCTTGGCAAGCATGGCTGATAACAGGTAACTATAAAAATACGTCATGTCACGCTAAAAACCGAAAGTGTTCGAGGCCGAATTCAAAGTTTTTGCCGAATTGTTGGGTATAAAAGGATTTGATTGGTTGCTGGGAGAGACCTCAGTTTAAAAACAGACGCAGAGATTCCCGGAATTAAAAATAAAAAAAATTGGTTTAAAAAAAAACCTGGGCTAGAAAATATTTTCTGATTAAAATTTAAAAAAAAAACGGGTTGGAAAATATTTTTAGAATTTTTTTTTAATTAAAAAAAAAAATTCGATTTTTTTTGCGGGGGAGGGGGGCAAAAATCCGTACAACGAGTCTGTACGGCCGTACACTGCTAAAAGTATCAAAAATACGTACATTGTACAAAAAATTCGTACAGGTTGACAGGTATGTAATAGGCAGGGGAGCTGAGAAGCGGTTCTGTGTAGTACATGACAATTCCTGGGAGAGTGCAGAACCAGAGCAGAGTATTTAGCTCTGCATATTTGAAGAGCCCCCTTGGATGGTGGGGAGTGCACAGTGTGTCATGTACTCCTTCCTCCTAGCTTGGGACCAGATGTGATGAAATGCAAGCCAGGCTGCAGAAACTAGAGCTCATGACTTCAATTTAACATTTTGGAATGGCAGAAAAGCCACAGGAAAAGCCTAGATCTACAGTGTAGATAATACCAAGGAGGCTTCAACATGGTATTGGCTGCAAAAGAGTGAGAAGCTCAGCAGCTCTAGTTAAACAACAACAAATACCATTGTATTACCATTTTAGGACCACTTATACACCATACTCCTCTCCCCCAGAAACTAAGTACAGTACTTTACTGAAAAACGCCAGACTGGCAGAGTGGTTAGAGCTGGGTTCTGAAAATGGTGGTGTCTTGCTCCAGTCTACCCAGCTGTAAATGGGTATGTTACTCTGCACTTGTTAGGACAGGAAAAGGCAGAAAGCAATGGAATTGGTTGCCCCACCCCTCCATGCTGGACCTAGTATAGTGAAGTCTCTAAAACTTTGCTCCACTAAGGCAGTATCAGCTATGGGACTTACCTTTACTATTTACTTTGCTGAAAAGTGAAGTCACTGTCAAGTGTAACTTGACTTCAACAGTGTGATTTAATTTTTTCAAAAAGCACAAACCTCTACACACCGAATTCGTAAATCCCTTATGCACAACCGAGCATTGTGAGCACCACTTGGGAAGCCTCCTTCTCCTCTGTTGTGAAAGAAGCTGTCTGCTGCTATTAATACATTCATCATTTACCACTCTTCAGCTCCCTGAGGAGCATAGGCCTTGAACAAATTCCGTGCCACATGATACTGACAGCGGGAGTATTCCCCGACATCAACGGAGCAAGAATAAAGAGGGCGACGTCATGGATAGCGCAGGCAGAGGAAACTATTAGACAGGTGACCACACTGATTGGTGATGGTATTCGGCCAAAAGATTCTGAGAATTTTCCTTAGCAGATTGTGTGGAAAGAGTACAATTTCGACATTTCATTCTGTTACTCCCCAGCATTCCACACCACAGAGAAGCACAGAATGTACACAACTCTCATATAATCTTAATTTTGTGTTTGTGCTGTACCGAGAGGGACTCCCAGATGTTGTTTAGACTAGAAAAGGGTGTTGCTATGCATCCTAGGCTGTTCCAGCTTCTAATTACCCTGCATAATATTTTACTGGGATCTGACAGGAGAGTAATTTCTCTCCAGTTGTTGCAGTCTGCAAAGTCACCCTTTTTGGGCAATTTGATAACTATTCCTTTATTTCACTCCATTGGTGTTTTCCAGACTTGTGCAAATAGTGGTTCTAATAGTTCTGCTGCTAGTTCAGGGTTTGTCTTAAATAAATTAGCATTTAAATTGTTGTCACCAGGAGCTTTTCCATTCTTTAATCCTTTTTTTTTTTTCGTACATCCGCTAATACTCGAGGCGAAATCTCAGGTTATTATTAATGTCTAACCTGACATTGATTTTACGTGAGTATCCCTTTTCTTGTACAGAGAGAGGTGTCCCTCGCCATTCAGGCAGATACTCGCCGATTTCGGAGGTACCCATTAGAGCTGGGTCGGCTCAGGAGCCGCCAATCCCTGGTCGACGACATCTCTTCAAATGTCCTCGCCAGGTCTCGAGTTAATCCAGTCCAATTCCCGGTCGACGAAAAATCCTCAAATGCCGTCGCCCGGGTTTGATCCTGAATCACCCGGTCGCCAGAGCGGTGTTGTAACCACTACGCTAGCGCGGCTCCTATTTAATCCTTTGATAACTGTGATGATTTCTTCCCTTCGCGGAATGTCTGTATTTATGTCTAGATCATGTTCAGCCCAACGAACATTCAGCTGCGTCTCTGGTGGTTCCTTATTCAGCGTTTCTCTGAAAAGCTCTACCCATCTTTTTCCTGTCCCTGTGCTGTGGTGATGAGATTTCCTTGCTTGTCTCTTACTAACGTAATATTGTTTGTACCCTGTTTTCTACAGATGGTTTTAGTTATTCTATAAACTGTGCTTTGTTCGTTTCTTGGTGCTGCCTTTTCTGCCTGTCTTGCATTAAGTAGTTCCATAAAGATCGTCTAAGAATTTCCATTTGTTGGCTCGGGTTTGACGTTTTACTTCCTTGTCCTGCTGATTGTATTGCTCGCTATACATTTCCTTTAACCTGGGGGCCTTTGCTACTATTTTCTTCCTTTTCATTTCTTTTCTCATTGCTATGGTGTTTAATGTTTCTGGTGTTATCCAATCTTGTCTCTTCCTTTCCTGGAATCCCAAGCCTGATTTGCTGCTTTCCTTATATATTGTTGAAATGGTGTTGAATTTCTGGTCAACATCATCAGTCGCTGTCTTTTCCTGGCTATTGGCAATTTGATATCATCAGCCACAAAAGCTTTTCTGGTAAGGGATCCTTCAGTTTGATGATGTCATACCTTTTCCATTTAGTTACAATTGGTCCAGCAGTTCTGAGTTTCACCTTCAGTCTTGCTACTACTAAGTGGTGATCGCTTCCCACATCTGCATCTCTTCTTACTTTCACATCATGTAATGAATGTCTCCATCTACCATTGATCATAATATGGTCTATCTGGTTTCTGCCCTGGCCATTTGGTGATTCCCATGTTAATTTGTGAATTTCTTGTGCATAAAAAGCGTTCCCCCAGTGACCAAGTTGTTAATGCTTCAGAAGCTTATTAGTTTATCCACATTCTCATTTACGGTTCGGCTGCCACATTTCCTCATTACTCTTTCATTAAATGTATTGTGTGTTCCAACTTTCGCACTGAGGTTTCCTAGTAATATGATAATAATGTATCTAGGTGTGGTTTCTATTTCCTTTTGTAGCTGTTGAAAGAATTCGTCCTTGATCTCTTCATCGCTGTCATTTGTTGGTGCATAGCATTGTATTATTGTAGTGTTGGTGAATCTCCCTTTCAGTCTTGTTCTTATCAGTCTGTTGTCAGTCATACGAGCCTCAGACTCCTCATTCCGCAGAAAGCATTTTCACACGTAGCTGTTTCCGTAACTAATGTGTTTCTTTACATAGACAGGGGCGTCAACCTTGTTCTAAAATCCCCAACCTGGAGGACCAGGGTGCCAGCTTTAGTCTGACCCCTACCAGCGCACACCTGTCCAGCTTGGTAGAACCTGCCAGGGGTAAAACTCCTGCTGGCATAGCACTGGGGGTTGGCAGGATACTCAAACCACCTTTTCTCTTCAAGGTATAGACACTTGCGAAGGCAGAATAGGCATCCCTATTTTACTACAAAAGTATGGACAACAACTCACAAAAACAAAGTAATTGCAAGAACATTCTGAAAACTTGAACAACTTGATAAGACAACACTGTACACTAGCTTTCCACATGTCATTTAACATGATGAAAACGGCTGCCAATGATATGACAACATCGAGTGTACAAATGAATGTCTCATGTACATAAACATTGCTGAACAATTCTCTTGTTTTGAGGAGGAAAAGTTTAGATGTATCTTGGAAGTTATTCTCATGTTGGGTTAAATGCCGTGGGTTCAGTTCTTCCATAGAAGAATTGAAATGGTATGACTAGGTCTCTAAGGTCGAACTGATGATATGAACCAGACAAGTGTCTTGGAACAAGAGATGACGTTGGTGATGGAAAGGACACACACTGAGGATGCCTGATGACAATATTACAAGGCAGCCCTTATTCTGGAATCCAAGGGTAAGAGAGGAGAGGGAGACTGAAGAGCACATGGAGATGAGAATTGGAGACAAGACATGAAAGGAATGAGAAAGACCTTGAGCTGTTGACACAGGACAAGACCTGGCACACATTTGTTGACGGCCTATGCTCCTAGTGGAGCTGAAGTGTGATAATGATTTAAACACTGCAATACATAAGTATGCAAGAATTGGTTTAAAATGCTTTCCTGGCAACGCAATATGCATCATGTTTGTCAGGAAGTTTTAAGTCACTTTTATTCAATCTCATCTTTATAACAAAATCAAACAACAGGTATATAAAGTATGCATTTCTCTATACATAGCATGACAACATCATTCCCCTTTAGCCCCCCAAGAAGCACAGGCTTTCACCAAACTTATGCTAAAGTCTTCCTATCCAGTGCCATCAATTCCAGGTTGTCTTTCCAGGTTTTCACCCACTTTATGCGTCTCCAATTTTCTTCTGCATGTGTTATTTGCTCTCCCACTACCTTTCTTACCCTGGAGATTCCAGAACAAAGACTGCCTGGCAATGCTATCAACAGGTTTCCTAAATGTGTGTCTTATCCTTCTCCAGCAACATTCTGGCATAAATTAATCTGTAATTTCAAATGTTTGTTGTTTTGAAATAACGTCAAAAAAAAAAAAAAAGACGCCGACAAAATTCTATATTTTGAGAAAATACACGTTATCCAACACACAGTGTAATTTCTGGGGGGGTCCCTGTTGAGAAAATACACGTTATATATACAACTCGCACAGTGTAATTTCTAGGGGGTCCCTGTTAAGAAAATGCACGTTATATATACAATTCTTCTTCTTCTTTGATCCTTAGCTGCCGACCATCAAAGCAGTCAGTGGCCATTACGCCTGGTGGCGTCTTGTAGGGCAACATCAAATTGATTCCACTTTGCTCGGTCGGTGGCCATCCTTCATACAGTGCCCCAACTCTGGTTCATTCTTTGCATCTCAGCCTCCACAGTCCTCCGCCAAGTTGTTTTTGGTTGGCCTCTCTTTCGTTTTCCTTCAGGGGTCCATAGCATAGCTGTTCTTGTGATGGCATCGGGGTCTCTTCCGAGGACATGGCCAACCCAGCTCCAGCGTCTGCCAGCTATGATGGTGTGCATGTCCTCTTGCTTGCTCCGAGTAAGCAGATCTTGGTTGGTGATGGTATTCGGCCAAAAGATTCGGAGAATTTTTCTTAGGCATGTTGTGTGAAAAGAGGACAATTTCGATATGTCCTTCTCTGTAACTCTCCAGCTTTCCGCGCCATATAGAAGCACAGAAAGCACACAGCTCTGATATAATCCTAATTTTGTGCTTGTGCTGTACTGAGAGGACTTCCAGATGTTGTTTAGACTAAAAAAGGCTGTTCTTGCTTTGTTCATTCTGTTGTTGATGTCTTTGATTGCTCCGCTGTCTGGTGTTACTATGCATCCTAGGTATGTGAAGGCATCTGTCTGTTCCAGTATATATACAACTCGCACAGTGTAATTTCTAGGGGGTCCCTGTTAAAAAAATGCACGTTATATATACAATACGCACAGTGTAATTTCAGGGGGGGTCTCTGTTGAGACAAAGTAAGAATAAGACTACCGCTCCCTCATGCATTTCATACAAGGCGATTAATATAAGGTTGTACATTGGGCTGGCAACCTCATCATGCAAAAGAAATTGCTAACAGAAACCACAGCTGCATGAGTATGTGAATGCTTTGTGCAGGCTTCCTGTAAGGGGACCAGATACAGTGGTGGCTGCAAGTCCATAGGGAGCAAAGAGGAAAGTGATGATACATACAACACATACAATTGGATTAGAACATACAACACATACTTACAATCGGATTAGACTCCAAAGTTTTATTACTGAATATTCTGATCTCCACTCCACAGTAAGTGATGTTAATGGCATCAATCGTATACTCAATTCTGCGACGCTGGCCGGTAATAACTCTTATGTTACACTCATCCCGTGTGGCAAAAAAGTTTGACTGATAAAGTGCATGAATATAGATGATATCATCTGCAGTCATGTCATAGTCCACAAGTTGGTCACACATTTTATCTGACAAGTCCACTGGAAGAAGAGAGAAAATAATGGTACTGGGGAATTTTAATGTACAATGCTGAATAAATGCAGCATTTAGGAACATTACTTAGGACAATAGAAATTAAATAGTTTGTATTGTGTTATTGAAATGCTAATCTTCTTTTGGCAATGTTTGACCTGTTCAGCAATCGACAAAAGGCTTTTAATTATTACTGAGGCGCAACTGTGAGTCAAAGATAAGACAACTCTTGAAAAATCTTCAAGCACCAAGTCCTGAAAGCTCCATCATCATCACCAACGCCCATCAGCTCCCCAAGGAGCATAGAACTTCAACAAACTTGTGCTAAGTCTTCCTGTCCCATGCCATCAGCTCAAGGTTTTTCCATGTCTTTTACATGTCTGTCTCCAGTTGTCTTCTTCATGTGTTCCTTGGTCTCTTTCTACCTCTCTTACCCCGGGGGTTCCAGAAGGACTGCTCGGCAAGGTTATCAACAGGTTTCCTCAAAAGTGTATCCTATCCACTCCAACATTTTCTTCTCATCTCTTGTTCCACTGACACATATCATCATATTCCGCCTCAGTCCTATTCAGCGCAAGCACCCATTTATGAAAATCTAGCTTTTCTTTTTTTTTTGGGTTGTTTTTGTTGTTATCCATGTTTCTGATCTACACAATAGGACTAACTTGACATCTGAATTGAAGATTCTGATTTCTTTGTTGGACCTGATTAAAAAAAGCTCCATGCACAACCTTATTTTCGCCAGCTCTTATGGCGTACTTGGTGGGGAACAGTGGTCATGCTCTTTCTTTGCCTCATCAGATCCTATTAACCACACAGCGCTTCACATGATTTTTCTTGCTTCAGAAGTGTGTAAGAAAGTATTATTATTATTATTTCATTTTCCCTCAAGAATGTACGGATATAAGTGAGAATTTGTTTATGTAATTTGTGTATTGATGATACATTAAAAAATGCAGATTAATTGTCGACGGTTTGACCGCATGAGTGAGTGTCAGGAGACAGAATAAAACACAAAGGGCTAGATGGTCAGACGGACCTGCGTGCCCAGTTCTCAGCCCTTTTAAAATAAAGTTTGTCTTTCTATCTGTCTCTCTTACTGATTCTGCTCTTCAGTTAAGGAGGGCAAAGAAACACACACCATGTCTTGCCTCATTCAACAACAGACTGTTCAAATACTGCACGAGTTCTGATTCCATGCCACCCTAATCTAATTATGCTCGAATTACTGATTTACTGTACGAATATTATGGATTTGTTTTTGTTTGTTTGATTTCTTTATTATTTTTTTTGTTGTGCTTCTGTTTTTTGTGTGTCTTTGCTTCGTTTTTTTTTTTGGCTTCTCTTTTTTTATTTTTCTTTCTTGTTTGTTTAAAAAAAAATACTTAATTTTTATTATGATTGCATACTGTAAATGTATGCTGTTGTATTACCTTTAACAGATTTTTCTTTCTTTCTTTTGTCCTCGTAAGACGAATCACCTTTTTTCGATTTTTTTCCCATACACATCCATTATATTACCTTTACAATGTTGCATGCCTTTAAATTAATGCTTAAAGTAACATGTGAGAATGAAAGGATATATATGCAAGATAAATGAGAGTGCAAGAGCAGAATGTTAGACGGGCCTGCGCGCCCAATTCTTAACCCTTCGAAAATAAAGTTCGTTTGTTCGTTCATATCAAAGGTCGTAAGTAATGAAAAGTGCGGACCTGTGCTGGTCAACCAGGCAGCGACCAACTCATTTGGAATTACATTCATACATTCAAGAAACAATTAACTAGACAATCCATGGGTGATAAAACACAGGGGGAAAGAGAAGAGAAGAGAAGTCAAGAAGAACCTAGAAAAGAATGATAAAAGAGGTAGGCACTGAAGCAGAAACTTCATGGGTAGATCTAAAGAATACAGCCCAGAACAGAAGTCAAGGAACAGCTGCATCCCTATGTTAAAGCGGAAGTAAGAAAGACTAATGATGATCTTTTTGTTCCGTTCCCCAGAGTTTCGAGTTTTTCCTCTTTTTCCCCTTCTGTTGTTTGGGTTAGTGTTTCTAGGGCTTTCTTACAAACCCAGATGGCTGCACCAACTCCAGACCTTTGTTAATGGTGTGGTGTGCAATGCCATGAGCTGAAATGTCCTCTACCCTGAAAGGGTTTAATGATGATGATGAAATGACAGAACACAGTCACAAATATCAAAACATGTGTTGGGATATCAATGCAAATTTTATATTTTTCATATTCATTTTATTCAAGGTCAACTTGATCATCAATACCATGCTTAGCAAATTTGGCAAGAGTATTATAATGCTCATGAAACATTATAAAAATAACTTTCAGCTGTACAATATAAGGGAGCCGTGGTAGCACAGTGGTTAGTGCACTGGCTTCCTAGCTCGGTGGTCCATGGTTCGATCCCCAGCTGAGGTGGGATTTTTTAGACCACAAACGGCTCCGGGGTCAACCACGCCTCATGAATTGGGTACCAGAGCAACTCTAGGAAGGTGAAGGTTAAGGTGGCCGGTGTGATGCTGACCACATCATTTCTAGTGTGCCAATGGTCAAGAAAATATGGGCCTAACACCATATTCCCAATACGCCTCAATGGGCAAGTAATGGGATCCTTTACCCTTTTTGTACAATATAAACTATCTCGAAGTAAATGCCAGGACAACAAAAAAACTTCTAGTGTTGAAATAGTTTTTTACACGTCAGGTGTGAAAATTTTACAAACATCTGAATTTTTAAAAAAAAACTGTAATTTGTGTTACATGGAATTCTCGTCACAAAAAAATTAAATTATTAAAAATAATATAGTGAAACTCACCTTCAGTAACATCAGCCCTCACACCAGGCACAAGCGCACACAACACAGCAAAATAAATCAGGCTCAGCACTGTTGCCATGGTGATGTATGACAACCTTAATGTGCTCTAATTGTTTGAAACTAATAATGTGGGGACCTACATGTATGATCTGAATACACAGATCCCATGAACCAGATGTGGAGTAATATTAATTTTTGAATGCAGTAAACACAGGGCTCAAGATACCATTTCTGCATTACACTGAGTCATGAAAGCTAAAGCTCAGTCCCAAATGTTGTCACTTTAGCCATGTCTTTGTCCTGATTTCTTTAGGGTAGAGGCTGAAAAAAGAAACAAAAGGTAAATTCATATAAATAGGACATGTTTAAGATTTTCAAAAGTGGCAAATGAGGCAAAGAGTTTTATCAGAATCAGATACAGAAACAAATGGGACGCAGAGCATCCAAGTCACACACAAAATGATACTACCAGCTCAACAGAAGAGAACAAGTGGTTATCTTCAAACTCTGCATGGGACATAACAGATTGGGATATCACCTATTCAACAAGCTAAAGATAGGAACTATCGATAAGTGTAACTGTGGCACTGATAAAATGACTGCTGAACATCTGCTTCAAAGATGCCCAACATATGTGAAACAGAAAACACGCATATGGTCGACACCAGTACCATTCATAGAAAAGCTCTATGGAGATGCAAACAGTCTCAAGCTGACTACTGCTTTCTTTGAAAACATTCAAGTAGATGTCTGAGAGCGAAAGAAGATGAAATTTTCAAAAATGTAACAAAATATATAAATATGGAATCACCGAGGTAAATGCACGTAATGTACAGTACTAATGCCTAAGCAGTAACTAGCAGTGAATGCACATAATGTAGAGTACTAATGCCTAAGCAGTAACCAGCACAGTGAACTGTATCTGGGGCCAGATGGAATCGACTGCTCTGTGTTATTAATTCAGAATGCCTCTATGTCTGTTTTCGTATCAAAATGCTAACATGTCTGTTATCATGAAGCAATTTTAGAACATATGTCTGTACTTCATGTTCGTCACCATCCTTCAACTCCCCAAGGAGCATAGGCCTTCAATAAACTATGCCAAGTTTTCCTGTCTGTGCAGGCCTTCAATAAACTATGCCAAGTTTTCCTGTCTGTGCAGGCCTTCAATAAACTTTGCCAAGTTTTCCTGTCTGTGCAGGCTTTCAATAAACTAAGCCAAGTTTTCCTGTCTGTGCTGGCTTTCAATAAACTAAGCCAAGTTTTCCTGTCTGTGCTGGCCTTCAATAAACTATGCCAAGTTTTTCTGTCTGTGCAGGCCTTCAATAAACTATGCCAAGTTTTCCTGTCTGTGCAGGCCTTCAATAAACTATGCCAAGTTTTCCTGTCTGTGCAGGCCTTCAATAAACTATGCCAAGTTTTCCTGTCTGTGCAGACCTTCAATAAACTATGCCAAGTTTTCCTGTCTGTGCAGGCCTTCAATAAACTATGCCAAGTTTTCCTGTCTGTGCAGGCCTTCAATAAACTATGCCAAGTTTTCCTGTCTGTGCAGACCTTCAATAAACTATGCCAAATTTTCCTGTCTGTGCTATCAGCTCAAGGTTTTCCCTTCTCTTCCACATTCCCTTCATGTCTGTCTCCAACTCTTTTCTGCATGTGTTCTTCAGTCTCCCTGTACCTCTCTTACTTTGGGAATTCCAGAACATGACCTGTCTTGCAATACTATCAGCAAGCTTGCCCAGTGTGTGTCCTATTCAATACCAGTGCCTTCTTCTCATCTCTTGTTCCACTAGCACTTGTTTGGTTCGTCTGTCTGTATTTGAGTTAAAATAATAACTGCCTGTATTTTCACGTCAAAATAATTCCAGGTCTGTTTGTTCTCATTACTCTTTCACTTTGGTTTAGGGTTAAAAAAAAAGAACAGTACAATTAATAATAAAATAAAAAAAGATGACCTCTAAGCATGCCTACGATGTTAATTTCATTATGTACCAATAACAAGAGGAAGAATGATTCATACAAAGCTAACTACTTTAAACTGACGTGGGTGATTTTCCAAGAAGTAAGCTAAATTAACAGGTGGAGAATATTTTTGCACTGCTACCAGTACAGTGTATTCTGAGCATCAGACTGACAGAGTGGTTTCAGCGCTGGTCTCTTGTGACAACGGTGTAAATGGGTACCTGACTTTGCTCGGGTTAGGGAAAGAAAGGCAGTGGTGAAGGGAATTGGTCACCCCCCTCTGGATATGGTAGTCAAGTCTCTAGCATTGCACTTCACTACAGCAGTATCTGTTATGGGACTACGTTTACCTTTATTATTATGACCATTCCCTCAGACACCATGGAAACATGTAGTGTTTCACTAATGTGAAACGAGTTTTAGCAAACTAGCTTTTGTCACTATAAATTCAAACCTTTCTCAGGAGGTTTACATATTTCAATACCCCCAGGGCCAGATTTTCCATTAGGCTAAGTAGGCTGAAGCCTAGGGGCCCGGAGCCCCTGGGGGGTCCATGCATAAGGTAAAAAAATTTTTAATGCATAAATTTATGTACACAAAATAAATATATTGAAGAAATTGTTGAAAGAAAAACAAGAAAATTCTTTTTCAATAAAATGTGTTTACTGTGTGTCACCTTAATAAAAATAATTACTAATAAAAGAGGTAAGCAATACTAACAATTACTAATATATACCATCACCTTGCTCAGGGGTTTGGAAAAAAAATATTAAAATTTGTGTCTATTAGGTCACGGGGAGCCTAAACATCCAAAAAGCCTAGAGACTCTTCTTGGCTTAATCTTGCACTAAATACCCCCTGAAAAAAAGAAAATAAAAAAATACATATTTTAAAATTTTTTCAACGCCTAAACAATCTAGTCTCTTATGTCTGTTCTGATCATAATGCAAACATGCTATGGTTTACCCATAATCTGTACAAGGTGTTTGCGTTTTCAAATGTGTACACCCTGTACATAATTTCTGTACAGGTTTTCTAACCCATTCCCCTTATTACTGTGTCTCAGAGTTCTTTTATAAGGTCCTATTGAACACAGGAGTTCCCAGTCTAAATGTGACACCATAGTTCCTGGCCTACCTTGCCGGGTTGGAGAGCTTGAGCCCTCAATGATCCGGAGCTATGGTCGGGAGTTTTACTCCTGGCAGGGTCACCCAAGCCGGACAGGTCCAGGGGCCAGACTAAATGGGCTGAGGAGTGGGTGGAACCCTATAGGTGTAGATGCAGAACCCACCGGCGAGTGGTACATGCTCTGGTCTGCACCAATCCACCCCCACTTCATGGGTTAAATGCTTTCTTGCCTCATTCTTCACTGTTTGTCGTCTATCACGCCCATGGCGACCGTTGCCTCAATTGGCTGAGTGTGGTGTACCCAGAAACGGGGCCTCCCAGTACTGAGGCAAAGTTAAGTCCCCGATGTCACTTATCGGTGCAGAATTGAGAGAGATGGCTGAGCATCACAATCCCTCCTGTGTTGCAGCATGATGAGAACCCAGCATTGCACACTGAGCTTGGGGGGATCACTTGGGCACCAGACTTAATACTGGCTCTTGACTGGATGGCCGCATGCAGGAGATTTCTACAATGGAGGGTTGGCAGGTGGTGGGTATCGGGAAGTGGCTCTGTGCAGGACGTGAGGATTCCTTGGGAGAGCCCAGAACCAGAGCACAGCATTGTGCAAGCTCTGCATAGTTGGAGAGCCCCCTGGATGACTGGGAATGCACAGTGTGCTACCCCACCTATCCCCAACTGCTAACTTAGAACCAGAAGTGGGGTCCTCTGTATGCGTGCCAGGCCAGGATAAAATGCCTGGGAAAGAGACTGGAGCTCAGAACTCCCTAACTCAAAGTTGCAGGATGGCAGAAAAGCCACGGGAAAGACAGGGCTATTTTGAAGATAACGCAACCATATTTTCACCATACGAGCTCGGACGCCGCCTCGGTAAACAAGGTCCGCGCAGAGCAGTGACACCCCCAGGCTGCTTGCGAATAGTCTACTACTGGGAACATAAACAGATTAGGGATGACCCCACTCTCCCGTTGAACAGGTGCTAAAGTCGTAGATACTGGGCCAGAAGGCGCACCGGAAACCACAGTATCATGCAACTCGCTTTTTTTTTTTCTATGGAGAGTACACCGTCAAATAAATCTCGTTCTGGTGCTCGCCCTGTGGAGCTCCACCAGGCAGGTGCAGTGCCGGGCTCTGAGCCTCGACAGAGCCCACCCTCAGCTACTGGAGGACCCTCTAGACCGTCTTGTGGAGTCAACAGACGGCGGAGGAGAACTACTGACCAAAACAAAACAGAAAAAGAGAAACCCAGAGTGCCACTTGTCATGATGCACTGGAATGCAGAGGGAGTGAACAGCAAGCAGGCTGGATACAGCAAAAAGACAGAGCTGGAAAACATCTTGTATGAGAAGCAAGTCAGTGTTTGCTGTATCCAAGAGACTCACTTGAAAGCAGATCAAACCTTAAAAATAAGGGGATATCAATGCTTCAGATCCGACAGACAAGATAGACGAAAAGGAGGAGTACTTACTCTTGTAAGGAATAACATTCCTGCACACGAAAGGAAAACCTTCATGGATGGAGCAGAATATCAGCTGCTGCAGATAAAGGTAGACAAGATGGAAATAGAACTCCTGAACTATTACTGTCCGAACAACAAACCCCTGAGTCTCAGCTCTATACAGGTACCAGCCACCAACTTTATAGCAGTTGGAGACTTTAATAGCCACTCCCAGAGCTGGGGCTATAACCATCTGGATCACAGAGGTGAAGAGGTTGAAACTTGGCAAGATGATCACTCCCTAATCCTAGTCAATAATGCCACAGATACTCCTACCTTCTACTCCAGAGGATGGCACACAACCTCAACACCAGATCTTGCCTTCTCCACACCAGATATAGCTGGATCTATTAGTAGAGAAGTAGGAGACCAACTAGGGGGAAGCGACCATCGCCCAATCTTTCTTACTGTCCAGAGTGCAACTCTCAGTACAGGCCCAGCCATTACAAGATGGAACTACAAAAAAGCCAACTGGGGTTTATTCAGGCATCAGGTGAACACGCTGCTGTCTACCCTCAAGGTACAGAACAGAGACATTAATGAAGTGGTAAAAGACTTCAACAGATGCATACTACAAGCTGCAAAAGAAACCATTCCCAAAGGATGCCGGCGTAACTACATACCATACTGGTCCAGCACACTCCAAGAACGTCAGGAAGCTATGGACAAGGCTAGAAAGGACGCAGAGTCTCAGCCTTCACTTGAAACTCACAACAAATGGAAAAAGGCTGTAGCAGAGTTTCAGAGAACAAAGCTAGAAGAAAAGCGGAAAAGCTGGAGAACTAAAACGGCATCGCTGAACCTTGAGAAAGACGGCAGGAAACTTTGGAGATTAGTCAAGTCTCTAAATGAAGAGCATTCCTCACCAAGGCAGACTATCACATTGGATGAAGGTGGCAAACTTTTCAGAGGAAAACAAGCTGCAGACTTGTTTGCTAGAAGATACAGTTCAGAAAGCAACTTACCCATTAACATAGACCATCAGAGAGAGATAAGAAAAGAAATACTGGCAACCATGGGACAGACAGATACTCCTGCCCCAATGAGGGAACCCATCACACTAGGAGAACTACAGAAGGCTATTTCCAAGCTTAAGTTTCAAAAGTCACCCGGCCCAGACAAAATCAGCAACGAAATGCTAGTAAATCTGAGCTCAGCAGCAAAGACAAAACTGCTTGAGATATTCAACCACAGCTGGTTGAAAGGAACGGTACCCCAAGTATGGAGAGAAGCCATCACAATACCCATACTAAAGAAAGGGAAATGTAAGACGAGGCTGCAAGTTACCGGCCAATCAGTCTCACAAGCTGTGTTGGGAAGACTATGGAGCGAATAGTCAACCACAGATTGAAATGGTATTTAGAGTCTGAGCAGATCCTGGTGCCGGAACAAGCTGGATTTAGAGAATGCTACAGTATAGAAGACCAAGTTACTTACTTGTCTCAAGCAATAGAAGATGCCTTCCAGGAGAAGAAAAGGTCCTAACGATCTGGGTCGACTTCAAGCAGGCCTTTGACAAGGTGTGGAAAGATGGCCTCATTGCAAAAACTTAGGAGAAGTGGAATCCAAGGCAACATGATGAAATGGATCCAGTCATACTTGCATAACAGGAGAACTAGAGTCACTCTTGACGGTCTGCAGAGCAGAAAAGTGTTGCTCCATCAGGGGGTACCTCAAGGAGGAGTAATTTCCCCAACACTCTTCCTTGTTTACATCAATGACCTGGTGAAAGATCTCCCTGCAGGAGTTAAAGCTGCCTTATATGCAGATGACCTAGTACTCTGGTGCGCTGATGAAAATGTCACCACAGCAAATTATAGAATGCAGCGGGCAGCAGACATGCTAGTGTCATGGGCAGAGAAATGGCTTATCACAATAAACACAGACAAAACCTCCACAACACTGTTCTCCCTCGCCCCCAAGGACAAATCAGCTAACATACACCTAGGGACAACCGTGATCAAGGAAGAAAGCTACCCCACCTATCTTGGGGTGCATTTGACCAAAGGCTTACATGGAATAAGCATATTGAAAATGCAGAAGGAAAGGCCCGAAGACGACTAGGCATACTCAGAAAATTAGCAGGTACCAACTGGGGAGCAAATGAACGAAATCTAAAGAAGATTTATAATGGAGTAATAAGACCACACTTAGAGTTTAGCTCAGCAGCATGGTCATCAGCTGCTAACTCACATCTGCAGTCTTTGGACAAGGTGCAAAATCAAGCTCTCAGGCTCATTACAGGAGCCATGAAAACTACACCAATAACAGAGATGCAGAAGGTTGCTGGATTACAGACATTGTCCCATAGAAGAGACACAAAAACCATGATCCAGATGGAAAAGTACAACAGTATGCCAATGCACCCAATGAAGGCAAGACTAGATGATCTGGCATTGGGACGTCTAAAGCGTAGCAGCTTTGTGCATCGGGGGAAAAGACTTATAAGACAGCATCAAGAAGACCTATCCATGAAGACAACACCACTGAAGCCCACCCTATACCCTGTACCATGGGAGCAGGCCAGCAGTGCCCTCCAAATTAATACAACAGTCAGTGGTCTCACAAGTGGATGTGAGTATAATGATCTGCAAAAACGAACTGCTACATTGAGTATGATCCAAGAAAGCTATCCCGATCAATCATGGATACATGCCTATACAGATGGATCAGCAACTAATGCTGTTAGGAATGGAGGTGCCGGTATCTTTATCTCATATCCTGACAACCACTATGAGACTAGGCACATTCCCACTGGTAAATTTCTGTTCCAACTATACAGCTGAGGTTCAAGCTCTAGAGCAAGCTGCAAATATGATTTATAACACCAACTCTGACTGCCACCAGGTAGTCATCCTCACAGATGCACTGTCTGTCCTGCAAGCTCTCAAGGGTGGTAAACTCCCGCATCTGAGAAATGAACTAAACAAGGTAGCTGCCAAAAAGAGAACCATACTTCAGTGGGTACCATCTCATTGTGGTGTACCCGGAAATGAAAAGGCAGATAAACTTGCAAAAAAGGGAGGAGAATGTGAACAAGAAGATAATGAAGTTGGTTTGGATACAATACTGTCTGCTGCCAGAACAAAGGATTGTTATATAGGGGTCAGGTCACTATCACTTATATGGAAAGGTGAAAAATTAACTCAAAATGGAATTAGTATTAAACAGTGCTTATAATCACTTAAGTATCTAAGCACCGGATTTCTACTTTCAGCAAATAAACAGAATGCTGAAAACGCTGCTGTGTTAGTTGGTCGCTCACACATGTCTGTTTAGGCAAAATGAAAAACACAGTTAAAAGAATAGTGGTGTAATGCAAAGAAGTTAGCAAATAAAATAATATGAACCTAATACAAGAACATGGTAACACTACAGCTACATTCTAAACCAACATCCTTCTTCTGCTAGCGGACATAAGAACAAAGAGAAGACACTGCAAGAACGATCACAGACTCACAGGACATAATTTGCCAGGAGACATCTAGCTAAAGGCCTCTGCTCCACAGGGAGCTGAAAAGAGTAAAATAAGTGTGTACCTGACACCCTCATCAACCTAATGTTTTTCATGTTTAAAATGTACATATGTGTCATTACAACAGGTAAAGGAATATTAACAAATAAGCACAAAGTATCAGAACACAAAAACAAAGATACCATTTAATAAGAAATATCATGACACAATATACGTATATCTAATCAAAACTCATCTTATGCTAACACAAGCTACTTGATACTACCACAAGTTTACAAGTTATCCAATGCCAAGTTAACATGTGCCCTGTGCATTTCAGGTGTCCTTCACCACTGATAATTCATGCATGACAGCACACCATGGCACAAGTAAAGTCCCAGGGTGAATTTTTTTTTTTAAAGGCTCAGGCATACCACACTTTTGTCTTCTTTTCAGTCAGCCAGCAAGCCTCTCTTAACATTCTCTTCCCACCCTTCCCCCCCTCCCCTGCTGGCTGTGTTTGCTGACCAAAATCACAAGTGGAAAAATAACAAGCACATTAAAGTTGTTTCAATGCACAATACCCTGGTAGCAGATAACACAACTACATTCCACTGAGGGGGTAATATTAACCTTTTCTACCTCAAGAACCCAGTGGTGAATTGTTCTATCAAATGCTGCCTGGTATGTTCCTCTGGTTATATTAAGATTTCCTGGTGTCTGCATTTTACTCAATATAATACAAAATTCTATCAAATGCTGCCTGGTATGTTCCTCTGGTTATATTAAGATTTCCTGGTGTCTGCATTTTACTCAATATAATACAAACTTAATTGTTATATTTCAGACTAGTAACATTTCACTATAAGCTTCCACCAGTTATCAACGAATGTGAGATATTTTCTTACAGATATCTGTTTGCAACTTGTTTAAAAATAATCTACAGTGGAACAAAACTGCTATCCGTTTAAGTGTTTGGGTAAAACTAGTGCCCTAGATTCTATGAATCTAGGGCACTAGGTAAAACCTAAGAATAAAAGAAATAAAGACCTTGAACAGCCATAAATCGAGGATTCCTCAGCAAGAAAGAGGTTGGTAAGAAAACGAAGATGGTGATACCGCTCCACCTATGTCCCAGTCTTGACATATGGATGCGAGTCATGGGCAATAACTACAACCCACAAAAGCCAGATCCAAACCTCAGAAATGAGGTATCTGAGGAAGGTGGTTGAAGTAACAAGAAGAGACATGGTCCGCAACCAGACGATACGTCAAGGCCTAAAATCCCACCCGCTGCAGACCCAAATAGAACAGTCCCAACTAAGATGGTTTGGCCAGGTCTGCAGAATGGGAGAAGATCGGCTACCACGACAAGCATGGGAAACAAAGAGCCAGGGATCCAGACCTCCAGGACGACCCAGAGTCCGCTGGGAGGACAACATTAGACAATCTTTGAAGGACCGAGGACTAGAATGGAACCAGGCCAGGAGGAAGACAGCCGATAGAATAGTCTGGCGCTCTCTCTTCCAAACCTCTACACTTCATGGTAGAAGGGGAACGACTAAGTAAGTAAGTAAGACCTTGAACAGAAAGTGTTAAAATGCTGAAAATAAAAAAAAAAGTACAAGAAGAAAGAAATTAGGTTACAATCTGTAAATGGCTGTTTTTAGTTTTTTTGTATAAGTTTCCATGAAGTCTGTTCTTGACAAAATGAGATAAATGAGTGATTCATAAACACAATTTTCTGTCTCCTGTCATTCTGTCAGCATTTCATTATGCCATACTCAACAGTATACAATATGTCTATACCATTTTCCTGTTCGTTCATTATACCATTTTCCTGTTCGTTCATTATGCCATACTCAACAGTATACAATATGTCTATACCATTTTTCTGTTCGTTCCCTATGGAGCCACAACTGCAGCTGGTGCCCTTGTGGGAAGCCTGTACAAAGCTAAAATGTGCTCTCGCAGCAGTGACATCTGCAGCAATTTGTTTTACATGGTGAGGTTTGCCAGCCCACATATACAACCTCGTTTTAGTCACCTTTCATGACATGCTTGAGGGAGAAGTCATACCTGTCAACCTCCTGAGACAAAAAAACCTGTACGCCGAACCAAAAAAATCCTTACAAACCACCCAAAAATCATTACGCAAAAAATATAATAAATTATACACAATACAGTTTTAAAACGAGAAATGACACATACAAACCTATTAGCATTTGAATTAGTGTGATATAAAACATGCTAATAGTCTCATGCTGTTCTTTACATATAAAAAACTTAGTGATCACGAGGTACTATTCTTTTGATGCGCAGTGTGTTGTATTATAATAACACATGCATTTTTAGCACTTTGCAGAAAAAAAATACAACGAATCAAAGCAAACGGCTAACAGCAAAAAAAAAAAAAAATTACCAAATTATGAACAGAATATCAAATCTAGGAAGAAAAACGTACCACCAAAAATTTACAAAATTATTATTTAAGAGTTGGTAGACTAGAACAGTGATAATAGATTGTCACTTTATTAAAAAATAAAGCAGCGAATCTCGACAGCTGGAATAAAGTAGGCAGGCATACTCAACGCAAATAAACTTTTATTTTCTAGTTATGTAGGGCCTACACAGAATATAGCTTGATCTCCATATAACTGTGCCTTGCCCAATTGGCGTAGGGCATTGCGCCAGGGGCTACTTCCAACAGTGGGAGAGGTTCTAGGATCTCACTGGACAGCTACCGCCCGCTTCAAGCTGGGCAGCCCCCAGTCAATAAGGTGTTGTCCCGCCACTGTCTGCTTTCCCCATTGGGTGCATGGGGATTAGGGTCAAACCCGAACTGTGGACAGAAAATTTTGCACCAAGCAATTATCGAAAAAATAGAAATAAGCAAACTCTCAGATTGGGATGCTGGAACGTCCGGACTATGTTGACTGGACTATCCGAAAACCTACAGGATGTAAACGATGTAAAGAAAGCCAGCCATAATTAATGATGAGCTTAAACGACTTCAGGTGGATATAGCTGCACTTCAGGAAACGCGCCTGGCGGGCTCTGGAACGGTGAGCGAGAAGGACTACACATTTTATTGGCAAGGGAAAGATCTTAATAAAGCTAGAGAACACGGAGTAGGTTTTGCGGTCAAAAAATCGCTAACTAAAATGGTTGAACCAGGCGAGAATGGATCAGAACGCCTGTTAATGCTCCGCCTGCAAACTAGCACAGGTCCCATCACCCTTGTCAGTGTGTATGCTCCTACTCTGTACTCTGCCTCAGAAGCTAAAGATGAGTTCTACGAGAATCTAACAGCAATTATCAAAAGCATACCTAGGCAAGAACAGCTTGTTCTCCTTGGTGACTTTAAAGCTAGAGTGGGTGCCGATAATGTTTCATGGCCTTCATGTCTGGGCAGGTTTGGTATTGGCAAGATGAATGAAAATGGACAATGGCTCTTAGAGTTGTGCGTCCACCATGACCTCTGCGTGACCAACACCTACTTTCAGACAAAACCCCAGCATAAGGTGTCATGGAGACACCCACGATCCAAGCACTGGCACCAACTTGACCTGATTCTCGTCAGAAGGCCACTCCTCAGGTCTGTGCTCTCCACGCGCTCATACCATAGTGCAGACTGTGATACAGATCACTCCTTGGTTTGCTGCAAAATCAGAGCACAACCAAGAAAACTCTATCGTGTCAGACATGAAGGGAAACCACGCATTGATACCAGCAAGATGTCAGACCCTTTCATGATCGCTCAATTCACTGCGACCTTCGAGAAAGTGCTCAGTAGCCCTCAGCATGGTGATACTATTACAGAGAACTGGGAGCATCTACGGAACACCATTCAAAGTACTGCACTTGCCACCTTTGGTAAGAAAACAGCAAAGTCAAATGACTGGTTTGATGCTTCATCAGATGTGATGGCACCTGTCATTGAAGCTAAGCGCAGTGCTATGAATGAATACAAACGTTCACCGAGTGCTAGAACCCTACAGATCCTGAGGGCTACGAGAAGCAAAGTTCAACAAACTGCTCGACGCTGTGCAAATGACTACTGGCTCCAGCTCAGTGAGAGCATCCAGATCGCAGCGCAAACAGGCAACATTAGACAAATGTATGACGGTATAAAGAAAGCACTTGGCCCCCATAAAAGTAAGACGGCACCGCTAAAAACCATCAGCGGAGAGAAGCTAACCGATAAGGGTAAGCAGATGGAGAGGTGGGTCGAGCACTACTCTGAGCTTTACGCTAGAGACAATACCGTTACGCCTGCAGCCCTTGATGGTGTCAATAGTCTGCCAACTATGGAGGAGCTGGATGCCGAACCAACATTAGAGGAACTCAGCAAGGCCATTGATAGCTTGGCCTCTGGCAAAGCACCAGGCAGTGATGGGATTCCTCCTGATTTAATCAAATGCTGTAAGAGCACGCTATTACATCCCCTGCATAGGATGCTGTGCCAGTGCTGGGAAGAGACAACTATTCCTCAAGACATGCGAGATGCCAAGATTGTAACACTGTATAAAAATAAAGGAGACAGAAGTGATTGCAATAACTACAGAGGCATCTCTCTTCTTAGTATTGTTGGTAAGGTTTTTGCCAAAGTCATCTTAATGCGACTACACAAGTTAGCTGAGCGCATATATCCAGAGTCACAGTGTGGATTCCGAGCTGGCAGATCAACAACAGACATGATCTTCTCTCTCCGCCAGCTTCAGGAAAAATCAAGAGAGCAGAAAAGACCATTATATATCGCCTTTATAGACCTCACAAAAGCATTCGACCTGGTTAGTAGGGATGGACTCTTTAAAATCCTCCTGAAAATAGGCTGCCCTTCTAAAATGCTGGAAATGATAAAGTCATTCCATGACGGCATGAAGGGAACAGTCCAATATGCTGGAAACACGTCACAGCCCTTTGATATACGAAGTGGCGTTAAACAAGGCTGTGTTCTGGCTCCGACCCTCTTCGGAATCTTCTTTGCCTTACTCTTGAAACATGCATTCAGAGATGCAACTGAAGGAATATGCCTTCACACTAGGTCAGATGGCCGTCTGTTTAATCTTTCAAGGCTGAAGGCAAAAACAAAAATAAAAAGGGTCACTATAAGAGACTTGTTGTTTGCTGATGATGCTGCAGTCGTCACTCAAAGCCAACAGGAGCTTCAGAGCTTGATGAATCGCTTCACTAAAGCATGCAAGGACTTTGGCCTCACAATAAGTCTAAAGAAAACGAATGTGCTGAGTCAGGATGTGGGTGCTGCACCAGTTATCACCATCGATAACTATGAATTGGCAGTGGTGCACCACTTCACATACCTAGGGTCTACCATCAATGACAAACTCTCACTGGATACAGAAATCGACAGCCGCATTGGCAAAGCTGCAGCTACCTTTGCCTGCCTCACATCGCGTGTTTGGGGAAACTCTAAACTCACAATGAAGACCAAAGCTGCGGTATATAATGCCTGCGTCACCAGCACACTCCTATATGGCAGCGAGACCTGGACGACCTATGCTAAGCAAGAAAGAAGGCTCAATACCTTCCATTTGCGGTGTCTACGCCGCATCCTCGGCATCTCTTGGAAAGATAAAGTGACAAATGTCGAGGTGTTGTCACGTGCTGGCCTTCAAAGTATGTATACGCTTCTTAGACAGCGCAGACTTCGCTGGCTTGGCCATGTTCGCCGCATGGAAGATGGTCGCATCCCAAAAGATATCTTCTACGGACAATTAGCAGATGGCAAGAGAACAGTTGGGCGACCACAGCTGAGGTTCAAAGATGTGTGCAAGAGAGATATGAGGGCACTGGACATGGATCCAGCAACATGGGAGGATGAAGCTGCCGATCGCACTAAGTGGCGATGCTATTTACGGCGCCACCTCAGATTGGGCGAAGAGAGGCTCACACAAGAAGCAGAGGTGAGGAGAAAACGTCGAAAGGAGCACCAGGAAAATAAGCAGCTGAGGGCTGTCACCTCAGGGGCGCATTCCCATAGTCAGTTATGACTGAAGGGGCTATTATTATTACACAGAATATTATGACATTGATTTATCAGAAATATATTGAAGGGCAAGATATAACTGGAAAGATTAAGACAGCGATTAAATTGCAACAAAGCAAAACAACAGCAATATTTAACCAAGTTATAAGTACTTAGCTTTTTTAAAACAAAATGGCATCAAAGTGTGGTTGATAACAGGTAACTTAAAAAATATGTCATGTCACGCTGAAAACCGAAAGTGTTTGAGGCCGAATTCAAAGTTTTTGCAGAATGGTTGGGTATAAAAGGATTTGATTGGTTGCTGGGAGAGACCTCAGTTTAAAAACAGACACCGAGATTTCCGGAATTAAAAATAAAATAACTGGTTAAAAAAACCTGGGCTAGAAAATATCTTCTGATTTCAAATTTTTAAAAACTTGGGTTGGAAAATATGTTTAGAATTTTTTTCTCCGTACAATGAATCTGTATGCCGTACACTACTAAAAGTATCAAAAATACGTACATTGTACAAAAAATTTGTACATGTTGACAGGTATGAGAAGTAGTCTATTCTTTCTCTGTCTTATCAGAGACCCCCAAGAATTACTTACTTACTTACTTAGTCGTTCCTCTTCTACCATGAGGTGTAGAGGTTTGTAAGAGAGAGCGCCATACTATTCTATCGGCTGTCTTCCTCCTGGCTTGGTTCCATTCTAGTCCTCGGTCCTTCAAAAGCCTATCACTCATATTTTCTTTTCTGTTGTCTAGTGCCACCCTTTATGTCCAACGAGTACCTGTTAATTACCTTTATTTATTTATTGACTTATTTATTTACTATCCACAGGACTCAGGTTTCCTTCATTATTTATTTAAGAGTTCACCCATCCGTAACTTCAACCTTCCCGTATTCGTCTTCCACTACACATTACTGGACACAAGTATTTCGGCCTTTATTTGGTCTATACTTGCTGATAGGAAAGTTATATCAGTGATTGCGTCTTTAAAACTGTCTGGGTCGTCCACGGGTCCTATACCATAGTTGTGTGAGTGTCACAAGAATGACCTCAGCCAATAATGCACTTTTTTTGGGGTGCAAAATTGGCTCAGCGTCCATTCACTATGTACTGTCACAGCAAGGCGATGGCGCCGTCTGGTTGGTCCTAGGTTCGATTCCCGGTAAGCCTATCACTCATATTTTCCTTTCTGTTGTCTAGTGCCACCCTTTATGTCCAACGAGTACCTGTTAATTACCTTTACTGATTTATTTACTATCCACAGGACTCAGGTTTCCTTCATTATTTATAAAAAAAAAACAAAGTAAAGTCTTTCATAACTGCCCTGTTGTTAACAAGGTGAAAAGGGGTGAGAAAACCAGGGGACATCTGAGATTCCACCAATTATCTACCATCATCCACAAGAGCACTCCATCAGACTACCCCTTATCCTCACACCATCACTGATCCTTATATTAATTTTAGTTCTTGTTAAATACTGTTTTACTATATTGTTCAATTCTCTAAGACTATTGATAGAATTGCACAATATAGTAATACACCACTTTCCTTCGTGCTCCTTTCGTAGCATGCAGTCACCACTGTAGCTCATCCCTTTACAGGAAGCCTTTACCAAGTATTCACATGCTCTTGCAACAGTGGTTTTTGTGGCAATCTGTTCTACATAATGAGGTTATCAGCCACATGCACAACCTCCCATTAGTCTTATACGACACTTTATTTTTATGTCAAAGGTAAACCAGTAGATGTTCTAGAAACCATCCCTTTTCTCTTCTATATTATGAAGAAAAATGTACCATTCAAAATGTGATGGGCTTTAATTTGGACATATTGTGTCTTTAATTCCAGATACTATTCTCAAAAATGTTGATACCTGATCATGGCACTTCTCATTTCCAATTATTGTAAAATGAGTAAATAAAAGTGTCAAAATTATGCGGATGTAAGAAAGCGTTCTTTAATTATGCCAATTAACAGGCTAATTTTACCTGAAACCAAACCAATGACGCTTTGATTTTTGAAGTGTGAACTTCCTGTGCTTGGTGTCCAGAATTATAACCAAAACCAATTCTTAAAGGGTTATTTTATTTTTGTCATACTTAATAAGTATAATATTTAATAATAAGTACACCCAAAACCATTTCAAAATGTTTTAGTCTCAATATTATTTTACAGCTGCAAATGTTTTAGTCTCAATATTATTTCACAAACATATGTATCATGTCTAATATTAAGTGATAATAATTAAAAGAAGATCTTATTTTATATAGTTAAGACAACTTCCTCTGGTTAAATTAACGGTTACTTCAAATAAATTATGCATTAACTATTTTGTTGACAATCAATTGTTTGAGCAAGCTGCATTGAAAGGAAATACAAGGGGCTTGACATAAGTCTTGGGCCTGACCATGAAGGACATGTCACAGAGAGCTGAAATTGTGTATAGTGTTTATTCCTTTTCAATATAGCCAGGTCTCTGAGTTACATCTTCTGTCCATCTCTGCTTGGTCGAAAAGACATTGGGAAAAAAACACCTCAAAACTAAACCAGTCATCACATGCCAGTATATAACTTCTTCATCGCTGTCAAAATGATTTCCTTTTAGCTGTTTTTTAAGATTTGGGAATAGAAAAAAGTTTGATGGAGCCAAATCTGGAGAATATGGTGGGTGTGGAAGAACTGACACTTTTTGAGCAACTGTTGACAGCAATTTACCCTCATTTGCTTCTGTTCACGTGTCAACAGTCGCGGAACCCAGCGTGCACACACTTGTCTCATGTTCAGTCTGTTGTGTAAAATTCTATAAACTGTTCTTTCAATAGTTTTACTTACAGCTATGCCAAATGTTTTTTCGATCTCAATGATTATTTCACAAACATTTTCATCGTTGCATCTGATGTCTACCAGATCTTTGCAGATCAGATAATAACTTAAAAGAAGACTCTTTTTTTTACCGAAGTATATGAAGGACAAGAATCACGAAACACTGATTCCATCTCCCTGTATATTTCTGTAGGTGTTTTTCCCTGAAACATCAGAAATCTTATCACAGCTCTGGCCTCCTTCTTTTCCATTGTTTTGTCAAATCTTTGGAGCAGCAGATCCGGTTAATAGGGTACATTGCGCCGTGCACCGTAGCGGGAAAACCCAATGAAGAAACAAACGCGTACTTCACATATTCAGTGCAAATATGATGAACTTTAAATGTGCCAAGTTTCGTCTTCCTCCTATGACTCCTTCATGGTCAGGCCCAAGAATTATGTCAAGCCCCTTGTATATGAGGGACATTTACAACAGTGCAGCAAGGTCCCAAGTAGTTCCTGGAGGTCTCTGAGGAGAAACATAATATGACTACAGCTTCCTCAGTCATGAGAAAAATAATATGAGTACAGCTTCCTCAGTCATGAGAAAAATAATATGACTACAGCTTCCTCAGTCATATTATGTGTCCTTTTAGCTTAGTTTTGGGCTTAAGATCATGGGAATACAAACTGCTAAGAAAACCACTTCAAAGGCAAATGAAATGCCATGCAAGCTCCTTCACGGACAAGCTATGGTGGGTGTAAGGAGCAAAAATAAGAGAACTACAAAGAAGCTAACATGAACATATTAGCAATCTACTTGCCATATCAAGTTTAAGAATGGGAAACAATGGTAACTAAAAACTGAAAACGAAGAGACGAATGAAACATTTCAAGGAACTTCTTAACAGACCAGCTCTATGAGATTTCACAGAAATCCAACCAACAGAAAAGGAGTTTGAAATTACCTATGAAAAAAAATCACGTGAAGAAGAAATAAAGAAAGCCATAAAGCTTTCATTCAGATGGAAAAAAACTCTACATAGCTATCTCCACAGATTGCTATCAAAGTTTTCGATCATCTCTGCAGAGATTTTACACAAATTACTTGTTGCGATAGTTTGGCAAGGTCGTGCAGAATGGAGGCTGGGCTACCAGATCTTTGCATGGGAAACAGCAAGAGCCATTTGAGCGGCCAGCGACTTAAGAGTCTGCTGGGAGGACAACATTAGACAATCTTTGAAGTACCGAGGACTAGAATGGAACCAGGCCAGGAGGAAGACAGCTGATAGGATAGTCTGGCGCTCTCTCTTCCAAACCTCTACACCTCACGGTAGAAGGGGAAACTACTAAGTAAGTAAGTATATGTAAGTTTTGTATACGATTCAATAGGTAATTATCTGTGTGAAACATTCTGAGAATTCATATTTAATTATCTGTGTGACCTTCTCATTATTGTTTGTTTGTGTAGCTTTCTTAAGAGTTCATAAAGTAATTATCCTTTACAACTTTCTATTTATTGTTATTTCTAATGTATGTGTAACAGACTTTTATACATGGGTGCTAGTGTAGAAAAGAAGGAGTGAAGTGGGCAACAAACGCATACTGATGACACATTCAGTGGAACAAATATGATGAGACACTTTAAATGTGCCAAGTTTCGTCATTCACTCCTAGTGACTCCTTCAATGTACAGGCCCAAGAATTAAAAAAAGCATGACGAGTAATGAGACAGACATTTAACAACAGAAGCAGCAAGGTCCCAAGTAAATCCCCAGGGTAAGAGAGATTCAACATATGGAGAAGAGAACTGGAGACAGACATGAAGAAACCACAGAAAGACCTTGAGGTTAATCCCCAGGGTAAGAGAGATAGAGGGAGATGAAGGAACATATGGAGAAGAGAACTGGAGACAGACATGAAGAAACCACAGAAAGACCTTGAGGTTAATCCCCAGGGTAAGAGAGATAGAGGGAGATGAAGGAACATATGGAGAAGAGAACTGGAGACAGACATGAAGAAACCACAGAAAGACCTTGCGGTTAATCCCCAGGGTAAGAGAGATAGAGGGAGATGAAGGAACATATGGAGAAGAGAACTGGAGACAGACATGAAGAAACCACAGAAAGACCTTGAGGTTAATCCCCAGGTAGTGTAGAGGCTGATATGGAGAAGGAGACAGACATGAAGAAACCACAGAAATATCATGGAGATAGAGAACTGCTACAGACAGACATGAAGAAACCACAGAAAGACCCCAGGGTAAATGAATGCTTTTAGCAAGCTTCAGGATGAAACCACAGAAAAGACCTACTGATGGCACGGGGAAAAGCTGGCATGCTGGTGAGCTGAAGGGTGATGGATAAATGAACGTGTAAACTTATTATTAAAATTCACATTAAATTATCCATATAACTTTCTCATTAGTGTTAATGTATGTGTAAACTTATTGTTAAAATTCACATTCATTCATTCATAACCCTCCACTCCCAAAGGAGCATAGGCCTTCAACAAACACATGCCAAGTCCTCCTGTCCCGTGCCATCATCTCAAGTTCTTTCCATGTTCTCCTCATCATTTTCACCTCTGTTTCCAACTCTCTTCTCCATGTACTTCTTGGTCTTCCTCTGCCTCTCTTGCCCTGGGGGTTCCAGAACAAGGACTGCCTTGTAATGCTATCAACAGGTTTCCTCAGTGTGTGTCCTATCCATCGCCATCGTCTCTTCTCATCTCTTGTTCCAGACTTGTCTAGTTTCTTGTCATCCAGTTCCACGTTGGTAACCTTGAATACCATTTTAATCCCTCTATTCTACGCAAGCACCCATTTATGAAAGTCTGTAGCTTTTTGGTTGTTGTCTTTGTTGTTCTCCATGTCTCAGAGCCATACAATAGGACTGACTTCACATTTGAGTTGAAGATTCTTATTTTCGTGTGGTATCCGATTTCTCTTGATCTCCATATATTTCCCAATGCAATGAAAGCTCCTCTTGCCTTTTGTATTCTTATTTTGATATCGCTGTCTGTCCCTCCAACTTTGTCTTTATTACTGCCAAGATATGTGTATGATTCTACATCTTGAATTGGTGTTTCTTCAAGTTCAACCCTGTTATCATTACCTGCATTTATTCTCATTATTTTTGTCTTTTCCCTGTGTATTTTCAGACCCAATTGCTGTGACCTCTCATCGAGTGTTTTCAATTTGTCCTGCATCTGATTACGGTTATGGGACAGAAGAGCCAAGTCATCAGCAAAATCCAGATCATCCAACTGCTTAGTCAGAGTCCACTGGATTCCATTTCTGTTGTGTGTTGTCGATGATCTCATAACCCAATCTATTGCCAGCAAGAAAAGAAATGGAGACAAGAGGCATCCCTGTCGCACTCCTGTTCTTATCCCAAACGGTTCTGTAAGCTGTCCTTCATGAAGAACTCTGCATGTCATGTCTTCATATGTTTTCTTTATTAAATTAATGATCTTCAGGGAACTGCATAATGCCTCATCAATTTCCAAAGTGATTCTCTGTCTACACTGTCAAATGCTTTTTCGTAGTCCACAAATCCGATGTATAGTGGTGAATTCCATTCCAGACTTTGTTCAACTATTATTCTCAAAGTGGCTATCTGGTCTGTACATGATCTGTTTTGTCGAAACCTGCTTGTTCATCTCTCAGTTTCTTGTCTATGGACTCTTTTAATCTCTCAAGGATAATCCTGTTTAACACTTTTCCTGGCACTGATAGTAACATTATTCCTCTATAATTTGTGCACTCTTGTAAATTTCCCTTCTTAGGCAACTTAACCAGATATCCTTCCTTCCATTCTGCTGGTATCTCTTCCTTTTCCCAGACTTTACCAAGTAATTTATATAACATCTCTGTAGCCGTGTCGATATCTGCTTTGATGGCCTCTGCTGGAATGCCATCAGGTCCAGACGCTTTTCCCTCTCTTAGAAGCTTTATGGCTTTCTTTATTTCTTCCTTCGTTGGTCTTTCACCGTTAATTTGTAGCTCTTCTTCTGCTGGCTGGATGTCCGGCGGGTTTTGTGGAGCTGGTCTATTGAGAAGGTCCCCAAAATATTCTGTCCACCTCTTCATTTGCTCTTGTATATTGCTGAGCAGTTTCCCATTCTTGTCTTTTATGAGGCAACTTGTTTGCTTGTATTTCCCTGTTAGCTTCTTTGTGCTGCTATACAGTTCTCTCATATTTCCTTTGGCTGCAGCATCTTCTGCCTCTCTTGCCAACTCCTCAATATACTGCCTCTTGTCTCTTTTGATACTTCTTTTTACTTCTTTGTTTGCTTCTGTGTACACTTCTTGAGCCTTGGCTTTGGAGCTTCTAGTTTTGCTTGTGTTTTTTCTGTCTTTTATCTTATTGATGGTTTCTGTTGTTATCCATGCTTTTTGTTGTCTTTCCCTTTTCCCCAGTATTTCTTCACATGTCTCCTTCCATACTGTTTTGACCTGCTGCCAATAGTCTTCTGTATTCTCTACATCTTCCAGCTGTTGGAGCACTTGGAATTTGTTGGATACTGTGACCACAAATTTGTCTCTTGTTTCTTGATTTCTTAGCTGTCCTACATTAAACTGTTGTCTATAGTTTTGCATTGTTGCATATCTCTTGAGTTTCATTTTTACTTTGGCTATCAGAAGATGGTGATCTGATGCCACATCTGCTCCTCTATATACCTTTACATCCTGCAATGATGATCTAAACTTCTTGTTTATGCATATATGATCAATCTGATTTTCTGTTCTATGGTCTGGTGATATCCATGTTGCCTTGTGTATTCTCTTATGTGGAAACATGCTTCCTCCTAAGCCAGTTGATTTGAAGCACAGAAGTTTGAGAATAGTTCCCCATTTTCATTCATTATTCCTAGCCCCTGTTTTCCCATGACTTCTTCGAAAGAGTGTTGACTGTACCTATCTTTGCATTCATGTCACCCATCAAAATTGTGATGTCTCTTCTTTTTACTGTTTCCATAATTTCCTGTACTTTAGTATAAAATGCTTCTTTCACAGACTCTTCTTTGTCATTAGTTGGTGCATAACATTGGATGACATTTACATGAATTTTCTTTTTAGCTGTTTTGAAAGAAGCTGTTATTATTCTGGGTCCAACAGCTTCCCATTCAATTAGTGCTTTCTGTGCTTCTTTAGATAACATAAGAGCTACCCCTTCACTGTGGTGTGAACTTTCGTCTTCATGTCCTGAGGTCAGCACCAATTCACCTGTGATGAGTTTCTTCCTGTCTACCCCCTTCCACTTTGTTTCACACATTCCCAGAACCTCGATTGTGTATTCCCTCATTTCTGCTGGTACTTGTACCTCTTTCCCTTGTTCATTCAATGTCCGAACATTCCAGGTGCCAAATCTGGAAGTTCTCCTAGAAGAAAGAAGGTTAGTCAGCAACACAGACTCCTTTCGGCTTTCTCTGTGTTGCATCATACGCCTCCCCGCGAGAGGACCTTCCCCTGTCTTGGATGGCTGTGTTTTATTTTCTTTATTTGACTTGTCCATATTTGTTGAAGTTTTTTGTGGTTTAAATTTTTTTACAGGATGGTGTAACCGGCCCCATGCCCAACCCTCCTTAGTCGCCTTTTACGACATGCTTGGTAGGGGACAGTGTTACTATTCTTTGCTCCCCTTTCGGGCCCCGGTAACACACGGGTGAAAATTCACATTAAATTACCTATAACTTTCTCATTATGGTTAACGCGCGTGTAAACGTATTTTTAAAATTTGCATTACAACTTTCTATATAACCTTATTTTTGTTAAAGTACGTGAAACCTTATTAAAATTTACATTAATTTTTCATATCCTTCTTACTATTGTTAACATATGTGTAACCTTATTATTAAAATTTACATTCAATTATGGGTCAAATTTTCTCATAATTCATAAACTGTTCTTTGAACATGACGAATAAATATAAACCACAAGTAAACTTCTGTAAAGACAGCAAGAGCTCTTGTTCAAAAGTGGGAAAGAGTAGTACCTAGTTGGCAGAGAGGATAGTGTGATTCGCTTCCGTAACTAGGAAGGTCCTGGGTTCAATTCTCCGGTAAGCCGCTCACCAATGTTGTTTTTCTGTTTTCTACTTCTTTATTTCTCATGACTGCCTGTAACATACCTTCATGTGTGTAATATTTATTTATTTACTTGGAGTAGGAGAAACCCCAGCTGGGGTTGATTGCCATGTCCTGTAAAAGGATAAGCAACTAACTTTAGGAGAAACCATACTTAAGAATAATCAGAAACGGGGATGAGACTGCATTTTTTTTTCTCTTATGGGATAGGTATTCTTCACAGCAGCTATACGAATTAGTAGACAAACAGGAATATTTCAGCAGGTAAAAAAAAAATGATGTTGGACAGGGATATGTGCTGCTACCTGATATGTTCAATCTGAAAGTGAAAAAGAGTTACAGGAAACGTTTTCGATCCTATAGGTTACACGTTTTCACGCGTTTTACCTGTGCCAGGTAATTAAATGTGCAAGTCTTTTTCAACTGCTTTGTGTCTCCATATAATTGTTAGTAATGGATGGGTCTGACAGTAGCAATTGCTTCCACAGGTAGTTAACAGGAAATGACTGACACAATAGTGACAGGAAGTGAAAATAAAGGCTTTACCAACAGGACAAAAATCTAAATTTTCAATTCAAATGTCAAGTCAGTCCTATTGTATAGCTCTGAAACATGGAGAGCAACAAACAACAACCCAAAAGCAACAGACTTTCATAAACGGATGCTTGCGTAAATTAGAAGGATTGAAGTGGTATGACAAGACCACTAATGTGGTACTGATGATAAGAACCAGACAGGAGTCAGTGGAACAAGAAGTGAGAAGAATATGATGGATATGAATAGGATACACATTGAAGAAACCTGCTGATAGTATTACAAGGCAGTCTTTATTCTGGAATCCCCAGGGTAAGAAGGGTAATGGAATCCCCAGGGTAAGAAGGGTAAAGGAATACCAAAGAACATGTCGCTCTGTATAGTCTTCCCTACTAGCCATCAAGAGAATATTATTTTAATATTATCATTAATAATTAGAAATGAATGTTAAAAAAAAAATTTTTTAAACATGTAGGCCTAGGCCATACTGAACCATTATTAATCTACTACGGCAGATAGATGTAGGTAATTAACGCAAAAGTAGTTCAATTTAAACAACTGTGTAAGTAACGTTAAATAAATGTTTGGTAGAAGTAGGGATTTGTAGACATGTTACCCGAGTGGATATCTGTATGTATGCTACAGCTAGCTCAAACCCTGTCTCAAGCTTTGTCAAACGGATTGAACTAATCTAACCCCAATCCTGTTTCGAGCTTTGTCAAAAGATAATATCGTCCGACAAACACTGAGGCCATATTAAAAAAAAAAAATTCCAACCCGAACAAAACGCTGCATATTGAAAGACACTAGACCAACATGGATCTACTATTTAGGAATCCTAAACTCTAAAAAACTCCAACAATCTGGGTGACTTATTTGGATGACATCGAGCACACGCCTCACTGTTGTTCTGTTCAACCGTAATCTCTATATTGGCCACACTTAACATGAGTCAACAAAGATAAGATGTCCCATCCACTGCAAGACTTGAGCTTACTTCACATTCACAATCCTACCAACACCAATAATAAACTTTCTCCTACATACCGCTTCAAGTGCAGTCTTGCATTAGACATCGTGGTTAGTTAATTCGACTACGCTAAATCTGTTTTAACACGAAGTATTATCACGTTGCTTCTAATAAGCCATCTCATACTTTGGCTGTTGCGGCACGTATCATGAAAAAAATGAACATTTTAATTAACTCGATCAGCGAGCGATAGGACCTTCAGCGACACATCAATCCGGAAATAGTTACAAAACTAAACAGACGGTTTTTAATGGTGCTGGTACCCTTCTAGGGTGCTTTAAGTTCATTCATAGCGGGCAGTAGGTTAAAACACGCGACGACACGACATATAACAACAACGTGATATAACTGAGTTTTACTTACCCGAACACAGATGTAAAATCAAACAATTAAGATCAGAATATCTTAGAAGAAAGCTGTGTCTTTTTTAATCCAACAACATCGTAACAATGGGGAAATATGGGGGTCACAGTTATTCAGTCTGTGACAACAGGAAAGTTGTCTTAGGTGATCAAATTTAATTGGCTGGAGCGCCACCACGCGGGCAGGTGACATTTCCGCGTCCTAACAGCAGGGTACATAACTGCAATACACTGAAGAAGTTAAAAGGGGGAAGGGTGGGTGGGATAAGGGCGTGAGCTGTGGGAATGAGGCTGAAAACGTGCCTTTCAAAGAGACAGTGATGTAATTTTCCGTTAACCCTTAATGGATCTCCCAATTTTCATTTCAATCTACCGTTTGAGCCCAAATCTCGGGGATTAAAAATTAGCAGGAAACTCAGGATTTTGATAAGGAGGATCATGTGCAGATCAGATAACAGTACCCAGAATCACACACGACAGTCAAATAAATTTCAAACACCTCTATCCTCTATGTGTCAGCGCTGTGGTCGTTGAAAAAAAGATTTTATTGGTATAGACCAGGGAGTCGGCAACCGGTGGTTGTTCTTGGTCTACCGATAGATCCCTGAGGATCATGTGGTAGATCTCTAGGGGGCGGAAGTAGGAAGAGTTTTTTTTTTTTTTAGCATTCGGTTAGAAAAAACTGAGTGAAGTGCCCAGAATGCCATATTTTGACATCAGAAATCAGAATTATTATCTTGAATTACCCACACTATATATCCTAAATTATTACCCATCAAGGGTAGAACGGGATAATTTGTTTTTTCTTAAAAACAAAAATTAGTTTGAATTTTCCACATCTCTGTCGATGGAAACGCAGGAAGCAGATAGTGCGGCAGAGATAAAAGTTACAATAAGGCTGCACTTATTCCAGATTCTTAATATCCTGAAACCTGAAAACACGCGCGCTTGTATCAAGGTAGATCTGTAGAGGACTCAGTTGCTCTAACGTAGATCTCCACAGCTCCAGGGTTGCCGACAGCTGCTATAGACCGTTCAGTCATGAGGAAACTCCTGAGGTACTATTGAAACCATGAACATTTTTATTAAAATCATTTAAGACTTTTATCAAGAATCTACTTGTATTTGCTAACACCTTCTACCGTAGACAGCGGGGTGAGACAAGCATGTTTGATTTCATCGGTGATCTACCGCCATGGACTGGGTGAAGAGAAAGACAACGGTAAAAAAAAAAGGGGGGGGGGGGGGGCGGGAATAGAACAGACATTTTACAAACATACTATTTTGATTTCACAGATGATATGTGTCTTTCATCATATTTCATCTTACAAATAATAAGAGATGTAAGGAAAGACATATATCATTATTACTTATTTGTATTGCTGAAAAATATCCCGTTCAATTCTGCTTCTTTTGGCCGAATACTATCACCAATCAAGAACTGCTTATTCTGAGCAGCCAAGAGGACATGTACACAATCATCGCTGGCAGACGCTGGAGTTGGGTTGGCTACGTCATCAGAAGAGACCCTGGTGCCATCACAAGAAGAACTATGCTATGGACCCCTGAGGGAAGGCGAGAGAGAGGCCGACCAAAAACAACTTGGCGAAGAGCTGTGGAGACCGAGATGCAAAGAATGAACCAGAGCTGAGGTACTGTACGAAGGATGGCCGCCGACCGAACAAAATGGAAGCAATTTGTTGGTGCCCTACAAGACGCCACCAGGCGTGATGACCACTGACTGCTTTGACAGTCAGCGGCTATGGAACAAAGAAGAAGAAGAACCTCTGCTTAGATTATAATTAGTACCGTATATATATGGCTGTTATTTGAAAATAATAATTTTGTTTTCCAATATCTGAATGTGGCATCCTTTCGCCCGTTCAATCAGTCCAAAAAAAAAAAAAAAGAGAGAGAGAGAGAGAGAAAATCAAAAGTGTCAAATTGTGTGAATGTGCGTGTGTCCTCCCCTGTCCCAAAACGACAGTCTCTCACATTTGTTATCTCATGTTGTTAAGCAGAGCAAAGAGGGTGGGAAAGGCCAGGGTAATATGGATGACACCAAAACACAAATACCAACATTAGTGCACGTAAACATAGTTTAAAGTCACAATAATAACAGAGAATATAATGGAATTGAGACTAAATCATAGGCAAATAGATCTGATAAAGAACAATGAGCAGATGATTAAAGAAGCTCACTGTACTACCAACCTGGGAAGTAACATCGACAAAGTAGGAGGAACAAATCATGCTGCCATTGCCAGCATAAATGCAGAAAAATTAGTTTTCAGCTCCCGTGAGCCAGTATGGAACTCTGCAGCTCCTTACCAAGAAAACAAAATCAGACTGTTCAACACAAACATAAAATCAGCCCTACTCAATGGCTCAGAAATGAGACATCTCAGTGGCGTAACAACAATTTAAGACCCTGGCCACACATTAAGTGGGACCCTCCTTAAATAATGAGCTCTAAACCCATAATCAATATTCTACCAATCTGTATCAAAAATGCATATTACTTTTGACATCTATAATATTATAGGAGACTGTCTATCAGGGAGAAGGTACAGTATCTGGTAATTAAGAGAATATTTAGTACAGGGCATGGCAACATGATAGTTTCAACGGATTACGGTAACAAGAAAATTGCAATGGTCAGAACTTAACGATCGAACGCGCAGAGGAAATCAGCCTATAGCGCAGTGGTTCCAAAAGTCAGGTTCCGGTAAAGTATGAGAAAAATAAGAAATGATAAGGGTCGCTGGGAATTAAATATATAGGTTTGGAGCAGCAACATTTGAGAACCACTGCTTTAGAGAGTATGGTGCATACTGCTATTGCCGTTAACACATGAACAAAAGAAATTAAACGGATATCTATAATAGCGATGGCCCCTTCTAACCACTACTCTCTGTGACCAGCTCGGTGCTGGGGTCCCAAGGACACGCCTAGTCCACCCAAGCAGTAGTTACGCCACTGACATCACCAATAGTATCACACCCAAACTCCAAACATTCATCAACATATGCCTTCGTCACATCCGTTTGTCAAATGACCAGCTGTAGCAACAAACACAGACTTGTGGAATAGAGCCAAACAACAACAAACAGCTGGAGATTCTAAAGACAATACTGATGGATTGAACCAGAGTCGGCCATTGGAATATTTCAAGGTGGTGGGAGGTCTCGTTATGACCCCCTTCCCCCTTTTTTGCAGTATTGTATGTACTATTACGAGACACAATTTCATGACTATTGAGTTGGATGACGCTGTAATTTCCGTGATGTTTGCAGCAGCATTAAAAAAATAAAACTTTTACGTTTTTAACATTTTAATGCAGGTAATTTTGTAAAGCCCCCCCCCCCCTTCCCCCCCCCCCGCCCCCCCCCCCCCCCCCCCTTTATTCATGTAGAATTACAGAATGGTCCTCAAAGCATTTTTTAAAGGAATAATATAAACATAGGAAAACAACCAGTTGCAATTAAGCAAATACTTTTTAATTTGAAATTTTCCGTTTTATTTTTATTATTCTTCTAAAAGTGTAATGACATTTTTTTGTTTTAAATATAAATTTCGGTGCCTCTCCCAAGTCGAAGCTCAGTGCAGCCGTACCACTCGCGTCGCTAAGAGACGGCTCTGGATAAGACACACCTTCATTTAAAAAAAAAACCAAACAGTAAAACCAGACCTGCCTCATGTCGTTCCCGGGGGTCTCTGAAGACATAAAGGAAGAATATGCCTACTGCACCATCAGGCATGTCGTGCCAGACAACTAATATGAGGTTACACATGAAACTGGCAACCTCACCATGTAAAACATGCTACAGAAACCACTGCTGCAAGAGCATGTGAATGCTTGGTGCAAAGTTCCTTCAAGAGGACAGCAGCCCTCGACTAAAATCCACGGGCGAGGAGAAGAGTGGGGAGATTAAAATACAAAACGTGGAGAAGAACGGCAGATCAGAAACCAAGGTGGCCGGACTGTCAAACTCAGAATGATGGTGAGTTACAGAATGTACATAATTACTTTAATTACAGTGGAAAATAAAATCAATGTTGTCATGTACTTTGACACAAAAGAAATACTAGGAAATTGAAAAAAAAAAGACAGTTATGATATTACTTATTCAAGGATTCAGAATACTGTCAGTGTCTTTGGTTCAGATAAGAATAAGAGGCTATTTTCCTCACTGACGAGAGTTTATTCCTATGGCTATTTCTTGGATAAGTGAATTCTGATTTTGGCCTGGGTTTTAAGTAGACTTATCTGTTTGGACTTCTCCTGGGCGTCACAGTAGGTAGGAATTACAACTGGATAAGGTGCTTCAGTGGAGCTACAGTCCAAGAGATGCTTAGGCTTTTCGTTAACCTGGTTGTGAAGTTGAGTTATGATGTTCAGGTGCTGACGAGGTGTTGAATGCTTAAATGCTGTAGACTGCTCAGGGTTGCTGACTTGTGAACACCGCTAGAGGGTTTGAGACGTAAGCACTAGTTCTCTCTGTAGCATAGAGCAACTAGGCGGTTTACTCGCAACAAGCTACAGAAATCAAAATTTAGAAACTGGCTAGGATTCTGCAACTGTGCTGTGGAAGATAATACAGGTAATCAATCTTCTGTTTTATACAGATATATTAACTACAGCCACTCTGGACATTTCGTCTCAGAATGGTGCCTAATAATATATTTACATGAACCGTATCGTCAGTCTTTTCCTTAAAGGCGACTGTCCATTTGTTTACAAATTCCTGTCTAGCGGTAGTCTCACACTGGTCGGGTCAGTCAGGTCACCCTTTGTTACAAGCAAACGCCTGGCCGTGTGCGTCCATGCGTGACTGCATTGGAGGAATGATATTTCATTCACTCGTCAATTGAACAACATGGTTCCCTCTCTCGTTCACAACAGCTTTCTTCATCACATTCCCAAAATCATTAGAATGTAGTACTTTCAGATATCAGCCAGTACTTACATCATTATAATGCATCAATAACATTCAAAATACATAAATGCAAAATAGCTATCAATCTAATGTAAAGAATTAAACCCACAATATTAAGTATTTCACACTTTACATCCATTAACTAATCCCTTGATATTAGAGTTAGCTAATTAAGCGAATACTGAGAGTTTGCTTACGCTCAGGACTTTATCCACATCTTAAGAAATAGAACTTTAGTAGCGTTAACTCTCAATCACATATACTGTATATATGAGATAGTTTGAGGCTTCTCTTCTATAAGTGTGCGTTGTCTTCCAACGGTTATCAACAAGTGATTTTAAAACTCAGCATTTGTTCGCATGAAGTGAAAAACATTTCTGATTCCAACGCCAAGTTAATTATTTCCCGTTTCTCGTTCAGCCATGCCGAAGATTTATCGTGGCGGTCTTCAGTTGACCACTGAACACGGAAATATAATTCTCTGGGAACCACTGTGATTTCGACCAAGCGAATAAATCGTAAAGACGTCCCTAAAGAAATAACTTTTAATGCCTTTGTAGATGTGGTAAAGTGGGATGATATAAATATTTATAGGGGACTTAGTGTACTGACTGAGATCAGCTGTGAAGGTATCTGTATCTAATAAGTGTGGTGTATTACAGATGACCTTACTTGCTACCACATTTATACCTCAGTCAGAATTATTCTGGAATATTGTGATGACTACGTTGAATGTCTAGGGTTATGAAAATGATGAAGTGTAAGTCGCAACAACAACAGACAGATAAACAATTTAATTTATTCCACAACACTTTACAACACTGTAACATTCACATACATATAACACTCTATAAGACTATTTTAAATGAGTCAAGTGTTAAAGTTTAAAAATATATGTATTAATTCCTTTCTTACTTACTTCAGACATGGCCAAACCATCTTAGTTGGGACTGTTCTATTTGGGTCTGCAGCGGATGGGATTTTAGGCCTTGACGGATCGTCTGGTTGCGGACCATGTCTCTTCTTGTTACTTCAACCACTTTCCTCAGATACCTCATTTCTGAGGTTTGGATCTGGCTTTTGTGGGTTGTAGTCATTGCCCACGACTCGCATCCATATGTCAAGACTGGGACATAGGTGGAGCGGTATACAGCCATCTTCGTTTTCTTACCAACCTCTTTCTTGCTGAGGAATCCACGATTTATGGCCTGAAAAAGTCTCCCAGCCGCTGCTTTTCGAGTGGCCAACTCTTCTTTGATGCCTCCCTTTCGGTCTATAATAGCTCCGAGATATTTAAAGTGGTCGACCTGCTCCAGGACCTGTTCTCCCAACTTAATCTGATGTTTTCTTTCTTCTCGTGATATCACCATGGATTTTGTTTTAGAGCTGCTTATGACCATCCCTCTCTTCTCCAGCTCTTCCTTCCAGACTTGCAGGTTGGATTGGAGATGTGCCTCTGATTTAGCAATCAGGGCAACATCATCAGCAAATGCCAGCTCCGAAATATAGACCTGTCTCATCTTCCAGTACCCACTGAATACTTTCTTGTTCTCTCCTTACATGCCTTGATGACATCGTCCATAAGGAGTATGAAGAGGTAAGGTGATAGGATATCACCTTGTCTTACACCAGTGGTGGTCCTGAACTCTTCTGAGTTATGGTTTGCTGTCCTCACATAATTTCTGCAAGACTTGTAGAAGCTCTGTATAGCATGAATCAGAGGTGCTGGAATATTCTTCCTTGCCAAACAGTCCCAAAGTTTGCTCCAAGGGACCCTGTCAAACGCCTTTTATTAATTCCTTTCAATAATAGATATCCTGATTCAACTACACAGTGAACCAGGAATCACAATCAAATGTAATTACACGTTGTATGTACACAAGTTATAGATATAATATTTGTATTGACATATTTTATTATAATTATCCTATGTGTGTAAGTTGTGAAGTGGTACTATGAGGTAATACTGGCTTTTTCAAGCTAGGTTGTTGTTTGTCATCATGACTTCAAGTGTTTGCTTATGGTGGAAATAGTATTGGGAAAAGTTCACAGTTCCTGTCATTTGAAACAATTTATTGTCCCTCTTTATTTAAAATATTGTCAATTTTAGAGGGGGCACATAAAATTGAGCTGCTCTGGCCACAGAATCTTATTTTCTGTCAGGGCGGAAGGAAACAGACTCCTCTGCTCGCTTGCTTCACCGTGTTCTTGAGACACCTCACTGGTCGCTATCTGGACCAAGGGGTATGCTATCAGCCTCTGGATTCAGCAAAACTCAGACCAGGTGCTGCTTCAATAAGTTAGGACCACGGTCCCTGAAACAAGAAGGTTGTACCTCCTACTTCAGAACTAATTTATAATCTATTTCCACACTGAACACAATACATAACAAACACTGAGTTCAGAGCGGTAGGCCAACTGCTAGCTTCATCTGAAACAATTTACACCAGTATTCTTCTCCTTAATGGTTACTACGCCTCTGCAATTCCAGCATTAGTTCCTTCTAGTCAATAAGATAGGTGTCAGTGTACTATTTGGTGATCCCATGCATTTATACTTCTCTCTGACAAGTTTTGTTCAGGTTGGAGCCATATCTAGGCTTTGCCTCATGTTTGCTACTGAACCACACACATATACAGACATAAATTATCAATTCACATTCAATTTTCATCAAAAAGATATCAAATATGTCAATCTTACCATAATTCATGGAAATAATAAACAAATACGTTGACTGGCGATGAATTATGGCACAAATTCCGATCTGCCTCTGTCCCAGGCTTTTATTTAGAAAAATATGAGCTGGATCTCAACGCACTGTTTCTTAGTAAGTTTATTTTAAAATGTGGCACTGAACAGACGCTCCTAATTAACTATATCAGCGGGTCTAGCCAATAGGACCATGTTTACACAAGCTTTTGAAAAAATTTACCCTTCCTACGTTTCCCCTAACAACCAAAAATAGTATTTGCAGTCCGACTAATCAATGTTTAGCCTTACATATCATTCCCTCCAATCAAATAAGATTTAACATGGTGGCCTATTTCCCGTAAAATGGTGGTTTCAAAACATGCCACTGTGCGATTATGATTTGGTGCTGTCAGACATCCTCACTATTTTCTTTTGGCTATAATTTGTTAATTCCTAGACTATTTGCGTAACACTTAACATATTCTTTGTCAGCAAGTCCCAAGGAACCCAAATATATAAATTTAATGGGGCTAAGGGGCTGCGTTCAAAATATGCATTTTCTTCTACCTCCCGTTCACTTCGATACGATGTGGTGTCTCGGTACTGTCAGGCTTTCAGACATAAAACAGTATAATGTCAAGTTTACTAATAAGCATTAAACAGGTTTTTAAACCTAACCCTCGTATCGGTAGTGTTTTTTATCACTGTCTATTTGAAAAAAGTTAGTGCTTCATGCCTTTCGCGTTGGGGGTGGCATTAATATTAATCGCGAGACTGTGGTAGTATTGCATGCGTTCCTCCTTCTCTCTCTCTATCTCTTCTAAGCTCGTCTGTCTTTTCATCACGCAGTGTATAAAATGAAATTAATGCTAGTATTAATTTAGGTCATTAAGCAGCTTGCGTATCTCAAGGTTTTCTTAGAAATACAGTACACGTTTTATTGTTTTGTTGAAACGCGTGTATGCTGCTGTAGGCTTTACTAGTAAACGTGAAAGCGTGAGAATATGCAGACGAAGCAGAAAAAGCGGGATCTCGAGTACAGTCATTGTGACAGCACTGTTCTTTACCATTCTTCTTTTCCTTTTATTGAATTTATGTGTTAGGCTTTACATTTACCTTTTAATTTATATATGTGGATTTAGAATGTTTCACGACAAATTCTCCCCTCTTAAAACAGACGTTATATGTCAGTCTATAATTCTATATACACATAGAGAAATTTATTATTATTTCTGGGGCTTACGGTGATTCTCATCACACGGATGGCGGCTTAAAAAATCCGCTCCCAGATTTGTTCTTCCAGAAATATACTCTATGCTAAACTCAAAGGGCTGCATAAGTAATGACCATCTGAGTAACCTAGAATTTCATGCCTAGCCTGCGCTAGAAACGACAAGGGTTTGTGATCCGTTTGCAACTTAAATGCCTTCCCATACAGATAAATATTGAATTTCTTTATCGCCCATATTACTGCAAGACATTCTTTTTCGCTAGTTGAGTAATTGGTTTCAGCTTTATTCAACTTTCTGCTAGCATATGCCACTGGGCTTAATTCCCCATCCAGTGCATCTGATTTCTGTAACAGGGTCGCACCTAACCCGATATTACTGGCATCCGTCCTTACAATGAATTCTTGACTTAAGTCAGGTAATTTCAAAATAGGTTTGCTTGTGAGCTTTTCCTTCAATTCCTGGTAAGCCAATTCACATTGTGATGTCCATGTAATTCGATCTGGATTTCCTTTACGTGTCAAATCAGTTAACGGTGCACATATGGAATTAAAGTTTTTGATATACTTTTGGTAGAAACCACATAATGAGACAAAGGATCTCACGTCTTTCTTGGTTTGTGGTCTCGGGGCTTTCTTTAGTTTCTCTAAATTCTTGGGGTCAGGGGTCATGTTTCCCTGATGGACTGTGTGTCCCAAGAATTCTAATTCTTTACATCCAACGCAACATTTGGTTGGTCGGGCTGTTAAATTCGCTTCTCTAAGTCGATTAAACAGCATGTTCAGAGAGTCAATGTGTTCCTCAAATGTTTCTGTTGCTATAAGGATATCATCCATGACATTTGTGATGCATGGGTTATTCAGAGGATCCAACAATTTTCTCATCATTCTAGAGAAGACACTAGGCGCATTCTTCAATCCAAATGGCAATCTGTTAAACTCATAGTGTCCCTCTGAGGTACTAAAAGCTAGATATGGTCTAACCTCAGGCTTTACTGGAATCTGATAGTATCCTTTACTCAGATCCACTTTTGAGAAATATTTAGCTTTATTTAGCCTGGCAAACAACTGATTTGTATCCGGCAATGGATCCACCTGTCCTTCTGTGATAGCATTCAGTCTCCTGTAATCTATACAGAATCTATGTTCTCCAGAGGGTTTCCTTAAGAGCACCACACTGGAACTATACGAAGATTCACTGTGTGAAATAATTCCTTCCTTCAACAAATAGTCTATCTCTTCCTTCAAAGCTTTCTCCTTAGCAAAAGGAATCGAATAGGGTTTCATACAGACAGGTGTGGGGTCTATCAGTTTCATATCATATTCCAATAAGTTTGTATGCACCGGTCGGTCTGTTAACACCTCTGTATGATCATCTAGAACCTGTTGCACTCTCTCTTTCTGATTTTTCGTTAAATGTGTACTAATTTTCACCTGTGCCGCTGTCTCACAGGGGTGTAATGGATATTCAAATGATGAAAGTGGTTCCTTTTTCATCTCCATGGCAATGGACAAGGTCAACAAGTGTGTCTCTTCCTGATTTTCTCTTTCCAAATATTTCTTCAGGAGATTCACATGATAGATTTTTTCTTTCCCCTTCTTATCTATCTTATAATTGGTTCTAGACACCTTCTCTAGAACTGTATATGGACCTTGCCATCCAATTTGTAACTTATTCTGACTACCGGGTAGAAGAAGCAGTACCTTCTCTCCCACAGCCAAATCTCTGTCTTTAGCTTTCCTGTTGTAATAGGCAGCATGTTTCTTCCTGGCTTGTCTCAAATTTTCATTGGCAAGTTTCCAGCCAGTTTTTAAACGAGTGGTCAGCTCATTCACATATTGGTATGAGGATGTAATATTTTCCTCTGCCTTTTCATCAGTCCACGTTCTTAACAGCGCTTCATATGGACCTTTAATTTTGTGGACCTATTTGTCCATGCACCGGTATGGTCTCTTCCACTCGAAGCTCTATAGTGATGATTTTTCTTCCCAGAATTATCATGCACAAAACGACCGCTACCAATTCTTTTCTTGGGGCTGTCTCCCCACTTAAAATTCTTGATGAGAGATTTCCTCTCTACATCCACTTCCTCCAGTTTGTTTAAGTCCGATTGAGGGATTTTCGGCTTATCCTGGGGTAAGACATCTTTTTGCACTCTCCGCATAGTGGCCATTGTAAAACAGTTAATTGAAGCTTGTCCGTGAAAAGGGGCTTCCCATTCCACTTGGTCCACTTTATTTAATTTATTTTTCTTTTCAGTGTCAGGCCTGTGTTTGCCCCGTGGCGTGTCCAGGTCCTGATCAATGTTCCCACTTGTGGGTGTTCCCTCATGTGCTATGCTACACCTTTCTACAAAATTCTCAATGTCCCACCTTGCCTTGGGCCAATAATAATTGTGAGCCACCTTTTGGATGATGGTACCAATTTTCTCATGGTCCCCATCTTGTTTCACATGTAGGCTCCTTATTAAGTCTGCCCTATATGCCTTTGGAAGAACCAACTGTCCGTGACCATTGGATCTAGTTCCGGCCTTCCTGTAAATCAACTTGTTTTTCATGTAAAAATCTCCCTTGCCTGGAGTTGTATGACAAGTTGACAATTTCCTGAAACAAGGCTTGAGGGTCTTATCCCCAGCCTGTGCCTTCCTCATCTCTTCTGGAGTGGTATCTATCAGGATATCCTCCTCCTTTCTTGAGGTTGACCTGACCTGAAGGGTGGCCATATACACAGGTTTCCTTCTGCTACGGTCAGTATCATGATTGTCCATCTGACAATTTTTACACCACCTCCTTCCTTGGTTGAAAGATTTTCTTTCATCAGATTTCCTTTCATCGAATTGTGGGGTTTTATTTTTATTGTCATACCGTGGCCTATCAAACTGGTGCTTACCTTTGTTATGATCTCTAGGATCAAATTTATTAAAGTTCTGTGGTGCCTTAAAATTATCTACCTGTTTCTTTTTATTACCTGATACCTCTGCCTGAGCTGCTTGATACCTTTCAGCGACATCTAGTAGCTCACCCAGTCTCTCTGCACCTTGTTCCATGAGAAACTTTCTCAGGTCTGGAGCCATGAACTCTCTTAATTGTTCTATAAAGATCATTTCCTTAAGATCTTGGGTTTTCCCCAGAGAAGTCCATTTCTCCAAATATGTATCTAACCGTGCAGAGAACTGGTGATAGGTTTCACCTGACAGTAGTTTAGCATTCCTAAATTTTTTTCTATAAAATTCTCCATTCTTTTCATATCTTAACAAAAGAGCCTGCTTTAGCATGTCATAATTTTCTTGATCACCTCTGCTCATTTTGGCAAAAACTTCATAAGCTGCACCACGAAGTCCTTGAGATAACTTTAAGCTCCACCTTTCTCTCTCTAACCCATACGTGGTAGCTAATAGTTCATATCTATTTAGATAGCTCTCGATATCATCGTCTTTCTCAACAAAATGATCTAAATGAAAGTTCATAGCTGAGGTTGAGGCTCCCTGACTAGCAGTAGCATCGGAGGTAAAGGGACTGGCACCATTTTCAGGAGCATGGATTTGAAATTCCAACTCCCTTAGTCGTAACTCATGTTCCCTTTGTAATCTTTTATCTTCTGCTTCCCTCTCTGCAGTCAATCTTCTTTCCTCTCTTTCTGCCTCCATCTTCTTCTCTTCATACTGGAGCCTTTTAATCTCTGCCTCCAATGCTTTAGCCTCTTTGTCAGCCTCAATCTGCAACCTCTTAATTTCTTTTTCAGCTTCTAACTTTCTTTCAGACTCTTTTTCTAATCTTTCCGATTCTAATTTTCTTTCGGCTTCAAATTTTCTTTCTTCACGTTTAATATATTTGTCACATTCCGTAGTGACATAGGCAATCATAACTTGCCCGTCCATTCCTAACTCTTTTGCAGCCTGCATAGCAGCAGATCGAAATTTTGCCAAGTCGGCCATTTTCTAACAGGCAAATGTAAACAATATCTAACTAAACAATTCAATCTCTATCTAAATATCTAAGGACAACCACAGGCACTGAGAGCTCAACCTTATTTATTTTCACCCAAGGATACCTTTTAAATTTTTATTATTCCCAATATATATAATAGGAGAAAGTTCAATATCCCGGGAGCGAGACCCCAATATATGTGGTAAAGTGGGATGATATAAATATTTATAGGGGACTTAGTGTACTGACTGAGATCAGCTGTCTTCTTCTTCTTCTTGCGATCGCATCTTTGATGATTACACCGTCAGACGAGTTCTCATGATGAATTCGACTGTTGTTTGAAGTTCCTCTTTAACTCCATATAGCTTTGAGTTTAGTGTTGAGTCATTGGGCCAGTATATCTTTCTTAACTGGTCATACAGAGGACAGTCCTGTAGAACATGCTCAGCAGTTTGTTCGTTTAATCCACATGTGCACAGTGGTGAAGCAGACAATCGTAGCTTGTGCATGTGTTTATTCAGTTTGTTATGCCCTGTCCTGAGTCGAAAAATAGTTGTCTGTCCCTGCCGGTCGAGAGTGTGATAGTCGTCTTTGGGTTGGTTCTGTTCTCTTCTGATAGTCTGGATAGCTCTCTTTTTCTCAAAGTATGTGACTTCATTATCTTCTTGTTCACATTCTCCTCCCTTTTTTGCAAGTTTATCTGCCTTTTCATTTCCGGGTACACCACAATGAGATGGTACCCACTGAAGTATGGTTCTCTTTTTGGCAGCTACCTTGTTTAGTTCATTTCTCAGATGCGGGAGTTTACCACCCTTGAGAGCTTGCAGGACAGACAGTGCATCTGTGAGGATGACTACCTGGTGGCAGTCAGAGTTGGTGTTATAAATCATATTTTGCAGCTTGCTCTAGAGCTTGAACCTCAGCTGTATAGTTGGAACAGAATTTACCAGTGGGAATGTGCCTAGTCTCATAGTGGTTGTCAGGATATGAGATAAAGATACCGGCACCTCCATTCCTAACAGCATTAGTTGCTGATCCATCTGTATAGGCATGTATCCATGATTGATCGGGATAGCTTTCTTGGATCATACTCAATGTAGCAGTTCGTTTTTGCAGATCATTATACTCACATCCACTTGTGAGACCACTGACTGTTGTATTAATTTGGAGGGCACTGCTGGCCTGCTCCCATGGTACAGGGTATAGGGTGGGCTTCAGTGGTGTTGTCTTCATGGATAGGTCTTCTTGATGCTGTCTTATAAGTCTTTTCCCCCGATGCACAAAGCTGCTACGCTTTAGACGTCCCAATGCCAGATCATCTAGTCTTGCCTTCATTGGGTGCATTGGCATACTGTTGTACTTTTCCATCTGGATCATGGTTTTTGTGTCTCTTCTATGGGACAATGTCTGTAATCCAGCAACCTTCTGCATCTCTGTTATTGGTGTAGTTTTCATGGCTCCTGTAATGAGCCTGAGAGCTTGATTTTGCACCTTGTCCAAAGACTGCAGATGGGAGTTAGCAGCTGATGACCATGCTGCTGAGCTAAACTCTAAGTGTGGTCTTATTACTCCATTATAAATCTTCTTTAGATTTCGTTCATTTGCTCCCCAGTTGGTACCTGCTAATTTTCTGAGTATGCCTAGTCGTCTTCGGGCCTTTCCTTCTGCATTTTCAATATGCTTATTCCATGTAAGCCTTTGGTCAAATGTCACCCCAAGATAGGTGGGGTAGCTTTCTTCCTTGATCACGGTTGTCCCTAGGTGTATGTTAGCTGATTTGTCCTTGGGGGCGAGGGAGAACAGTGTTGTGGAGGTTTTGTCTGTGTTTATTGTGATAAGCCATTTCTCTGCCCATGACACTAGCATGTCTGCTGCCCGCTGCATTCTATAATTTGCTGTGGTGACATTTTTCATCAGCGCACCAGAGTACTAGGTCATCTGCATATAAGGCAGCTTTAACTCCTGCAGGGAGATCTTTCACCAGGTCATTGATGTAAACAAGGAAGAGTGTTGGGGAAATTACTCCTCCTTGAGGTACCCCCCTGATGGAGCAACACTTTTCTGCTCTGCAGACCGTCAAGAGTGACTCTAGTTCTCCTGTTATGCAAGTATGACTGGATCCATTTCATCATGTTGCCTTGGATTCCACTTCTCCTAAGTTTTGCAATGAGGCCATCTTTCCACACCTTGTCAAAGGCCTGCTTGAAGTCGACCCAGATTGTTAGGACCTTTTTCTTCTCCTGGAAGGCATCTTCTATTGCTTGAGACAAGTAAGTAACTTGGTCTTCTATACTGTAGCATTCTCTAAATCCAGCTTGTTCCGGCACCAGGATCTGCTCAGACTCTAAATACCATTTCAATCTGTGGTTGACTATTCGCTCCATAGTCTTCCCAACACAGCTTGTGAGACTGATTGGCCGGTAACTTGCAGCCTCGGTCTTACATTTCCCTTTCTTTAGTATGGGTATTGTGATGGCTTCTCTCCATACTTGGGGTACCGTTCCTTTCAACCAGCTGTGGTTGAATATCTCAAGCAGTTTTTTTGTCTTTGCTGCTGAGCTCAGATTTACTAGCATTTCGTTGCTGATTTTGTCTGGGCCGGGTGACTTTTGAAACTTAAGCTTGGAAATAGCCTTCTGTAGTTCTCCTAGTGTGATGGGTTCCCTCATTGGGGCAGGAGTATCTGTCTGTCCCATGGTTGCCAGTATTTCTTTTCTTATCTCTCTCTGATGGTCTATGTTAATGGGTAAGTTGCTTTCTGAACTGTATCTTCTAGCAAACAAGTCTGCAGCTTGTTTTCCTCTGAAAAGTTTGCCACCTTCATCCAATGTGATAGTCTGCCTTGGTGAGGAATGCTCTTCATTTAGAGACTTGACTAATCTCCAAAGTTTCCTGCCGTCTTTCTCAAGGTTCAGCGATGCCGTTTTAGTTCTCCAGCTTTTCCGCTTTTCTTCTAGCTTTGTTCTCTGAAACTCTGCTACAGCCTTTTTCCATTTGTTGTGAGTTTCAAGTGAAGGCTGAGACTCTGCGTCCTTTCTAGCCTTGTCCATAGCTTCCTGACGTTCTTGGAGTGTGCTGGACCAGTATGGTATGTAGTTCCGCCAGCATCCTTTGGGAATGGTTTCTTTTGCAGCTTGTAGTATGCATCTGTTGAAGTCTTTTACCACTTCATTAATGTCTCTGTTCTGTACCTTGAGGGTAGACAGCAGCGTGTTCACCTGATGCCTGAATAAACCCCAGTTGGCTTTTTTGTAGTTCCATCTTGTAATGGCTGGGCCTGTACTGAGAGTTGCACTCTGGACAGTAAGAAAGATTGGGCGATGGTCGCTTCCCCCTAGTTGGTCTCCTACTTCTCTACTAATAGATCCAGCTATATCTGGTGTGGAGAAGGCAAGATCTGGTGTTGAGGTTGTGTGCCATCCTCTGGAGTAGAAGGTAGGAGTATCTGTGGCATTATTGACTAGGATTAGGGAGTGATCATCTTGCCAAGTTTCAACCTCTTCACCTCTGTGATCCAGATGGTTATAGCCCCAGCTCTGGGAGTGGCTATTAAAGTCTCCAACTGCTATAAAGTTGGTGGCTGGTACCTGTATAGAGCTGAGACTCAGGGGTTTGTTGTTCGGACAGTAATAGTTCAGGAGTTCTATTCCATCTTGTCTACCTTTATCTGCAGCAGCTGATATTCTGCTCCATCCATGAAGGTTTTCCTTTCGTGTGCAGGAATGTTATTCCTTACAAGAGTAAGTACTCCTCCTTTTCGTCTATCTTTTCTGTCGGATCTGAAGCATTGATATCCCCTTATTTTAAAGGTTTGATCTGCTTTCAAGTGAGTCTCTTGGATACAGCAAACACTGACTTGCTTCTCATACAAGATGTTTTGCAGCTCTGTCTTTTTGCTGTATCCAGCCTGCTTGCTGTTCACTCCCTCTGCATTCCAGTGCATCATGACAAGTGGCACTCTGGGTTTCTCTTTTTCTGTTTTGTTTTGGTCAGTAGTTCTCCTCCGCCGTCTGTTGACTCCACAAGACGGTCTAGAGGGTCCTCCAGTAGCTGAGGGTGCGCTCTGTCGAGGCTCAGAGCCCGGCACTGCACCTGCCTGGTGGAGCTCCACAGGGCGAGCACCAGAACGAGATTTATTTGACGGTGTACTCTCCATAGAAAAAAAAAAAAGCGAGTTGCATGATACTGTGGTTTCCGGTGCGCCTTCTGGCCCAGTATCTACGACTTTAGCACCTGTTCAACGGGAGAGTGGGCTCATCCCTAATCTGTTTATGTTCCCAGTAGTAGACTATTCGCAAGCAGCCTGGGGGTGTCACTGCTCTGCGCGGACCTTGTTTACCGAGGCGGCGTCCGAGCTCGTATGGTGAAAATATGGTTGCGTTATCTTCAAAATAGATCAGCTGTGAAGGTATCTGTATCTAATAAGTGTGGTGTATTACAGATGACCTTACTTGCTACCACATTTATACCTCAGTCAGAATTATTCTGGAATATTGTGATGACTACGTTGAATGTCTAGGGTTATGAAAATGATGAAGTGTAAGTCGCAACAACAACAGACAGATAAACAATTTAATTTATTCCACAACACTTTACAACACTGTAACATTCACATACATATAACACTCTATAAGACTATCTTAAATGAGTCAAGTGTTAAAGTTTAAAAATATATGTATTAATTCCTTTCAATAATAGATATCCTGATTCAATTACACAGTGAACCAGGAATCACAATCAAATGTAATTACACGTTGTATGTACACAAGTTATAGATATGATATTTGTATTGACATATTTTATTATAATTATCCTATGTGTGTAAGTTGTGAAGTGGTACTATGAGGTAATACTGGCTTTTTCAAGCTAGGTTGTTGTTTGTCATCATGACTTCAAGTGTTTGCTTATGGTGGAAATAGTATTGGGAAAAGTTCACAGTTCCTGTCATTTGAAACAATTTATTGTCCCTCTTTATTTAAAATATTGTCAATTTTAGAGGGGGCACATAAAATTGAGCTGATTTGGCCACAGAATCTTATCTTCTGTGAGGGCGGCAGGAAACAGACTCCTCTGCTCGCTTGCTTCACCGTGTTCTTGAGACACCTCACTGGTCGCTATCTGGACCAAGGGGTATGCTATCAGCCTCTGGATTCAGCAAAACTCAGACCAGGTGCTGCTTCAATAAGTTAGGACCACGGTCCCTGAAACAAGAAGGTTGTACCTCCTACTTCAGAACTAATTTATAATCTATTTCCACACTGAACACAATACATAACAAACACTGAGTTCAGAGCGGTAGGCCAACTGCTAGCTTCATCTGAAACAATTTACACCAGTATTCTTCTCCTTAATGGTTACTACGCCTCTGCAATTCCAGCATTAGTTCCTTCTAGTTAATAAGATAGGTGTCAGTGTACTATTTGGTGATCCCATGCATTTATACTTCTCTCCGACAAGTTTTGTTCAGGTTGGAGCCATATCTAGACTTTGCCTCATGTTTGCTACTGAACCACACACATATACAGACATAAATTATCAATTCACATTCAATTTTCATCAAAAAGATATCAAATATGTCAATCTTACCACAATTCATGGAAATAATAAACAAATACGTTGACTGGCGATGAATTATGGCCCAAATTCCGATCTGCCTCTGTCCCAGGCTTTTATTTAGAAAAATATGAGCTGGATCTCAACGCACTGTTTCTTAGTAAGTTTATTTTAAAATGTGGCACTGAACAGACGCTCCTAATTAACTATATCAGCGGGTCTAGCCAATAGGACCATGTTTACACAAGCTTTTGAAAAAATTTACCCTTCCTACGTTTCCCCTAACAACCAAAAATAGTATTTGCAGTCCGACTAATCATGTTTAGCCTTACATATCATTCCCTCGAATCAAATCAGATTTAACATGGTGGCCTATTTCCCGTAAAATGGTGGTTTCAAAACATGCCACTGTGCGATTATGATTTGGTGCTGTCAGACATCCTCACTATTTTCTTTTGGCTATAATTTGTTAATTCCTAGACTATTTGCGTAACACTTAACATATTCTTTGTCAGCAAGTCCTAAGGAACCCAAATATATAAATTTAATGGGGCTAAGGGGCTGCGTTCAAAATATGCATTTTCTTCTACCTCCCGTTCACTTCGATACGATGTGGTGTCTCGGTACTGTCAGGCTTTCAGACATAAAACAGTATAATGTCATGTTTACTAATAAGCATTAAACAGGTTTTTAAACCTAACCCTCGTATCGGTAGTGTTTTTTATCACTGTCTATTTGAAAAAAGTTAGTGCTTCATGCCTTTCGCGTTGGGGGTGGCATTAATATTAATCGCGAGACTGTGGTAGTATTGCATGCGTTCCTCCTTCTCTCTCTCTATCTCTTCTAAGCTCGTCTGTCTTTTCATCACGCAGTGTATAAAATGAAATTAATGCTAGTATTAATTTAGGTCATTAAGCAGCTTGCGTATCTCAAGGTTTTCTTAGAAATACAGTACACGTTTTATTGTTTTGTTGAAACGCGTGTATGCTGCTGTAGGCTTTACTATAGCACGTTTCACTAGCTTTGCCCAACTTCAAATGTAATTATCTGATTAACCGTCTAACGTATTAATGCCATTTTTTGCATACGATGTTATATTGGGTTAGACCCAACAAATATATACTTTATATCTGTGCATCTTGTCCAGTTCCCAGAAACGGATGAAATCCTTTGATCTTTGTCGTCATACTAATTATTGTGTATCGAAAAAAGAAATTTTACCACTTCAGTCACAGATTCTGTGAATTGAATAGGCATAGGCGTGTCTACTATTACAATAATGTGGCCATCACGTTTGCATATGAATACCTGTTGAAGATGATTTCTTAAATGATCTGCATGGGAGATACTCGTGACATTGTTTGTCATTGACATTTAATGCGCTACCAAACTGGACCTTCATTGATCTGATTATTTCAATAGGTATCACCACTTTGCGGTTCATAAATATCATAATGGAAAGTTTCTCCTCTACTGTGCTTGTAAATAACGGTAAGGTCATCTTTAAAGAAATTAAACTTCATCCGAATCATAATCAGATGTCTCTGAGAAATTGATAATCAATCTCGGCTGAATGAAGGACAAACCATCATTCGTCCAATATTCCTCTTCCTCTTGTAACACATGGTTCTCACATTTCTTCCAATAATCCCTGGCTATGTTCGAGATGGCGGCTTTTGTAAGTATTTCAACATCTTTTAATTTGAACGTCCTATTTTCTGTTGCTACCTGTTCCTTAATTTTAGCCCAGACTAATTCTATTGGGTTTAAGTGAGAATGGTAAGGAGGCAATCTTAAACATCTGTGACCATGTTCATGGATTGCCTTGTCTATGTGAAATATCTTTGTATGCTGTGTATTTTTTACAATTTCAAGTAATTTATGCTTCAGGGACATTTCGTTGAATGGAATGTTGTTTTTGGTCAGCCAAATCTTTATTACATCTTTAGTACTTGATGAATTAGGAACTTTATCTTCTGGTGCCACAACGTTGTGATATGAAAAATTGTCCATTATCAAACACGACGGTCTATCCAATGAAGGAAGTACATGATTCACAATCCAATCTTGAAATATCTTGCCATTCATCTCTGTATGATAATCCCTATTATCTGTGGATTTTGAAACAAATATGAGTTCAGTATTATTTAGAAGCCCATGATGGCTGCTTCCTGCATGTGCAATTATTAGGCGCTGTCCTTTGCTGCTTGGTACTAGTCTCTTAGTTGTTCCATCAGATGATTGCCATTCTCGTTCATTACTGTGGTGCGCATTGATCCAAGTTTCATCTAAATACACAAAATCATAACAATCTCTTCTCATTTCTCTGACCTCGCGTAAATATTTGCTTCTCATTGCAACTATATGCGGCTTCTCACAAATAAGGTTTCTACCACCAACATATTTTCTAAAAGTGAATCCCAAACTCCTAATAGTCCTCCATAGCGTAGATTTGGAAATATCAACGTCATTATTCTTTCTTAACCAAATTTTCAATTTCCTTAAAGTCACTGCCTCATTATTGTGAAACATATTGCAAATTTCTCTGCGGATCAATTTTCTGTCAAAATTATCCACCACTCTTGGCCTAATTTTCGTGTGTAAAACACTGGAATTAGACATTTCAGATGTCGCTATCCAGCGGTGCAATGATCGTTTGCTTATCCCCAAGGCGTGAATAGTCCTCTTTTGTGGGTTTGAAATAGAATGATATAGTTTTCCTCGAGTAGCTTCATTGCAGAAATACTTAAAAATCCTATTTGTGATTTGCTGTAATGTCATAAAATGTACTCGCAGACTCATTTTTCCTTCTTAACCACACAATAATTTTTGTAGACACACATCTGATTGACAATGTGTGCGTTGCACCGGATATAAACTGTTTTATGTTCAAGAAGTGCGATTTCACGCAATTTCACTCAAAAATCATGCCAAATACTTGATAAACCAAAAATGTGCAAATGAGGTCGTATAATTTACTGTAGACATTTCAATATGTGTGCGTGTGATGTGTGTTGGCAAGTAGGATTTTATATTATATCGCAAAGAGACGAAAATTGAAACCAATGGCCGCATTTTAATGAAAAATTTAATTCATAGGGTCTATACCATTTCAAATTCACACACAAAATTTCACTTATATGCGTTATATATTCGCTGAGATATAGCATTTTGAAGTTGGGCAAAGCTAGTGAAACGTGCTTTTTTATAGTAAACGTGAAAGCGTGAGAATATGCAGACGAAGCAGAAAAAGGGGGATCTCGAGTACAGTCATTGTGACAGCACTGTTCTTTACCATTCTTCTTTTCCTTTTATTGAATTTATGTGTTAGGCTTTACATTTACCTTTTAATTTATATATGTGGATTTAGAATGTTTCACGACAGTAGACGATAGTATTAGGATCGTATGACAGGACTATTAGTGAAGACTTGAAAAACAGCAATAGAACAGACTGCAGGTGCAAATATTTCGTAGAGAAACAGACAAAATGTGAAGGAATAGAAAAGCAAGGAGTTTTAAAATAATCTAGACGAAACCTTCGAGCACTCTGTGACAATGATGATGATAAGCGTTTGTCTGACGTCAAAATAGCGAGAAGATGAAAGATGTATAGGAAGTCTTCTGGTGATGTAAGAATTGTGGGCTGTAATTTCCCCAAGAGATTATCTCAATGAGCTGGGGACAAAAATTCAATGCATTTTTTGTTTTCTGTTGGCTTCTTGAAAATTGTTAATGTCAAAAAAGTGCTTTAACTGGCTAATGGTGGAAAAAAATAGTTACATAAAGTAGGGGATCGGCAATCAATCGAACTTGATCTATCGGTAGAACTCAAGGGGTGATTTGGTGGATCTTTATGTGGCTGTGGGGGAAATTGGGGAGGGGGGGGTGTAGAAAAAAGGAAAGTGATAGACTAGACCCTTCCCGCCAGCATTTAAAAGCGTGGTATCACCAGAAAATTGCAGGCGAACACTTTCTCGAAAGACTGTGCGTGGTGGGCCCTCCCAGTTGTGGATAGCGTGGCAGAGGTTACGTTTTTGTTCACATGATGCTCTCTCCAGCAAATATCTACATCTTCGGGTAAAAGAGGAGTAAAAAAGCCCATTCATGAGCAAACCTCTACATCTACTGGTAAAAGAGGAATGGGCGAACCTCTACCTTCGGATAAAAGAGAAATGAAAGTCCAGTTTAAATGCTGGAATGCAGCCAGGAAGGATCAAAGGTTACATAGCGATATACTGCAATCTGTTTGAGGGCAAGTTTGGACACAACAAGCCAATCACCTGTTTGTCTTAATAAATGATTGCATGCTCACCCAAGAGCCATTGGGCTCTCAGTACGGTAGAAGAGTTTACCGAATAAGAGCAAAAGAGGGAAAGGTATAAAGGTATATGGTAATCTCCTAAAGAACGTTGCCAATCGTTCCGCACAGAATATTCACTTGTAGTTATTTCCCTTGAGCAGCGTTCCGTGCTTTTACAGTGTTTTGTGGACATGAGTCGTAGTGTGCAAGTATCGATTGTAATTAGGATCTCTCAAACTATTTGTGTACTGTTCACGCAGTACATATACTAAAATTGGAACGATACAGAGAAGATTAGCATGGCCCCTGCGCAAGGATGACACGCAAATTCGTGAAGCGTTCCATATTTTTTGTGGGGGCAAGCGTTCCGACATCGTTTCGTTTCGTTGCCCTCGTCAAGAGCGCTGGCGGTCGCTGTCTCGAGAGACTGCGCGTGGTGATATCGGTACGACCGGGCCTTCCCAGTTCATCGGTTAGCGAGGCAGTAGTTTAGCTCCTGTGTCCGTAAATCGCAGCCTTCGGTCGTGATGTTAGCAAGCAGTCGCATCTCGCAACGAGTCGTGGGCCGGCAGTCAGTAAGCTGGTGTCGCTTTCGGCCAGTCCTGTCCGACTAGTCGGCAGGCGGCCAGTGGTTCTCGCAAGAATAAAATCGCCGGGACCGCCGGGATCCGCTCTGCACAGAGCGCTGTCTCCCTCCCCGCGCGAGCGACGAAATGCTCTGTTCAGACAGTTATCTGGTTGATCCTGCCAGTAGTCATATGCTTGTCTCAAAGATTAAGCCATGCATGTCTAAGTTCTATGGCAGGCGACCTTATGTCTAGACTGACTGCGTGTGGTGCACCACTTTGAGTGGGGACCTCCCAGTGCCGCTAGACAGTAAACACTGCTGTGTCCGTGTCAGATCTTGCTCTTTTTCTCAGGCCTTCGGGTCCTGAGTGTTCCTCCTTAAGTGTCTTCGGGCAGAAGAGGAAAGACGTTCCTCAAAACCTTCGGGTATACGAGGCTTCGTCTATCTTGGCTGGAATGACGTCTCGAGAGCTCGGTGGTTTTATAGCGAGTACACGTGAGGGCAAGTTCGGGCACAATGGGCTGATCACCCGTTTGCCAGTCACTTAGATTACGGAAACAACAGCAAATGGATTGATTTGGCGTTGCCCTAAAGACGCCATTAGGCGTGATGGGAAACAATGACAAAGAAAACCTATCTGCTGTTGCCCTAAGACGCCACTAGGCGTAATGGCCACTGACTGTTTTGACGGTCGGTGGCTAAGTACGGAAGAAGAAGAAGAAGAAATTATTTGAGGTACAAAACACTGAGACATTTATAAGTAAAATAATTTTTTTTAAGGGTGGGGGAAAGGGGGGGGGGGGGGGAAGATGTGTTAACGCATGAGGCTTTTCGTTTATCATTTAACTGACTTGTATTTGTCATAATTAATCGTCTTCTTCTTAATCGGAACCTCTTCTACCCCATAAAGAAAGTGTAGAGGTAAACCAGAGAGCACAAAGCTCACGGGTAAAAACATGCAATCATAGTGTTTGACAAACAGGTGATTAGCCCATTGTGCTGTCATAATTAGTCTTTTATAAGAACTCCCCACTGACAGACAGACTGACGAAATATTAAATGTCTAACTTACTAATGGACTGATTCATGTACAGGGTGGCCATAAAAGAATGTACCTATTTTTTTTTTTTTCACCTACTTGACCAGTGTGTGGAGAGACATGTAACAATTACCGGTTGCAACTCACCTGCGAAAGTTTCACTTGAAATACCCGCCGTGCGCATGCGCACTGTTTTTGCAAAATGGCGCCTACCAAACAACAGAAGGCGTTTTGTGTGGTAGAATATGCGAAAACGACGTCTGTTATCGCAGTTCAACGCAATTTTCGGCTACAGTTTGGGGTTGATCCACCTGATAAGAAATCATTAAGCGTTGGTATACGAAATTCCTGGAGGAAGGTTGCCTGTGCAAAGGCAAAAGCACCGGTCGCCCGTCATGTTCGGAAGAGGCAGTGGATAGAGTTCGGCAAGCCTTCCAGCACAGTCCCATTAAGTCGGTTCGAAGGGCGAGTCGTGAGTTGGAAATGCCCCGCAGTACGGTATGGACAGTGCTTCATAAGCGTTTGAGAATGAAGGCTTACAAGCTGCAACTTGAGCAGGAACTCACTGAACCAGACAAAGCACTTCGCACGGCCTTCAGCGAGAACATGCAGAAATTGCTTGAGAATGAGGATTTCGGGGAGAGGCTCGTGTTCAGTGATGAGGCGACCTTCCACATCAACGGCAGAGTCAACAGACTCAACGTTCTGGGGTTCAGAACACCCTCATGCAGTCATTGAGCATAAGAGAGATTCTCCAAAGTTAAACGTCTTTGGTGCCATGTCCAGAAGGAAGCTTTAAGGGCCATTTTTCTTTGCGAAAAAAAAACCGTTACTGGACTCTCGTACCTGGATATGCTCGACAATTGGATGATGCCCCAACTTGAAGAGGACTCACGGGATTTCGTTTTCCAACAAGATGGAGCTCCACCCAACTACCATGGAGCAGTGAGAGGGTACCTCAATGAACCTCTCCCACAACGGTGGATCGGTCGCAGTGGTCCTGACGATACAGTGTTGCTGAGATGGCCACCGAGGTCCCCAGACATGACACCATGTGATTTCTTTTTGTGGGGCTTCATCAAGGACAGAGTCTTTGTCCCACCGTTGCCTCGAGATCTGGTAGAGCTGAGAGAGCAGATCATTGGAGCCTTTGCTGCTCTGAAGTGATTGCGTCATTAATAGGCTGGACTGCCCATGGTAAATTTCCGGTGTTACGTGTTGCGGGTCGCACTGATGACCTGTCATCGAAGCATTATTTAACGGTGATGCCTAGATGGCAGGGAGGATAGTGTTATTCGCTTGCATAGCTAGGCGGGGTTGTCGCACGGAAGGACCTGGGTGCGAGTCCTGGGTAAGCCACTCACGTCTGTTGTTTTTCTGTTGTCTAGTTTTCTACTTCTTTATTTCTTACGAGTGCCTGAAAACATACTTTTATGTTTGTCTAATATGTATTTACTGTTACAGGAGACATGCTGATTCGAGTGTGGGAAGAAATGGACTATCGACTAGATATCTGTCGCGTCATGAAGGGTGAGTCTTTGTAAAGTATGCTTAAAAACTTGCAGAGATTATCTTACGTTTGTGATAGAAGGCATCCTCGTACCACATCATGGGGCCGAGAATAAATTTTTTGAAAAGGGTACAATCTTTTATGGACACCCTGTATTGACTGACGGATCGAGTGACTGACTGATGTAATCCTTATGACTAAATGATGGACTGACTGACAGACAACGGATAGACTGCTAATTTGACGGACCGACTTTCGTACATCAGTTCGTAAGACGGTCTGCCAAATTAGCAGTCTATTTTTAAAATTTATTTTGTTTATTCATGTCTACGAAACACTACTAAAGCACGTGAAACTGCTAAAGGGAAATAACTCCGAGTGAATATTCTGTGCGGAACGATCGGCAACGTTCTTTTGGAGATTATATATAAGTATATAAACCAATAAAACGGTATTGAATCAGTTCTACAAATTAACGGTTCACATGAAACAAGGGACGTTTCGGGTTTTACACTTCGTCAGCCACAGTTACAAACAGGTGACAAGGACAAGAATTACATATAGGTACTACAAAAACATACGATGATGAGAAACATACACGAAATGAGCAATGCAAGCAGATGGAAAAAGTAAACAACCACATTGATGAGCGAAAAAAGAACAATAATAATGCAAGAAAATCGTAAAACCTGAAAGAAATACCGAAACAAGAAAGTAAATAATCAACGAAACGAAAAAAAGAGAATGAACAAAACTTTGGAACAAGTAAAAGGTCACTTAGCTAGATCCTAGATCCGTAGATGCTTGGAATAGAACACTGAGGTAGCTCGTCCAAGAAATCGTCTAAGGAAGTGACGAATAAGATAGCGACAATTTAAAAAGATACAAAAGGATATGAAACGAACCAAAACAAAAACATAAGAAGATAGATCGAAAAAACAACGAATAAAGAAGAATGAAAAAGAGAGAAAAGCCACCAGAATTTATGCAAAATGACGTTGGACATTAAGGCCTTTTGGAGATAAACAGCCCATTTGAAAAATGAGGCGATTCTCCAACGAAAAGCGAGTTCGGTCATCACCGACACATAAAACGAGGGCAGTGACATGAATATCGGAATTACCTGAATGGTCAGGCCTATTGAAATGAAGGGCCACCAGTAAATGTTTGCCATGATAGATGTCATTTAAGTGCTCAGAAACCTGTCTTAAGTGTGAGCTATGATAAGAAGACACACTTGTGATTTGAATATTTAGCCAGAAAACGTCTCGTTTTAAGTATCTCACCTCCGATACTTAGGTTTCTGTAAACGTTATGGCAGAGCTTCAACTTTGTCAGAAAGGTCAAGTTCTAGTGCGTCCCACTAACGCTAGGAATTGATCGAAACATAAAGGAATATTGATTACGTAAAGAATATTACATGGACACTTCGTCAGAACCATGTATATCACTAATCCGTTAACCTTGATGTGGTAACGGTTGGTGCAGTCAGTCAACGCCTTTGGTGAATCGTGGGTCTTAATTATGTAATGGGGAAAACAGCACTACATTTTTCTACCATGACCATTGCTGATGAAGAATGTCTGTAAACTACGGATGTAAAGTTTTCGTTATGAATAAATATGTGGTTAACACTAACTCTCCCAACGAGTACAGTGTTTATCCGTGCCAGTTGGTCATCCTGCACTGACCCTTTAAACATTGTTACCGGGCTCCATTGTCAGCCATAAGCCAAATTGACGGCCCACATCATATTCGCGTTATCAAGTAATACGTCGGCCACATGTTGCTAGCCCGACAGATCTGACAACATCAGAGACAGTCCAGTAAAGAAAACCCACCGGTAACAATAGGTAATGCCACACTTCTTACAGATGATAGCATAAATCAGGTTTCTGGATTCGCACGTGAAAGACTCTCTAATGACAAATTTTCCTTTCGGAAAAGTGACTGTCTGAGTTTGGAGTACAAGCAGACAGCTCTTACATATACGGCGTTGGCACGGTTTAGTACCAAAGTATGATTGGAGATAAATTTAAAAAAATTTGGAGATAAAATAAAAAAATAAAAAAACACTGAATTTATCACTGCTTCGCTAATAGGATTGTAGGCAGCGGATCGTCTGGCGAAGATAGAAGTTACTTGTAGGCTGCACTTATTCCAAATACTGTGAAATTTGAAAATAGATATGATTTAAGAAAGAAAAATCAAAGTAGTTCTTTACAAAGCTCGGTGTCTTCAATGTAGACCTGCAGCTCATGGGTTGCCTACAGCTGCATTTAAGAGTATATATTTTAGTTTAGTGGGTGTGTGCGCACATACCAGCTTGTTTTTATGAATAAAGTTTGCCCCCCCCCCCCACCCCCTTGACCCCCCCCCCCCCCCCCCCCCCCCCCCCCTCCCCCCCCCCCCCCCCCCCCCCCCCCCCCCCCCCAGCTTGTAGTATGCATTCTGTTGAAGTCCTTTTACACTTCATTAACTGTCTCTGTTTGTAACCTTGAACATTTTTGTGTGTGTGTGCAGGTATACACAGTGACGGAAGTCGTGAAATTTCGCATTTGAAGTATGGAAATGGTGAGCTCCCGGTTTTAGACGCAATCTTCTGCCCTGGTAAGTTATGTCTCCGGTTTGTTTGTTTTTTAAAAATCTCAATCACATCATTGCAGAAATGGTGCAGAGAAAGGTAACAATGTTGCTAACCCTTGTGGAGATAATATAAACTTTAAGAACAAAAAAAAACTAATATAACAACCGGAGCCTGTTCCTGGCAGACAAGGGTCTATTTTACAGGGTGGGCAAAATGCCCCGGCAGCTGCACCTGCCTGCGTGGGAGCTCCACTGGGGCGAGCACCAGAACGTGATTATTTTGACGGTGTTACTCTCCATATGAAATAATATAAAAAGAGTGGGAGTTTTCAGTTTTAGTTGCATGATACTGTGGTGTTCCGGTGGCGTCATTCTGGCCCAGTTTCTACGACTTTTAGCACATGTTCAACGGGAGAGTGGGTCATCCATAATTGTTTATTGTTTCACCTACATAGTATAGACTTATTAGCAAGCAGCATGGGTTGGTGTCACTGCTCTGCGCGGGACCTTGTTGTACCGAAGGCGGCGTACCCGAGCTCGTATGGTGAATATGTGTTGCGTTATCTTCCTTAAAATAGCCTGTCTTCCCCGTGGCTTTTCTGCCATACCTGCAACTTTGGTTTAGGGACTTTCTGAGCTCCATTCTCTTTCCCAGGCATTTTATCCTGGCCTGGCCAACGCATACAGAGGACCCCACTTCTTGGTTTGTCTTAGTTAGCAAGTTGGGGATAGGGTGGGGTAAGCACATGTGCTCGTTCCCCGCTCATCCAAGGGGGACTCTCCATGACTATTGCTCAGAGCTTGACCATTAGCTGTTGGTCTGGTTCGGGGGCGCTCTCCGCAAGGAATCTCTCACGTCTATGCACAGAGCCACTTCCGATACCACCACCTGCCAACCCTCCATTGTAGAAATCTCCTGCTTGTGCGGGCATCCAGTCTCAAGAGACCAGGTATTAAGTTGTATGCCCAAGTGAAGATCCCCCAAGATTCAGTGTGCAATGGCTGGGTTCTCATCATTGCTTGCAACACAGGAGGGGCATTGTGGATGCTCGCCATCTCTCTCAATTCTTGCACGATAAAGTGACATCGGGGACTTAACTTTGCCTCAGTTACGGGAGGACCCCGTTTCCGGGTATCAGTACAACACACAACTAGCACAATTGAGGCAACGTCGCGCATGGGCGTGATGACGACAAACAGTGATGAATGAGGCAAGAAAGCATTTTTAAACCACATGAAGTGGGGGTGGATTGTTGCAGACTCAGGGGGGGAGCATGTTACACTCGCGGTGGGTTCTGCATCTACACCCTATAGGGTTCCACCCACTCCCTTCAGCCCAATTTTAGTCTGGCCCCTCAAACCCAGGAGACCTGTCCGGCTTGGGTGACCCTGCCAGAGTAAAACTCGCCGCCGGCATGCTCCCGGGATCATTGAGTGCGCATCAAAGCCTCAACCAACCACAGGCAACCAACGTGTAGGCTTACATGTGGAGAGATTTAGATATTTGTTTCAAGAATGGAGGTCTCCTCATCAGACTTCATGGACAATACAAAAGCGTGCGTCCTGAGCCTTCATCGAGACAAATCACAGGTGGTACATGTGACATACGAAGTAAAGCTAAGAAGTGAACCCCGGATTAGAAGGAGAGATAAATAAAGAGAGACTTGTAGATTTTAGACAGAGGCTCATTTTATTCTCAAATCCAAGCAATTTATAGCGCGTATTTCTTCTCTGTGTTTTTTTTTACATTCGTTGTTCAAGTTATTTATTATCTGTATCATTGCTGTTATATGTTTTTTTTTTAAAATAACGTTTTGCCTCGTTTTGGCGAAGCGCGTCCCGTTCAACCCAGTCGGTTATATTAGGGCGCATGGCTACCTCATTAATACGCAATATGAAGGATACCCTTAGGTCAGGGGTATTGTATATGTTTTAGTGTTAGGATATATGGTAAATGTTACTAAGTAGTTCAGTACCACATTCTGCCGTAGGGTGCCCGTTAGGGGAGTGAAAGTGTTGGGACGACTTCTCCGATACTGTAGGCCTCTTAGGCTTTTATGTCGGAAGGGTAACCAATGTCTCTTCATTCGCGTCTGCCCTTAGCCTTTCACAAAATTCACATTTGCAGAATCAAAGCTAACCGCTATTCTACAGGACTTGGTAAGAGTTACGCTCCGGCCATTGTTTTGACAGCCGGTCCTTTGTTCCCCCTGAGAATGCTGCAAGGGCTCTAAACTTTCCAGAAGCAGTGGCGTAGTTAAAAACTACCGGCCGCGACTTTTGTGTCAGTTATATATACAATCACTCTTTGTAATTTCCTGTTGGTTTCCGTGTTTTAATACGTCATCCAAGTATATCCCTTTTATTGATACAAATAGTTTTTATCACATGGTAATTACTTTGGATTGTTTTTTGTGTTCTTATAAGTAGATCAAGGGGGGTTTGGAGTGACTAAGAGGTATGGCGTTCGCCGACTTTGAGTTCTATAAGATACTGTGGTTCGTGTTCCTGTCGTAACATTTTCGAGATAGGTTTCAGCCGAAAGTTAGAAGAAACATTATGTTTTGGTGTCCACCCTTTCATGAATTGAAACTAGACAGGTGGTGAATCTCTGTGAGAGATAATAGATTAAGATAATATGATTTTCACTTGGGTGTATATTGAGTAGGAAAAAATATGGTAGTGTTTCTGTTACCTGGTTACTCGAGGTAGTTCCATATACGTGTTCGAGCACCTATCTCTAAACAATCAGAACTGTTGTTAGTTCAGACAGTTCTTCCTAAATTTAGATATGTATATATATATTATATATATATATATATAGTAATTTATATATACTATATTATTATTTTTTTTTTTTTTATATATATAGATATGTTTATATTATCAACGCCACTCACAATACACACACACATTAAGTGACGGACAGTTAGACGCCACAGGACGTGAACAAATTATAATTTAGGAATAGGGAAATATTTTGGGACGCGCTGGCTGACAAACACATAGGAAATAATGTTTTTCAGCTATAGTAAATTTAATGTACTATAAAGACTCCTCTACAAAACAGTCATTGTTATGAATATCAACCAAAATAACAAATAAACATAGGTTATATGAAATTAATAAAGAAATTAGACTTCATAGGTGTAAATACTACCCTCCCTCTGTTGAGGAGACAAGGACAACCTCGTTAGAAGATAAGTTATTATTAGAACCCAAAAGAGACAAAAGATTTACACGATCTATGGTCTAGGATTTCCCACTACAGTAAAGAACAGAGTTTATACGTTAATCTATTCTGGGAAAAAAAAAGGGACCACAGTAATTATGCAAAAAATACTTAAAAAAAAAATTAAAAAACGTGCGTTTAACCTGGTTTCTACTAGAAGTATATATATGAGAATTATTCAATTCATGACACCTTCCTATTTTCTTCTGACATCTCGTGGCCACATGCATTTCGTATCTTAATTATTACTTGGTTTTGCCACCTTCTGGAACACAATCTTTTGGACACACACCCACCAAAGCAAATCCAGGGCTTATGTTTGACAGAAGGAGGAACACGCCAGCTCCTTGTGGTAAAGTACAGTGCGTTATTGATTGTTACTACATTAAGGGTAAACAAAGGTGAGGTCCAGCTGTGTTAGTTCACTGAGTCTAATTGCATGATGTCTGGGTCCCTATCCGATAACCCTCTCTAATAAGATCTCACTCTGTGTAAATTAATTCGTCTGTGATGTTGAATGGCAAAGTGATATAGGGTAATGTATAATAGATTGTGATGTAGATGAACATTGTCGAAACATAAACTTTTAACTCCATAAAAGTTTGAAGTTAAGACTGTTGGGTATAAAGTTATATTTAATATATTATACAATTTTTTTATTTTCCTGTTTACCTCTGTTCTTTTGGGGACAGGTAATGTTTTCAAATCAAGAAAAATTTTATTTACAACATATAAATAATTAAAGAGGGACCCTTTGTCCATTAACGATGGTATATCGAGATAGGTGTCACTGTATGTGTGTATCCCCACAGTCGTGATTTAATATTTTCTTTAAACCAAGAGTCAATTTTTTTTTGGTGTCTGTTAGGTTATCATCCGCTCCAGCCCACAGGAAATTCATGTTCTGGTTTTGTGGATATTGTTATGATGAGATCCTCATATGGCCCATTTAAAGGGGACTTGACTCCTGACAGCCCTTGTCTGAGGTGGATAGACTGTTAGAATATGACAAGGTTCAACCACAAGAGGTTGTGCTTCTGAACTACTGATGTGCAGTCATGCAGCTGTTACTGAGAGCTTTCCTGCAAAGTACACCCCCCCCCCCCCCTCAGGTACTGCCCTGCAACCAGGTTTTCCTGCCACACTTAAAAGTAATAGGGCAATATTAACCATGAAAAAAAGAAGGATTCGTTCCCTCCCTTTTATATGCTGTGCTTGTAACAATTGCCACAACTTAATCACTACTCTAAGCATTACCTGGGGGTCAGGTCCTCGTGTATGTGAACATTTTTGCACAACGACCCTAATTTTCTTTGACTTCACTCCGTCCTGTGTTTAACATTCTTTCTTCCGCCAATTTATTGGCTGCAACGACACCTGTCATCCTGCTAAGCATTGATTGTCCTCCCTAAAATCAGCTGGGGTATACATATTTTCCTTATTGTTGGGACCTGTTAAATCTTTTGTTCAAAACATATTAGGTATGTTTTCATTTGTCATATAAGAACAACCAGTGGCTCATGCAGCTAAGATGTGCTAGTGGCTCCTCTGGATTTAAAGGTCGTTATGATCTGTATGGCATAATATTCAATAAACACAAATTAGTTTTCACCTTACCTTGTAAAGTTGATTAGGCATTGTCCTACTTAGGCTGACATGTCCGTATACCTCTTCTCCACTGGAATGGCGATAAAACAACTAAATATGGGCGCACAATCTGTTAGCCAGTTTACATGATAATGAAATACATTAATACTTATTTTATCTTACCGCATAGTAAAGAACTTAATCACACCAATCACACGATTGTTGACTAGCAGTATAAATGGCTATAAAATAAATTCACAGTACTGTTGTGTTAGTTCCAGGACGGCAAAGGCGGTTGTGCAACCAAACGCTTTGCATCTGGCCTACCAACACTTTCTAGTGTTTCTAAGTTTTTCTATGTCAAATGTGCAGGGGAGACTTATCCTAGCCAGGTTTAGATAGTTATCAATTCCAAACACAGCCAATCAATAGTTCGCGTAAAAAAAAAATAACTAATTTTGGACCATGAAACATTGAGCGTTGTTTCAACTGTGTTCGCCTGGTCTGATTTATATTTACTTATATTTATATATATCAGTTATTTTATAGACACGTATTTTTTAATATGTCAAAATTTGATTAATTAAACGGCCTAGTGTCCTCTTTCTAACCGCTCCTATAGGTTTCCTTTTATTTTTTTCTTTTTTCCCCCCCCCCCCGTTTTCATCCTGCTGTTAATTGTTTTATTTATTAATTGTGCTTTTCCGCGAACTGAAAAATATTTAATATCAATAAATGGTTTTACGTCAAGATAGTTTTATTTTTAGGGTGATCTTTGATGGGTATTATTGTTAGATCAATATCAGGCGTACAATATCCAGAATATCTTATTTCCTTTTTTAATTCTTCTTTAAGTGTTTGAGGATTATGTATAATTTATTTAATTATAGGTTTATTAAAAAATTAAAAATAAAAACACAATATTAGACAATTTTTCCTCACTATCGTGGTGGGTTCTTGTTGTTATGAAATGATGTGTGATATTTTTCCTTAATGTACTGAAATGAGGCATAAGCCTGTGAAGGTCGCTCTTTGATTCTTACAAATTTAGGGGGTTGTGAATTATTCAGGGAGTGACCTTTCTGCTACCACCTTGGATGGCTCACAAGCAGGACTTATCTTGGACTTAGTATGGATATGATTAGCTACGGTCAGCTGTAATGTCTTAGGGCTTTGAGCTAGTGTGGTGTGATGGGTACTTTAAACAATAGAGAAGACACCTCTACACTAAACTCAAGATAGTTATAGGATTACAATATGATTAAAGGTGAAATAACATTAGCTCGTGGGTATTAAATTTGTTAAAATGTAATATAATTCTTCGCTGGTATGATTTAATTTGGTCCTGGCTGAACCTAGTATTGTCTTTTGGGTCTCCAGGCTTTTAAAAAGATAAGAAAAGGAATTCAAAGATTATATTATACAAAATGTAAATTTTTAGACCCACAGGGACAAGTGTACAAACAAATACTGTAAAATGATACTATTAGTGTTACTAAAATCTGTCTATACTGGTTTCTAACACTGGATGGCTGTTTGGGATTCTTTAATCACTCACAGTCTCTTTAAAATACACTGTCACAGTTAATTTCACTAGGGAAATATTATTATTTCTTGAATACCGGGGTGGGTATACTGCTCCTTATAGCTGATGATGTACTGTTTAGGGTACCAGATATATTTTCACTTATCTGGGCCCCCACTGGAACTGTGCTGAAATTCTTTCTGCCGAAAAATGACCACTGCTCCAAAAGTAAATAGGGGGATTAAACTTTGCGACCCCTAACACTACTGGACTCCAAAAACTCCTCAAACGGCTTTCCCAATAGGAAATCTGGCACCGGAACTAATGCCAGATAAAACCCTGTAATAAATAAATGAAACAACTATTCTCCTGGTTGATATCCATTATTTTAGGACTGTGTTTTATATACAAAAGAGCATACATAAGAAATAAAGAGCTGGGTCATATCCCAATGGACCCAATCCAGCACATCCATTCCACAGTGTACCAGGTGTTTGTTCACATGTCCTCTTCGCTACAAAGGCGGGGCACTGCATCTGCAGATAATATTACGATTAATCTTTCGTTTTTCTACCATACAAAGGAAATAGGTGAGCTGTGTGTCCCTCTGGTCAACCCTAAGAAAACTCATTTTATGTTTCACAAAACAAACATGTGTCATTTACAAAACTGGCAATGTGTTTTTTCTTAATTCTTTCTCCTTCAGGCCCCTGCACAAATCAGCTTGGGACCTGATTACTTACAGTCGTGATGGCAGCAATCTCTCACTCTCAACATTTTTAAACAAAAGATATATGAATAATGTCGGTCTTACCAGAAATTCAATGAAAAAAACACAGGTACGTTGAATAGCAGATTCCGGATATACTGCTGGCTGAACTGCGATGCCTATTACTTTCATATATATTTGCTTTACTAAGGTTAATCACTTTTTTTTCACAAATACACAACGTCCTGCTCTCGGGACTATCTTCTGCAAATGGCGTCAAGCCTTTGAATGTACTCAATATTATGAAAAATTTTGACCAATAGGATCTACTACTAAGATTTCCCATTCAAATTTTTAAATCTAAGGTCCAATTTTGGTCCAATGTTAGTGTACTTCTGTCGGTCTGTCCGTCCGAACTTGGCATTTACCAAAAATACACGTGGTTTTGGCCTAACACTACCAAAAAATATTCAGTTTGAGCCATCCCATAATTTTTCCCCCTCCTTGTCTCCCCCTTCATACAACAGACTACATGTAACCTTTTCCTGCCTGTTTCAAGGACGCGTCAAAATGTCAACGTTAGTGAAAGTAAAACCGATCATGTGTTGATCTGTCTGTACGAACAAATACAGTCTTTTGTCCATAACTTTATTTCTATCTGTCGGTTTTTTTGTTCGAAAGCATATTACTCATCAGGATGAGACCAGCTCTTAGACTAGCCAACTTTTATGATCATAAACCTAGTAATAAAGAATTCAATATATTTTCCATTTTGGTGTTCGTTGTTTTTCTAAGTTTCAACTACTTGAATGTTATAAAAATCGCCTCAGATCTTCCTTTTTCCCGATAGGAAGTAATTATGCGTGTGTGTATATATATATTTTTCCACAGTGTCTGTGGTTAGAAATGTATTGGACTAGCGGGGTATTTTTAAATTTTCAAACTTGCGACATCGTTTTCGACACAAGCTACCGGCATCGTCTCGCACTGTTGGCCTGAGTAGCAAATTCAAGCTTCTAACACTTGACAAGCCGGCAGCAGATGTCCGCTCTCTCAATCTTATGTGTTCGTGTGTTTTATTCTTTCTATCTTTCCTGGAACCACTACGCTAGTAGATTTTTCAAATTTTTATCGTTAACCCTAGACGGGCGCGTTTTAAAGGCTAATATTACCAACGCGGCGATAAGATTTCTCACTATGTTCTGTCCTGCTTAAATCAATGCGTTTTCTGGCGCGGGGAAGAAGACGCTTTACAACTTTACTAATTCTATTTCTACTGCTATTATTTTGACTTTAATATATATATATATATAATTTATGATTTTATCGCTGTATCACTGTACTTTACCACACTCACTCCAACCGAAATTTTATCATCACTATAAAACGAGGTAACAATCCGATTTGTTGTTAATTTTTACGCCGTTCGTTAATAAATATTAGGGGGGGGGGGGAGGTGTTTGGGAGTAGTAACCTTTAAACGGGTGGTAGTAGAAGAATTCAAATTCTTTAGTCAAATTGTTAGTGGTTGATTTTACGGTGGCCTTGAGACAAATTTCAAATGCGTAGTTATAAATAGATTTTAGGAGTACGTTAGTTAATTTTCAAGCGGGGAAATTTGAGCCGGGTGTCACACAGATGTACTTTACTACATATTTCCCCTGTTAAAAGCCTGCACCACTAGTGCAGCTTTATGATATGTGTTACAATCTCGATCAAATTGACATCTCTATGCCTTTGTGTGATCCTGGTTTCCTGCAGGTGGGTGCCTACTCAAGAAATCTGCCCCAACGTTCTGCGATCCAGGAATATACTCAATGGGTTAAACGAACATATATAAATTATCAGGTAAATATGAAGCCTAACAAATACATTTAATAAAGAAAAGAGCAATGGTAAAATAACAGTGCTGTCACAAAGAAGTACTCGAAATCCCCCTTTGTTTTATGCTTCGTCTGCAAATTGTAACGTTTCCACGTTAAATATAAGCCACTGCATAAATACAAGCGTTTCCACAACACATTAAAACGGGTATTGCATTTCTAAGAAAAACATTGAGAGGCACACTGCGTAATGACCTAAATTAATCCTAACATTTATTATACTACGTTACCAAAACGAACGAACAGATGGACTCAAATAGAAAGAAGGGAGGGCTGAAAACCAGGAACGCATGCAACACTAAACACGTGTCTCGCTATTAATGCCACCCCCAACACGCGTCGCGCGATACACAATTACTACTATCACGCGTGTAAGGCCACATGCACTAACTTTTTTTTCAGACGGACAGTGATAAAAACACTAACCTTCCCAGAGTTAGGTTTTAAAATCCTGAAAAACGCTTATTAGAAAAGATAACATTAGATGGGTTTACGTTTGAAAACATTACAGTACCCAGACAGCACATCTTCGAAACAGGAGGTAGAAGAAATTGCATATTTTGAACGCAGCCACTTAGCTCTTTTAAATTTGTATATTTGGGTTCCTTAGGGCTTGCTGACAAAGAATATGTAAAACGTTACGCAAATAGTCTAGGAATTAATAAATTATAACCAAAATAAAATAGTGGGGATGCCTGACAGCATGAAATCATTTCTGCTCATAAAATTTTTTTATAACGTGTTTGAAAAAACCTTACGTTACGGAAATAGCCTACCATGTTAACTCCTAATTGATTGGAGCGCAACAAATATAAGACTAAACACGATTGGTCGGGCTATAAATACTATCTTGGTTGTTATGGGAAACGAATAGAAGGGTACTTTTTTGAAAAGATGTGGAGACGTGGTTTCATTGGGTAGAGCTGCGAATATACTTGCTTCAGAGCGTCTGTTCATTGCCACATCTTGTAATAATCCTACTAAGAAGCAGTACGTTGAGCACCAGTGTATATTTTATATAAAATAAAGCCTGGAACATCGGCAGATCGGAGTTGTGCTATATCCATTGCCAGTCAACGAAACTGTTTATTATTCTATGAATTGTGGTAAGCTTGAAATATTCAATATCTTTTAATGAAAATTGAATGTAAATTGTTAATTTATGCCTGTATATATGTGTAGTTCAGTAGCAAACATGATGTAAAGCCTATAATGCTCCAGCCTGAACAGAAGGTGTCGGAGGAAAGTAAAACGGCATGGAATGGCCAAACAGTACACTGACACCTAGATTATTGATTAGACAGAAATAATGCTGGAATTGCAGAGGCGTAGTAACCATTAGGGAGGGAAATACTGGTATAAAGTATTTTCAGATGAAGCTGACAGTTGGCCTAACGCTCTGAACTCAATGTTTGTGATGTATTGTGCTCAGTGTAGAACTAGAGTATCAATTAGTTATGAAGTAGAAGGTACATCCTTCCTGTTTTCAGGGACCGTGGTCTTAAAGTTATTGAGCAGCACCTGGTCAGAGCTTTGCTGAATCCAGAGTCGGACAGCATACTCCTTGGTCCATTTAGCTATCAGTGAGGTGTCTCCAGAGCCCAGGGGAGAAATAAATCGAGCAGAGGAGTCTTTTCCTGCCGCCATCACGCAAGATAAGCTGATGTGGCCAGCTGAGCTCAACATTATGTACCCCCATCTTAAAATGACAGTGTAAAATACAATTAAGAGGGGAATTTAATTGTTTTAATATCAGGAACTGAGAACATCTCCAATACTAGTTCCAATAAAGACAAACTATTGAAGTCATGATGACAAATACCAACAGAGCTTGAACAAAACAAAACCAGTATTACCTCATATTACTACTACACAACTGACACACATAGGATACTATTAAAAATACATGTCACTACAAGATTCATATTGAGAAATTCTGTACATATAACTTGTAATTAAAATTGATTGTGATTCCTGGTTCCATTTGTATTTGAATCAGGACACATATTCATTCATGACAGCACTGAATACATATTGTTATTTGAAAAGTTATCAGTGACTCCTTTAAGATATCCTCGTAGAGTGTTTTATGTATGTGAGTGTCACAGTGTTGTCAAGTGTGGTGGAATAAATTAAATTGTTTATCTGTCTGTTGTTGTTATGACTTACACTTCATCATACACATACCCTAGACATATAACGTAGTCATCACACTATTCCAGAATAATTCTGACTGAGGTATATATATATGTGGCAGCAAGTAAGGTTATCTATAATACACTACTCTTATTAAATATAGATACCTTCACAGCTTATCTCAGTCAGTACACTAAGTCCCCTATAAATATTTATAACATCCCACTTTACCACAATAGATCTGGAATTTCTTTATCGCCCAGACTAAAGCCAAACATTCTTTTTCTACGGTTGAGTAGTTTTGTTCCGCTCTGTTTAATTTGCGGCTGGCATAAGCAACTGGGTTCAATTCCCCGTCCGGTGAAGATGTTCTTTGCTACAACGTGGCTCCCAATCCCACATTACTAGCGTCCGTTCTCACCATGAATTCCTGACTCAAATCAGGTAATTTCAATATGGGCTTACTGGTGAGTTTTTGTTTTAACTCATTATATGCCAACTCACATTCTGCTGACCATTCTATTTTATCTGGTTTCCCATTACGAGTTAAATCCGTCAGAGGAGCACACACAGAGTTAAAATTTTTAATATACTTTTGGTAAAAACCACAAAGTGAGACAAAGGATCTCACATCCTTCTTAGTCTGTGGTCTGGGTGCCCTCTGCAATTTCTCCAGGTTCTTAGGATCAGGGGTCATGCTACCCTGATGTACAGTATGTCCCAAGAATTTCAATTCCTTGCATCCAATACAACATTTTGTTGGTCTAGCAGTTAAGTTTGCCTCTCTGAGTCTGTCAAATAACATACTCAGAGAGTCAACGTGTTCCTCAAAGGTTTCTGTAGCGATGAGGATATCATCCATAAAATTCGTAATACATGGGATTTCAGGGGATCCAATAGTTTTTGCATCATTCTGGAAAACACACTCGGAGCATTCTTCAATCCAAACGGCAACATGTTGAACTCATAGTGCCCTTCCGAGGACTAAAGGCCAGATAAGGTCGAATCTCAGGCTTCACTGGAATCTGATAATATCCCTTACTGAGATCTACCTTGGAAAAATATTTTGCCTTATTCAATCTGGCAAACAGTTGGTTAGTATCAGGTAATGGATCCACCTGACCTTCTGTGACAGCATTCAGTTTCCTGTAATCTATGCACAGTCTATGTTCCCCAGAGGGTTTCCTCAACAATACCACACTGGAGCTATAAGGAGATTCACTGTGAGAAATAATCCCTTCTTGTAACAAATAATCTATCTCCTCTTTTAAAGCTTTCTCTTTTGCGAATGGGATAGTATAGGCTCTCATACAGATGGGTGTTGGGTCTAGTAATTTCATATCATATTCCAACAAGTTTGTGTGCCCCGGTCTGTCCGTTAACACGTCTGTATGATTCTCCAGAACCTTTTGAATCTTCTCCCTCTGCCCTTTTGTCAGATAATTACTGATTTTTACCTGTGCAGGAGTTTCGCATGGTTTTAGGGGGTATTCGTATAAGGTGAGAGGTTCATTTTTCATCTCAGTGGCTATGGCCAAGGTCATTAAATGTGCCCCTTCCAGGTTTCTTCTATCATCATATTTCTTAATGTGGTAGGGTGGGCGAGATGATGATGATGATTATATTGTGATGTGTGATCACTCTCTTGTCACACTCGCACCGACCCGAACAACAATAAAACTCTTGATTCTAGAGGCAGGGGCTATATTTATTTTTACAACCCATTCAGTGACAAAGAAAACATTAAACAAATAAACTAGCGAACATAACAAAACGAAACTAAACAAAACACCCAACAGTGCCCGATGCTAATGTGCTCTAGTCCATCTGCTACCTACACTGGTCACCTCGTCGTTTGCTCTCTCGTGTGGGCTGAATCTTCAAATCGGCCTTTTGCCGATCGCTATTTCTTTATATAAACCGCGGTCGAATCACTCAATTCACCGCGCGCCACGCGTATCAATCTGGCTACTTAAATATCACACGCGATTATCGCTTTAGAAGGCATGAAAACACAGAAATATACACTATTTCTAGAGCAAAAACACAATTCTACACCACAACTCTATTTTTAAGGCTTTATTGTGGCCTTTTCATCAATCTTGAAGAATTTACATCTCAGCATGCTTCGCGCACTTCTAAAATACATGCGCGCACTTCTAAAATACATGGGCGATAAATCTGCCCAAAAACAGGAAGGGGGCGGGCGTCTCCTTTTCGGCCCCATCACATTAAGAAGGTTCACATGATAGGCTTTTTCCTTTCCTTTCTTGTCTATCTTGTAGTTAGTTCTAGATACCTTTTCTAGAACTGTGTATGGACCTTGCCATCCAATCTGAAGTTTGTTGCTGCTGCCGAGTAACAGAAGAAGCACCTTCTCCCCCACAGCAAGCTCCCTATCCTTCGCTTTCCTATTATAATATGCAGCATGTTTCTTCCTGGCTTGTCTTAGGTTATCATTTGCTAGTTTCCAGCCAGTTTTTAAGCGAGTGGTCAGCTCGTTCACATACTGGTATGATGACGTTACAGTCTCTTCTGCCTTCTCATCTGTCCATGTCCTCAATAAGGCTTCCAATGGATCTTTGATTGGCCGGCCAAATAACAATGTTGCCGGTGCCATTCCTGTTGAATTATGTGGGACTTCCCGATAAGCAAACAAGGCCGCGGGTAAATATTGATCCCATGTGTCAGGTTTTTCATGGGCCAGCTTTTGCAGGATGGAAATAAGTGTCCCGTTGAACCTTTCCACCTGCCCGTTCCCTTGGGGGTGATACGGACTACAGTGAAAGTGCCTGGCTTGAAAGATCCTGAAAAATTCCTCAGTTAGCCTCCCCTTGAACTGTGATCCATTATCAGTCAAGATCTGGTGGGGAAAACCTAACCTTGTGAGTATTGTAAGTAACGCCTCTGCCACATGTTTTGAGTCGATTGATGACATGGCTACTGCCTCTCCCCACATAGAACTAGTGTCTACCAGAGTAAGAATGTAACTGTTTCTCCTCTTGGTACGTGTGAGGTCCAACAATATCCACTGCAACTCTCTCAAAAGGGATTCCCATGATTGGCATCTCCCGTAAAGTTGCAGGTGCAGTCTAATGTTTTGGAGCTACCCTTTGGCATTCTGTGCAGGATTTGACATATCTTTTTATATCTTCCGTTATCCCTGGCCAGAAGTAATGACAAGCTATACGCTGTCCTGTGTTGCTGATCCCCATATGACCACTGAAGGGGATAGCATGTCCTAACTCCCTCACCTTTTCCTTATATGAAGTTGGAAGTACTAGCTGTCATGACCATTTGATCCAGTTCCAGCCGTCCTATACATTAACTTGTTCTTCATATAAAAGTCTCCTTTGTTTGGAGGGGTATGGCTTTTTGGGAGTTTCCTGAAACACGGCTTTAGTGACCTATCCTCAGCCTGTGCCTTCCTCATCTCCTCTGGATGAGTATTTTATTGGGTTATCTTCCTCCTTCATTGACTGTGACCTGGTCTGTACTGCTGCCATAATCACTGGTCTTTTGGGATTTCCCAAAAACACATATCTACACCCCAATATCAGAGGGTAGATTGGTTCGTTTATCACTGCTGCTCTAATCACTCCTTCCACATAGCGAGTTTTTACATTTATCCTTGCAATGGGAAGTGTCATGGTTGCTACTTCCTTAGCTGCCCCTTGTATCTCCACTGTTTCTGTGGTATATTGATCTGGGTGCACCAGGTGAGAACTCACGACTGAGTCAAAATCCAATCCAGTATCATAAAGGCACTTAATAGTGGCCCCATTGCATACTACGTCTTCACATACAGGGGGATGATGAGGTTCCTGCTGTCCAGTAGGTTGTTCCTTCTTTCCCTTGTTTCCTGTTTTAAGGCATGCAGCGAAATATGGAGGGGTTTTCTTCCTACAGTCTTTTGTATTATGGTTATTTAACCTACAAAATTTACACCATTTTCCTTCTGGTCTGTAGGGTTTCCTTTCATTTACTTGCGGGTTTCTGTCTCTAGGGTCAAATCTTGGCCAATTATAGTTGGGTTTAAATCTATTACCTTGATCTCTATTTTCCAATTTATTCTGGTTTTGTGGGGCTTTATTACTTTCTGCTTGTTTCCTTTTTGCTCCAGGTACTTCTGACTGGGCTGCCTGATATCCCTCAGCAACATTGAGAATCTCCCCCAACCTCTCTGCACCTTGTTCCGTGAGAAATTTTCTCAGGTCTGAAGCCATGGACTCTCTTAATTGCTCTGTCATAATCATTTCCTTTAGATCTTCGGTTTTCCCCAGAGCAGTCCATTTCTCCAAATAAGTCTCTAACCTGGCAGAGAATTGATGGTAGGTCTCCCCAGACAGTAGCTTAGCATTCCTAAATCTCTTCCTATAAAATTCCCCATTCTTCTCACACCTAATTAATAGAGCCTGTTTTAAAAGATCATAATCTTCCTGATCCTCTCTGCTCAACTTTGAGAACACTTCATAAGATGTTCCCCTAAGTCCTTGGGATAGTTTTAAACTCCACTTCTCCTTCTCTAACCCATAATTTGTAGCTAGTCTCTCATACCTATTTAAAAATGACTCAATGTCATCCTCTTTCTCTACAAAAGGATCTAAGTGGAAATTCATGGCTGAGTTGGAGGCGCCCTGACTTGTAGTAGTATCAGAGGTAGATGGGCTGCTTCCATTTTCTGGAACATGTCCTTGAAGTTCCAGTTCTTTTCATCTTAATTCATGTTCTCTTTGCAATCTTTTATCATCTGCTTCCATCTGCAATCCCCTTTCCTCTCTCTTTTCCTCTGCCTCCCTTTGCAATCTCGTTTCTTCTGCCTCCCGTTGCAATCTCTTTTCTTCTCTTTCAGCCTCTAACCTCCTAGCCTCTTTATCTGCTTCTAATTTTAATCTTTTCTCTTCTTTATCTGCTTCTAATTGTAACCTTTTCTCTTCAGCTAACCTCCTATCTTCCCTATCAATAAATTTGTCACATTCAGTAGTAACACACTGAATCAGAAGGTCCCCACTCATGCCAAGATCTTTTGCCGTCTGCACAGTAGCAGATCTGAATTTGGCCAAGTCTGCCATCTTTTCTCTCATACAAAATTTATTAATCTTACAGTATAAATAAACAAATATGACTAAAGTACTGAACTATAGGCAATGACAACTCATCCAATTTCCACAAATAATTAATTTTAATTATATTATAACAATGGGGATACCCTGGTTCTATGGTGGTAAAATAATCCCGAACAGGACCCCAATATGTGGTAATGTGAGAGGTTATTGATGTTACTACACTAAGGGTAAACAAAGTGAGGTGCAGCTGTGTAAGTTCCCTGAGTCTAATTGATGATGATGATGTCAGGGTCCCTATCCGCTACCTCTCTAAGATCTCACTCTGTGTAAAATAATCTCTGTGATGTTGTATGGCAAGTGTCTAGGGTAATGTATCTATTGTGATGTATGAACAATGTCAAACATAACTTTAACTCAATAAAAGTGAAGTAAGTAAGACTGTTGGTAAAGTTATATTAATATATTACAATTTTTTATTTTCCTATACCTCAGTTCTTTTGGGACAGGAATGTTTTCAAATCAAGAAAATTTTATTTACAACATATAAATAAATAAAGAGGACCCTTTGTCCATAACTGATATATGAAAGTGTCACTGTATGTGTATCCCACAGTCTGATTTAATATTTTCTATAACCAAGAGTCAATTTTGTGAGGGTCTGTTGGTATCATCACGCCCACAGGAATTTATGTTCTGGTTGTGGAAATTGTTAAGATGAGATCTCATATGCCCATTTAAAGGGACTTGACCTGACAGCCTGTCTGAGGTGGATGACTGTAGACTATGCAAGGTCAACACAAGAGTTGTCTTCTGACCACTGATGCAGCATGCAGCTTTACTGAGGCTTCAAAGTACACAAGGTCTGCCTGCACCAGGTTTCCTGCCACCACTAAGTAATAGGCAATATAACCCTGAAAAAGAAGGATATTCCCTCCCTTTTATATGCTGGCTATAACAATTCCACAACTAATCACTACTAAGATTACCTGGGGGTCAGTCACGTGTGCAAACCATTTGCATCAGACCCTATTTTCTTTGACTTCACTCCGTCCTGTGTTTACATTCTTCTTCCTATATGGCTGCAACGCCCCTGTCACCTTAAGCATTGATTAATAATAATAATAAATTCTTTAAGCGCCAAACACGGCGCATAAGGCAGAAACCAGTGCTCTCCAGGTTGTTCGTTGTGACGCCACTCCTCTTAGCTCTTGCACATTATTTAGGCCCAACGTTCTTCCTTCTTTATTATTGTTCTTCTGAGTGTTTCTTTTGGTCTTCCTTTTTTCCGCTTACCCTCAGGAACCCAAGTGAGCGCCTGTATGGTATTCTGTTGTTTTGCATTCGTAGGACATGACCGATATATGACCATCGTCTTTTTCCTTATATAGTCGGAGACATATTTCTGCCTAGAGTCTTCTCTTATTTGTCGATTAGTCTTGAATTCTTTCCAACTGATGTTCATGAGTTTTCTAAGACATTTGTTCTCGAATGTATTCAGCTTGTTCTCCAATGATTTTGTTATTTTTCTCACAGCCGTATGTTAACACTGAGATAACATTTGAATTAAACAGACGAAGCTTGGTATTATATTCAATGATCGTAATTTCCAAATGTTAGATAATCTATTGAAGGCGCTAGCTGCCAAAGCAATTCTAGTATGGATTTCTCTTGTTGTGTCACCATCCTGAGTCATTTTACTGCCTAAATAATTGAAACTTTCAACTTTCTGTAGTTTTTCCCCGTTCAAGATGATATCAAAGGTCTCGTTAGAAAAGTTCATAGCTTTAGTTTTAGAGGCATTTATTTGGAGACCAATTTTAACCGAGAGATGACACAAATTATTTATTGCTTCTTGGGATTGTCTTGGTGTTGAACTTAAGAATGCTACATCACTGCGAAATCCAGGTCCCCCAGGAATTTTCCATTTGTCCATTTTATACCCAATTGTTCATTGTGGGTATAGTTTCTCATAACCCAATCAATAGCTATTCCAAAAAGTAGTGGTGACATAATACAGCCTTGTTTCACCCCTGTTTCTACTGTAAACCATTCTGTATTCCCTTTATTTGTTCTAACACAACATCTTGCATTGTCCTATAGCGCTTTGATTATATTCACATATTTTGTTGGAAAACCATAGATTGTAAGTATCTTCCACAATGATGGGCGGTGTAGACTATCAAAGGCTTTTTGAAAATCGACGAAGGTGATAATAAGTGGCGATTGCCTTTCCACTGATTCTTCTATAATTGTTCTTAGTGTGAATATTTGATCAATACATTGTCCTCCCTAAAATCAGCTGGGGTATACAATTTTCTTCTTGTGACCTGTTAAATCTTTTGTTCAAACATCCTAGGTATGTTTTCATGTGTCATTAGAACACAGTGGCACTGCAGAAGATTGCTAGTGGCCTCTGGACTTATAGTCGTAAGATTTTATGGCAATATTCAAACACAAATTAGTTTCACTTACTTGTAAGTCTGCTTAGGCATTTCCTACTTAGGCTGTCGTAACCTCTTCCAACTGGCAATGTCGAACAACAAAATATGGCGCACAATCTGTAGCCAGTTACATGCTAATGAAATACTAATACTTATTTATCTTACCGCAAGTAAAGAATAATCACACAATCACAGGATTGACTAGCAGTAAATGGCTAAATTCCAGACTGCTGTGTCGTCCAGACGGCAAAGGCATTTGTCACCAACGCTTTGCATCTGCTCCCAACCTTTCTGTGTTTAAGTTTTTCTCAAATGGCGGACTTATCCAAGCAGGGTTAAAAGTTATCAATTCCAACCAGCCAATCAAAAGACGCGTCAAAAAAATTAACTAATTTTGGACCATAAACATTGAGCGTTGTTCAATGTGTTCGCTCGTCTGATTTTATTTATATATTATATATCTCAGTTATTTATAGACCGATTTTTAATATCAAAATTGATTATTAAACGGCCAGCTGTCCTCTATCTACCCCTATAGGTTTCCTTTATTTATTTCTCCCCGTTTTCATCTGTGTAATTTTTAAGTAATTAATTGTGCTTTTCCCGAACTGAAAATATTAATAAAATAAATGTTTACGTCAAGATAGTTTTATTAATAGGAAATCTTTATGGTATTATGTTAATCAATATCAGCGCTACAATATCCAGATATCTCTTTCCTTTTAATTCTCTTTTAGTGTTTGAGGAATAAATTATTTAATTTTGGTTAAAAACACATATTAGACATTTTTCTCACTCCAACCGAAATTTTATCATCACTATAACACGAGGTAACAATCCGATTGGTTGTTAATTTTTACGCCGTTCGTTAATAAATATTAGGGAAGGGGGTGTTTGGGAGTAGTAACCTTTAAACGGGTGGTAGTAGAAGAATTCAAGTTCTTTAGTCAAATTGTTGGCGGTTGATTTTACGGTGGCCTTGAGACAAATTTCAAATGCGGTAGTTATTAATAGATTTTAGGAGTACGTTAGTTAATTTTCAAGCGGGGAAATTTGAGCGGGGTGTCACACAGATGTACTTTACTACACTCCTCAAAGACAGATTAAATCCACTTCTCCAGGGAACGTTCACTTTGTTACTTTTATTTAGGACTTCTGTTTATGTCACATTAATTAGACCAGGTAAGAAATTTAACAGTGCTCACAATGTCAATAGCTTGAGATTTCCAGTACATAGGAATGTCAGGTCGGTAACTTCTCTCAGTATAAAAATGCCTTGTCACACCACAAATGGTCGATAGTCGGAAAATGTCAGAAGTTTGATTATGTCAAATGTTTGATTTTGTTGCCACCACGGGCTGAATGTATATGAAAATGGGAAAAAGAAATCTGGATCTATAGGCCCAGTTACAAAATGTATTCTTAATGTTCTTTGGGTTGGTACTCTGTCTCTTTCTGGGTGTAAACACGAAGCCAGACAGGTTCACCTTGAAGACCCAGATACTAAGTAAAAAATGTTCCTTTTGTAAGGTTATTCTCAGATTTATATGGAAGCCGCTGGTAGATTTTGGGTTTGACCCAATACTGTGTAAAGGAGAAAAAAATACAAATACTTAACCATAATAAAGTATTCTCAATCCTATCTTTAACCCGCGTAAAATATAATATATATTCATACACTCAGTTACTTAACTTATGAATAGAACTACACGTGTATCTCATATTGAATCGTTTAATAAAAGTCTCTGTAAAATAAGCGCTAGTCATTTATATTTTTAATTATCATGAATTAGAAATAAATATCTATTTCGTCAGTACTCATAATGAATAGTGCATTTACTAGACGATTAAAATAACTCTTACTGGTTAATATCAGTTAGTTAGATTAACGCTCCAGCCGGAACAATTTAGCTATAGATTATATTTAGTTCGCTAGTCAATTAACACACAATAAAATCCCAGTGGAATATAATTGACGGACTCAACAGTTAAATCACTCTACACAGAAAAATCTTAGTGAAATAAAACGCGGACTTAACAATTAATCACTCAAACTTCTAGTATAGTATTTACCACAAACACAGAAATAAACGATCTCCAATCGAAAAACTAAGTAATTCCATTGTTATAAGAGATCTTAGAATTCGAAGCTAGATGTTCTCTGAAATTCTGTCGGTACTGGATAAATTGAGTTTAAAGGCAGAGATATATATATTAAATTTGCAGAACTTCGCTCAGATTTGTTACTTTTAACGCCTTCGCTCAGATTTCGGGCTTTTCCTCGGTCGATCTGCGAATCAGTGGGAAATTTCACGCTTTTACCGCTTGCAGACTCTGGCAATCGAGCAAAGCCCGTCCTTTGATCTGGCGATTCTCACCGTGTTTAATTACCTTCCAAACGAACGGATTCAGGGGGAGTAACTGTGATTATCTGCCATTGGTTCCAAATTATCTACTCCTTCTACTCAAATTATTTCCCCTGATCACCGTCTAACGAAAAATACGTTTCAACTACATTAGCTTATCTTCCCCTGAGCCAAAATTACGACTCTTTTGAAATAGTCGCCCCTCTTTATGCGTTCCGTCTCTCCCTGTTTGATCCTATTACGACGATTTCCAATCGCTGGCTTTATAATTACAGGTAACCGGCTCAACGTTAGCTAAATAGGTCTGTGGGTAAACATTCCTAAGGAAATAGAGAACAGAAAATAAAATAGGCGTGCTAAATTAGAAAAAGACAGATATCCGAGTGTAGGAGGGTTTTACGTTAACCAAACGTCTGTAGGTGAAAGCCAGGTGAAAGAAACATGTAGATAATTAAATAGATATATGAAAGCTATTATCATAATATGTCAAAGTTCCCAGGACAGGGAATATATTTGATGGAAATTTTTTTTCAGAACTAGTGGGTCACTGTTAAGGGATGGAGAAATTGCCCGAATTCGTTCGTTGTCTAGGGTCTATTTGTGTTATTGTAGAAGTGAGAATTCATTCATCTTGCTTTGGTTTATATTGTTGAATATTCTGGCAACCACCCGTCTTGTATAAACCTTTCTATATCAACATCTCAAGTACTGCATAAAGTTAATAACGGTGTAAATTAACCTTGAGAGATTGAATAAACTACTGGGCTTGGACGATTTGGCAACAGTTTAATAACGAGTAAGTACACACTAACAAGGTCACAATTACGAACATGGCATGTATGCTCCCTCTCTGTGTTACAGTCTTGCTTAAATCTGATTCGACTTTCTAAACATGTAACTCGACTTCTCCCTTCCACATATCTTGATAATCTTATTTATTAATCACTATTTCCAGCGGGGTATTTAGCGTCCCATTCAATAAAATTCATTATAATTTTTCCATTAACATTGGGGGAATTTAAGCGTCCCAGTATCTCAATTATCCACAAATCAAATCCACATCAATCCATAAGCTTCGGGGTATGTCGCTTCCCGGTATGACAATTCTACTAATTTTTTCTTATATCTTCGGGGAATGATACCTCCCGGAATAACAACTGTTCAATTATATTTGTTCATATAATTTTAATTTAACATCCTTCTTTGTCTTGGGAGTTATAGTCCCGTATCGACTTTACTTATAATCCTGGTATTTTCTCATGCCTTTCATTTAAGCATATAGCTTAACCTTTTTATCCTCAGAAATATTTATTGAATACACAAATATACTGGCTGATACACAAGCCATTTTAGACACAATCTTGACGCTATGACGTCACATATCAATCTGTCTACATCATACCTCGATACTCATCTCACAGCGACCGCTTTCATGTATTTCTTTCGTTCAGTTGAGGTACGACATGGTGTGACAAAACCTGGAACTAATAATAAGTTTCCCTGATAACAATCGCACCATGAAGCAGCCTCAACATTACCCCTTACGCTCCCGAGCGTTTACTTCAGGAAACGCGCAAGATCCTGCAGGGTATAACCTTAAGCAATCTTACGTACGGATACACCTTACAGACAAGCAATCTAATGGGAAGTATCAGGAATTTGACATATATACATAAAACTTTGAAGAGCAATTATTAAATAAACAAAATTGCAATAAAATTTGAGTCCATATATCCGGACGAAATAGCAAGTCCAGAAGACACAATATGATGTCCAAACAAACTGGAACCATAAACCTGGATGCAAAGTTCCATGTGAAATATATCAGTCCTGGTGAGTTGCAAATCGCGACAACAAGTCAGCTAACCAATTGTCCTCACCGCGTATATGCTTGATTTCAAAAGAAAACTGTTGCAGTAGCAGAAACCATCTGTAGATTCTTGAGTTCTTAAACGCTTTCGGTTTCATTGACGTCAAAGGATGATGATCGACTTCAACGTAAAATTTTCGTCCAAGCAAGTAGCGAGAAAGTTTTGATATAGTCCCGTATCGACTTTACTTATAATCCTGGCATTTTCTCATGCCTTTCATTTAAGCATATAGCTTACCCTTTTTATCATCAGAAATATTTATTGAATACCCAAATATACTGGCTGATACACAAGCCATTTTAGACACACATCTTGACGCTATGACGTCACATATCAATCTGTCTACATCATACCTCGATACTCATCTCACAGCGACCGCTTTCATGTATTTCTTGCGTTCAGTTGAGGTACGACATGGTGTGACAAAACCTGGAACTAATAATAAGTTTCCCTGATAAAAATCGCACCATGAAGCAGCCTCAACAGTCACAATAATGTAACACACGCCCCGATCTCCTGAGGTGTAATGCCTATCCTTCTCGGATAAGGGCTAAAAAATAGGATAAAAAATACCCGTGTGGAAGTTGGGCACGTTACAAATCCCTTGGCAATTGGGAATCGTAAAGTGTAGGCCATACGGCCGCTGCCGTGGCAAAAATGTACAAACTTAGGAAAAAATACATACCCGCCACAAAAATACTTATAGCAAGTGTGATTCCTGTATACACACATCGGGGTCCTCGCCGGTGCTACGGAGTTCGTGCACTGTGCTGATATCCTCCTTGTGTGATCTATGGGAGGAGATCAGAGCACTAAGGGCATTGTCCGTGTGCAAGGAAGATGGTCCTTAAAAACCAAACCAAACCAAAGTAGACCGACAAAGATCCTGGATTTCTACATGATCAGGTTTCAAAGTTATAAATAATAAAATATTATATTATATAAATAATACCTACAAAAATAGTAGTGAGTAACTGAAGTCCCATATCATAAACTGCCGTAGGGGTGTGAAGTATTAGAGACTTCACCTATACTAGGGGTGTGAAGTATTAGAGACTTCACCTATACTAGGGGTGTGAAGTATTAGAGACTTCACCTATACTAGGGGTGTGAAGTATTAGAGACTTCACCTATACTATGTTTCAGCTTATGAGGTGGAATGACCAGTTCCTGTCCTCGCACCCTTTGCTTCTCCTAACTCTGTCTCATTATCTAGATCAGGGTTTCTCAACTGGGACTCCACTGAACCCCAGGCTAGGTGTTACGCGAGAGATCGTGATTGAAAAAGATTAACAAAATAAACATCGTTTGTTTTAACATTGCGCGCCGGGCTATGTTTGCGTTCGCGGTGGTGGTCAGTGACCGAGCAGCCCCGCATGGCAGTGCGCAATAGGACAGTGTTCACTCTTGCACATACCATATTTCATTACCATCTTTCAGAGTATGATTTGTAATAAGACTTAGCCCTACTTGGACAAGGTAAAAATATAAAAATCAAGTAGGAAATTTAATCTTCTACCTACATTTCTGACTTTCTTTAGAGCTGATATCCTTTGTGTGGAGGGGAAACTACACAAAAAGATTAGGCTAATAAGGTGACCAGAGTAAATAGATCGACAGGGAAAAATCATTCTCTACTCAAAATTATTATTGGATTATCAAATTTACAACTTACTGATAACGCTAAGGTATCATGAGCTGTAGATATAATAATCTTTATGCAATGGTTCACTGAGACAATGAAAGATAAGAAAGGCTGATCTAGATAATGACAATACATGAAGGAAACGATAACAAGATTGCACTGGAAGAAACACCACCACAAGATGTAGAATTACACATATATTTTGGCAGCAATATAGACACAGTGTATTTTCGTACACATTGCCGACGCCTGCCATAACTTATGGCATCATAATACAGTCCTTGTTCTGAAATCCCCAGTATAAAATCGACGGAGGCCGAAAAACATGGAGAATGGAACTGAAGATAGGCTTTAAAAGAGTAAAGACATAGAGAGGTCTTGAATGAGATGTACAGGATAGGAGAGCTTGACATCACCTGAATGAAGGCTTATTCTCCACAGGGAGCTAACGGGTAATGTTGATGTGTATGTTCATTGACTATTTATGCACGGGGGTCTCTGTCTTTCTTACCTCCACTCTGATCAGTGAATGCAAGAATGTATAGATTTTTATATGACGTCAGTTTTTTTGACTGGTTCTGGAATGAGTATTTTCGATGTTCAACAAATTAAAAGTGGGAGTCGTCGCATGTTACATATACCCTTCATTACTGTAGGGCGCAGAAACATGGCAATGAACAGGCGTCTAGATTACACAAATGAGATAATTGAAAATCGGATGTATAGGAGAATATAGTACGCATCTCACGGATAAAGGGGGAAAAAAAAAACGAACAATTCATCGAAAAGCTAGGAGAGAAAAGAGAAGTAATGAATGAGATTAAAATTTTGACACAATATTTGGTCATATAAAAAGACATAACATCTTGATAAAAACCTTTATAGAAGGAAAAGATGAAGAAAACGAGCAAGAGGAATATATCTAAGTAGGAAGATTACATTAAGGGCTGTATTAAAAAGTGCCTCCTGGAGTGCACTATTAAGCTAAGAGGCAGAAGACATTGGAGATCCTTTAAATCTGACTTGCGATGCGGTTGTTGTTGTTTTCGTCTACTATGTTGCTGTAATACCCTGTTCAACCTGAAAGTTGGTTATAATTGGGGTATATTGTGTGTTAGGTTCTTCGGTGCTAGTCGTCTGTTAGTCCTGAAAAGGACTGGTCCTGAAAAGGACCACTAGCTGGTTGTCTGGTTTCCTCTTCGTTGCTTGTCGGTCGTGGCGTGTTCATTTCCTGCCTTCCTATCTGTCTTGTGTCGTTTTGTTAGTTTTTGCTTTCCTCGTTTCTGTTTCTCTTGTCTTCCTGCTTTCCTGTATCTGTAATAGTGCTTTTTCTATTATTGCTGGTAGAAGTTTTTCAAGTGTTTCTTCGATGACTTCCTCGTCTGATTGCTCGTTTGTTTTGGCCGCTCTTGTGTTTGATGTCATTTCCTCAATGGCTCTTCGCTCTGTTTCGATTTTCTTGAGAATTTTTGAGTTTTCTTCCGTCAGTTCTGTCAGCCTCTTTACATCTGCTTCTATCTGCTGCTGAAGGCTTTGCATGTCTTTCATCATTTCTCTGACGTTTTGTAGTTCTATTACATCATCACCGTTGTCTTTGTCGTCTTCGGGAGCCTGCTTGTTTCTATTTACGACCTGTAGTTTCATTTTCATATCTTTGGCTTCAGCGGTTAGTTTGTGTATCTGTCTTCTGTCGATCATGCTTTGTTTTTCTGCAACATCCGCAGCCACTCTGTTTTTTGCCTCTTTGAAAGGTATGTTTTTGGACACGGCCTCTTTCAAGATGCTCTTTGTTTCCTGGAACATCGGGCAGCCTCGGTACCTAGCCCCGTGGTTTCCGAGGCAGTTTGCACAGGTTCGGTTTGGATTTATGGCCTTGTAATTGTTATCCTCCTTCGCTTTGGTACAGTCGCGATATGGGTGGCTACCCGCACAATACCGGCAATGCATTTCTCCTGCACGTTTTCTTGGTGTGTGAATATTTCTGGCAGTTAGAGCACTGCATCACCGGAGGGATATATGCCTCTGTCTTTTTTGTTGTGGTTTCGAGCGTCAGTCTCTCGGGTCTTGTCGATCCTTCAACCGTCACTATCATCAGGTTGGTGTCTTTCTTGTCCCATGTTTTTAGCCTTTCTACCTGTGTGATTTTGACGTCTGCGTTTTCAGTTTGAAGGCGTCTGTGGACCTCGGCTTCGGAACATCTGGTATCCACCCCTCTGATGACGAACTTCTTTGTTGTTTTGTACATTTCCACCACCACTTTTATTTGATGGGGCAACTGGACTTCTTTTGGGCTAGATTCCAGTTCGGTCATCAGTGAAGTGGTTGTTGTAGTGCTGTTGAGCGAAAGCACGACTCCCTTTTCGTGCCTCCGTACTTTAGAGACGCCTCTCCTGCCAGTTATTGACTCGAGAATGCAGATCACTTTGTCATCTGGTAAGGCCCTGAGTGAAGCCTCACCTCCCGACATCTGCGTGATCTTAACGCACCTCTCTATCGCATCTGTGTCACCGGCATCGTGTGGTGGTGTCTTCTGTGTTTGGCGTAGCTTCTCTGGAGTAGACAGGGTTTCTGCTGACGATCCGGGTACGTGTGGTGGTGGCCCCTGGGTTTTAGGCTCCTGTCGTCTTTTTTCTCTTCTTTCCAGCATCTGATTTATCGGTTTTAACGCTTCAATCTTGTCTTCATCTTCTGACATCTGTTCTATCTGCTCTAACGCTCTCATCATGTAGTCATATTCTGGATCTTCATCATCAAGGTCGGAACCGTTTGCTTCTGCTCCCTTCTCTATCTCGCAAGGAGTCGGGCCCCTCAGGCTTTCTGTCGGGTCGATACTCGTCGCAGCTAGCTCCGTCGTCGTGTCAAGAGTTGGAGAAACATCGGTCCCGGCACGAGTACTTGGGGCAGTCTTGCTCTCTGGCTGTTTGTCTTTGCTGTCTGTGGTTTTGCCATTCCCCTGGCTGTTCTGCGCTGGTGTAGACCTTCCTCTTTTTAGCGTGTGGTTTATGTCTGGTCATTTTGACAATAACGCGATCTGTTCTCGAGTAGTGGCGTCCTGAGAAGGACGTTGGTGTCTTGTGAATGGTTTAAACGGGTTGGGTTGTGAACGTGTCGTGACTTGCGATGCGGAGATTGCATTTGATCTTATATGTGTTCTGTTTGATCCGTTGTTTGAGTGGCCAGCTTAGCAAATAGTTAAGGTTGTACATTTTGGCAGTTATTTCATGGACATTGACGATTTAAACGGGCAATAAGAATAAACGTCGTTAAATGAAATACAAATATGATTATCTAACATATACATGGTACTCTCTTAAAATGAAGCTTGCGTTACGCAGAAGCGGCAAATTAAATTTTGGCTTCGAACGGCACTCGATTATCTGTTCTACATGACTTCCGCAGACGAGAGCGTAAACAGACCGAGGTTCAAGGGAAGGGTAGAAACCTCAACACAAGTCGACTCAACGTCTGATAGGCTCACATTTTGTACTCATGCATCATCTATCATGAAAGGTAAAAATAAACCGGGAAAGGTTTGTTACAAGTATAATCATAAACCACTGTAGAATGATAAACAGTATACATTTATCGTATCTTCTTCTTCGTTCGTCCTGAAAAGGACGTTGGTTGCGTTGTGTCCGTTTACAGCGAAGCTGCGATATTTGCGCCTTTCGGCCGACACACCCGACTTCAGCACGGCATTTTTGGGACCGGGTTAGCCTTCCCTCTTCGATCCCTACTCACTCAGCCAGACTGCAGTGATGCAGTCTGTTTCCAGGACCACCACTTGGAGGTGGAGTAGGGTCTTGGTCAGCTCTGGTTCGCTGACGCAAGCAGTCTAGCTATGGGTCGCTAACTGCATTTCTCACTGTTGACGCGTCTTAGGTCCCAAAGTATTTATCGTATAAGAGCTATTGCATCACAATGATAGACTTATCAACTGACGTCTTGTTAAGCATTGTCATGTAAACAGGTATCATAATAATCTTCGAAAGTGTTCCGAAAACCCTTGTTCTAAAACGATTATGTTGTTACTTTTGTTCAAGTAAGGGACAGTAGACTGGAGGCCGCGATGTTGGAAAAAAAAAAGCGCAGCAATTCGCTTCGAGTTGGATAAAAATGTTTTTCATTTTACCATGGCCTCGGTGCTTTTACAGATGTTGTTATGTTTGAAAAAGCTCGAAACAGTGTTGGTGTTAGGTTGAGGCTAGCTGTTTCACAAAGCTCGAAACAAGGTTGGGGTTAAGTTAAGGGGTAATGCTTACCTTTAGTGCCCCCCGCTTTCATCCTGCATTGTTGAGTGAGTGCCTTCAGCTTCCTTTTCATGGCCGACATGTTCCACAGTTTGGATAGGCCTACTAAATGTTTTGGATTGGAGAAAGATATCAGTAAAGGATCGGAATGTATTTGAGAGCCTTTCCCGCAGTGGAGATCAGACTGAAGATGCTGAGGAAGATGAGCGCTGCAATGAATCCGTCACATCAGATGATGCTGACAGCAGTCAGATGAGCTGGATGCCCTCCGAAAACAGTGATTCTGGTAGAGAGAGGAACTCTGATGTTAAGAGCACTGGTGGAAATATTTAGTTTTCTGATGTCAATGCAGATGATGCAGGAATGGTGCAAATAGGTGTTGAAGATCAGATGGTAGCCAAAGACAATACACATTACTCATTTTTGCTGTGACCTTGCGCCTAAAAATAGATTTCCACACTGGCACTTCCGCAGTTCAGATATGAATTTCATGGAATTAGCATGTCTGTCGTTGCTTGTAGTACGAGCACGCAGGAAAAGACTACAAAAAAGACGATTCTGGGTGCATCCACTGATAAGCCAGCGGCTACTAAAGGGACAGTTTCACAAAATAAACGAGGATCTACGAAGTGACCCTGCAAAATTTTTTGGTTACTTTAGAATGTCCATAAATTCATTTGACAAACTGCTTTCAATTGTGGGCCAGCTGATTACAAAGCAAACTACAGTGATGCGAAAACCTGTTAGTCCAGAGGAAAGATTGGCTGTGACTCTTAGGTTCCTGGCTACAGGTAACAGCTTTGCTTCCATTCACATTGAATACCTGCTGGGGAGGACAACAATTGGCTGCCTAGTGAAAGAGACATGTGAGGCACTTTGGGAGTCCTTGCTTCCAGTATACTTGAAGCAAAAGACAACAGAAGAATGGGAAGAAGTAGCTAACCAGTTCTACAGAAACACTAAGTTTCCAAACTGTGTGGGTGCAATAGATGGTAAACATGTTCGCATTAGAAATGTACAGCATTCTGGTTCAATGAACTTTAATTACAAACATTTCTTTTCCATTGTGCTTCTTGGTCTTGTTGATGCTGACTACTGTTTCACAGCTATCGATGTGGGTGCTTATGGGAAAAGTAGTTATTCTAATGTGTTCAAAAACTCAGTTTTGGGCCAAAAAGTGGATAAAAACAAAATGAATTTTCCTCCACCTAAACAGCTACCCAATGATGACAATGGGACCCTGGGACCTCAAGACGCAGCAATAGAGACCGCAGTCAGCGACTCATAGCTTGACTGCCTGCGTCAGGACCAGCGAACCAGAGCTGGTCAAGACCGTGCTCCACCTCCACGTGGTGGTCCTGGAAACAGTCTGCAGCAATGCAGGCTGGCTGAGCGAGTACGGATCGCAATGGGAAGGCAAACCCGGTCCTAAAAAATGCCGTGCAGAAGTCGGATGTGTCGACCGAAAGGTGCAGATATCACATCTACGTTGGAAACAGACACAACGCAACCACCGTCCTTTTCAGGGCGAACGAAGAAGAAGAAGAAGAAGAAGTTGAGTGAGTGACCTCCCTTTCTGCGGAGAGGAATCATTATGAAAATAAACATAAAGTTTCCAATTTATTCTACGGAATTAGAGCCTTTAATAACCATTTTAATATGTTGTTTATCTTTTATTACAACTGTGTGTACTTTTACTTGTTAATACAGTGACTATTAATAATTCTGACACATTTCACGATGTTAGGTCAAACAAATGAGCATTGATACACACTGCTGATAATTTGTTTTGCTTGTGAGAGCAGTGAGTAAGAGTGAGGATGCGTGCAAAATGGAAAGTTAAATGACAGTTTGGAACGAGCAGGGTATTGTTTGTCTTATACCCAGAGGAATTTATGTGGCAAAATTCAAAGTAGAAATGATGGCCTTTTCAGTTGCTTTCTTCTTCATCGCCTATCTAAAGATTAGGCTCTGTGATGAAATACACTTCCAAAGGCAATACATTGTTTGTCATTTTTCTTTGGACTCCCCATGGAGCATGGTGCATCAACTGAAGCTGGCCTCCTTGCAGGAAGACTGCATGCAAGAACATAACCTGTCAACCTCCTGAGACGAAAACCTGTACGCTGGACCAGTAAAAGCCTTATAAACACCCAAAAAACCTTACGCAAAAATATATTAATGTATTATATGCGATACAGTTTTAAAACGACAAATGACATATACTAATGAATTTAACGGGAGCCGCGCTGGTGTAATGGCTACGCGTTGTACTGACGACCAGGTTTTCAGGGTTCAAACCCGGGCGTCAGCGTTTGAAGGAATGTTTACGACCGGAAATTTGACTGAATAACCTGAACGGCTCCTGCACATAAATCCCATGTGGATGGGAAGGAGCGAAGCTCCTGACCGGGTTGGAAGGAAAGTCCACTGACACCCCAGCCTCGCAATGACATGTCATTGGGCCAAAAGAGCTGGAAAGCTCGAGTGCCGCTGGTTAGAAAAAAAAAAAATAAATAATTTAACATTTGAAGTAGTGCAATATAGAACATACTAAAAGTCTCATACAGTTCTTTATGTGTATTAGAAATGCTGTGAGTGGTAATCACTTAAAATGTGTGTTATATCCCTTAAAGTTATTACAGCACTCATAACATGAGTCACGTATACACAGATGGATCCACAGGGGGGGAGGGGGGGCAGTAAAGAATGGCGGAGAGGCATTTTTTATAAGATGCATGGAGGCATATCTGGAGTCATCTTTATATGATCACCAGCTATGCACAGTGCTACAGTATACTTATGTGGAAGTGAATCTCTGCCTGTGAGGCTAATTACACCCTCATTGACTTTTGAAATCATCCACACACTTCCAGGGATTCCCCTGGTGGTGAAACTTGTTGAGAACCCAGCATTGCACACTTAGCTTGGAGAAGTCACTTGACTCTAGGCTTAGACCTGGTTGACTGCATGCAGGAGAATCTCACTGTGGACCCAATTATAAGCAGGGGAAGCTGAGAAGTGGCTTTCTGCAGGATGTGACGATTCCATGGGAAAGCCCAGAACCAGAGCACAGTATTTTAGCTCTGCATAGTTGGAGAGTCCCCTTGGATGGCGAGGAATACACAGTATGCCACACATTTCTTACTCCTAGCTTGAGACCAGATGTGACGATCCTTTAAATGCAAGCCAAGCTGGAGAAACTGGAGCTCATGACTTCAACACGTTTTGGAATGGCAGAAAAGCCTAGATCTACAGTGTAGATAATACCAAGGAGTCTTCAACTTTGTATTGACTGCTAAAGAGCGAGAAGGTCAGCAGCCCTAGTTCAATAACAACAACATCTAGTTATGAACACAAAGTAAAAAAAAAAAACCAGCCATTAACAGCAAACAGTATTTAACTAAATAATCAATAGTTGGGTAAACAACCGTAATGTTACTGTGAATCGAACCCGGCACCTTTGCCGCAAGAGACCAGTGCTCTAACCACTCTGCCAATCGGACGCTCCAGAACTAACGTAGCGACTTTTAATCACGGGCAAACATCCGTGTCCTATATCACTGAGAGTTTAACAATATTTTCTTGATCGAGCCAGTTTTCTCTCACGGACAGCTGAACGTCGCATTGTCTCGATCAAGAAATCACAACAAAGCAAAATTAGAAATTAAAACAACAGAAAATCTGTGTACTCTTTTGATAAACAATCGGATATTCACACCTAACATTATTTTTCACAAGTATTTGAATAAGTAAAATTGCCATTAAGTATTGGTGCTTTTGGATTTAATTCCCGTCTTATGATGGGCTTTTACACTAGTAGTTACGTATTTTTGTGTCCTATGTCTATTTTCAGGATGAATATGAAATGGGACACAATTATATCAGTGTTACTGTCTTGGTTTATTTTGAGCCCAGGTTTTGGCTCTGAGCTGCCAGCTATAGTAGGTAAGACATGCGACCATAAGAAACTGTTGTCTTTGAAAATATTATAAAAAAATTATTATAATCTTCAGACTGCACAGGCCATGAAAAAACTGAAATAGCATTATTCGGTAAGCTAGAAATAGGAATTATCGAAGAGTGTACTTATGGCACCGATTATACAACTGCTCAAAATCTGCTGCAGGACCACCCCCACATGTAAGGAACAGAAAAAGTGCATAAGCTGTTGCATTGCAAGTCCAGGAAGCTGGCCACTACTTCTTTCAGGCATATTCAAAGTTTATGTTGGAAGGTGTTCAAAGTTTATGTTGGAAGGTGTTCAAAGTTTATGTTGGAAGGTGTTCAAAGTTTATGTTGGAAGGTGTTCAAAGAGAAGAGGAAGAATAGAAGTTTAAATACATCGTTAATCTTTTAGGTAGCCAGGACCTGTGTTACTGTGGGGACATTTCAATGGAAATGATATATATATATATTGTTTTTGTTAATCAGAATCAACCTCTTTGAACTCCGGGCAAACCCATAGGTGCTCAGTCTCCCTCAGCAAATATCGAAAAGTATGAATGCTAATTGTACCTGTAGCACGCTGGTTGTACATACAACGGATGCATCCTCTCTCACATTCATTTCTGCTAGTCTCACGTTTGATGCCAAACTCCAACAGTCTCAGCCTTTTTGATTCATCCATTGCAGTGTCATTATCCAGCAGGCGATCATTAATTGCCCTTAGTATCTCTCCCTTATCCATGTCCAGTGTCCCCACTATGGGTGCTCTCGAGGCCAGTCTGTCAGCTCTCTCATTGCCACATACCCCTGCATGACCAGGACAGTAGATCCACACCAGTTCTTGAAGACTTGAGGATTCTATTGATGTTTTCCATTCCTGCTGCAGCCATCCGTTCTGAACTTTCCGAAGCATGGCTTGAGAGTCTGACAATATAACTGCCCTGGTTGATGGAGTTTCAGACAGCCACCTCAATGCTGCAGTAACTGCCTCTACCTCCATTCTCATGCTGGAGGTTGTTGTCATGTAGGCTCCACTCTGTTCAGCAACGACCCTGCCCTTTATTCTCGCAGAGAAGCCACATCCTGATTTCTCCTGATCTTCTTCCAAGATCTCCTGTTTGTGCATCAAATTTTACACGGCAGTACGCCTTCATACTTGCAAATGTTTTTTCGCTATAAATACTGCTCATATTTTATACGAGGCGACCTACTTTTGGACCTTGCAAAACCTCGAATTGACCTCTTTCGAAGTTGTTTTAGTTATGCAGGTGCTTTAGCATGGAATTCCCTACCCAAGTCTGTCAAAACTGATAATTACATCTCATTCAAAAGACATTTGCATTCACATGTCATGAAATCTTGTACACACATTTAACGACAATTCTGTTTCAGTTATTTCAACGTTTCCACGAGCATTTAACTGTCATTGTAATATTTTCATTTTAAATTGAATTTTTAAATATTAAGTAGCTTTATTGCTTGACCTCTCTTTCTCTCTCTCTTTCTCTCTGCCTATCCCTCTCTCTATGTGCGTGAATGACTATGCATAAATGTACTTGTGTATGCTCAGTTTCTGATTGTGATGATAATATTAATTAATCCTGTCTGAAGTTAATATTTTAATTTTAATTTGTAAAACGCTGAAAATTGTATTGCAGGGCAGAAATGTAAAAAGGCAATTATGCCTATTTCTTTACCCTGATGAAATAAAGATTTCGTTCGTTCGTTGGTTCGTTCACCACGCACTACAGATCCATCAGTGTACACAATGGCATCATCATCCCCAGCATGATCACTTATCAGCTGATTAATCTCCAGCTCTGCTTTTCCATTGCCATAAGATCTGCATTCTCTGCCAAGGCTAATGATGACCTGCTGGTAGTTTATCCAGTTCTCCCCTGGCTTACTCCACTCTTCCCTTTTGGATACATTTTCAACCCTGGTCACCTGACCAATCGTAGCCTCTGCCTGTGCCATCCATGACATCCCCCTCTTGATTCTTGCTCCTTTGATGTCAGCTACATTCTCATGTAGAGGATGTCTTTTATCAGTGGTTACCCGCATACAGGCTTTTTGCCTGGCCCATTGCATATCTGGATGTAATTGACAGCAATCCGAGCATGTATCTCATTGTCACAATGGGGGTATCACGCGTACAGCCCAAAACTTGTCGCATTCCCTTCATTTTGAATGCGTTCCAGTCGTTCACATTGTGACACTGAACACCATGAGTATTCCTAGCCCGTACTCGATTACTGAAATCACGAGCTGATGATACAGGAGAAACAATAGTCTCTGTTCCAAGTGCGCAGCAGCCATTGTTTTTAAGGCTGCCAGTCCTCGCTTGCACTTCTGTATAATCAGACATGATACTTGAATGATAGCCCACGTTCAAACGTTACTCCGAGATGCTTCAGCCTGTCTTGCCTTTCAATGTTCTGCCCATTGGAAGTGATGTCTGGAAGGTCTGCTTTCACTATGGAGTTGTTCAAAGAGCACCACATCACACAGGCCTTGTTAGTATTGACTTTTGATCTGCTTTCTTCACACCATTTAGAAACCGTCTGTAGTGTCTCTTGTATGCCTTGGGCCATTTCCTGTCTGTCTAAGCCAGTTCTGTACATGAGTATGTCATCTGCAAAAGTTAATGTTCATCCTAGTCCTGTTGGTTGAAAGGTTGCTACTTTTGCTGTGTAGATGTTAAACAGCACTGGTGATAGTGAAGAACCCTGGGGTAGTCCTGGGCAAATGCACATTGGTTCTGATGTCCAAGTTCCCAAGCGAAATGCAACTGATCTCTCTATTAAGGCAGCTGCCATCCACCTTGTTATCCAAGGGTTTACACCACATGCCATTATATAGTCTATTAAGGTTGCAAAGTCCACACTGTTATAAGCATCCTCTGGGTCAATTGTATCTCTTTTACCCTGCAATCCCTCATAAACATTGTACGCAAATGATCCAGCGTTACCCTATGTTGTTTTCATAGGCCTATAGCTACCCAGGGTATCAGGAAGGTTGTGTGCATTTTTGAGGTGGCTCATTACTTGTCTTGCAACTATCTTTTCAAGTAATTAACCATAGACATTCTGTAGTGTGATAATTCAATAGCTGTTGAGCAGTGTGGGGTCTTTGCCAGGATTAGGAAGTGGCCGAAGGTAACTGTGTAGCCAGCATCTCAGCATTCAGAATGTATATATATATATATATATATATATATATATATATATATATATATATATATATATATATATATATATATATATATATATATATATATATATATATATATATATATATATATATATATATACACACACACAAGGGGATTGACATAAGTCTTGGGCCTGACCATGAAGGACATGTCACAGAGAGCTGAAAATTTGTATACTGTTTATTCCTTTTCAATATAGCCACCGTCTGAATTGACACACTTCTGCCATCTCTGCTTGACCTTGGGAGTAAAACACCCTATTTTTCAAACTAAACCAGTCATCACATGCCAGTATAACCTCTTCATCGCTGTCAAAATGATTTCCCTTTAGCTGTTTTTTAAGATTTGGGAATAGAAAAAAGTCTGATGGAGCCAAATCTGGAGAATATGGTGGGTGTGGAAGAATTTCAATATTCAAATCGTTGGCGGCTAGCTGCACAAGCCGTGCTTTGTAAGAGGGCGCGTTGTCTTGAAGCAAATTAAGATGTTGAGTGCACGTTATCCCTCGTTTCCTGGTCACAACCTTTCTTAGTTTGGCGAGAAGATCTGCATAGTACTGTCCATTATTTGTGTTGCCATGAGGCAGATAATCTTTCAAAAGGACACCTTTGCCGTCCCAAAAAACAGTCAGCATCACTTCTCCTGCAGATTTCTGCGCTCTTGGCTTGACAGGTGTTGGGGAGCCCGGGGTTTTCCATTGCATGCTGGCAATTTAGGATTCGGGGTCACAATGGTGAACCAAAGTCTCATCTACTGTCACCATGGTCTCCGAAATTTTTTGACTTACACTTTTTGAGTAACTGTTGACATCAATTTACCCTCGTTTGCTTCTGTTCACGTGTCAACAGTCGCGGAACCCAGCATGCACACACTTTTCTCATGTTCAGTCTGTTGTGTAAAATTATATAAAATGTTCTTTCATTTAGTTTTACTCTACTAGCTATCTCCACAATTGTCATTTTTTGATCCTGGTCAATGATTTTCTTCACTCTTGTTACATTTTCATCGTTGCACTCTGAGGCTGGTCTACCAGATCTTGGCACATCAGCAATATTTGAGCGGCCGCACTTAAACTGTTGACACCAGTTTTTTACCGAAGTATATGAAGGACAAGAATCACGAAACACTGGTTCCATCTCCCTGTGTATTTCTGTAGGTGTTTTTCCCTGAAACATCAGAAATTTTATCACAGCTCTGGCCTCCTTCTTTTCCATTGTTTTGTCAAATCTTTGGAGCAGCAAATCCGGTCAATAGGGTACATTGCGCCATGCACCGTAGCGGGAAAACCCATTAAAGAAACAAACGCGTACTTCACACATTCAGTGCAAATATGACGAGCTTTAAATGTGCCAAGTTTCATCTTCCTCCTGTGACTCCTTCATGGTCAGGCTCAAGACTTATGTCAATCCCCTTGTATATATATATATACTGCTAAAAAAAAATTAAAGGCCACTTTCAATTTTTAGGTCATTTCAACTATGCTGTTTTTTTAAAAACCTGAACACTCAGTCAAAAAAGTTTTGCTGCATTTTGTTGCATGCTTAAACAATGTTTGTTAATCTGACAATAAATCAAATCTGTGTTACATGTGTGTACCTCCAAGGCCAATCAAATGCACGTGGTGGAAAGGGAAATAATGCATGTTTGAAAATGCTTCCTATGGCAAAGCCGGTTGATAACATTGCTGAAATTTGCTTTTCACGTGCAAGTCGTGACAATGGTGAACACATTTCACCCACTTTTCGGAAGGAACGGGCAATGGGTATGTTTGTAACATTTACCATTTTAGCCATGGCTCAGCTAAGACGCTTGACCAATGTTGACAGATGGAGAGCGATAGCATGGCTGCAGGATGATGTAGGGCTGCGAGAAGTTGCTAGGAGATTAGGAGTTGCCCACTCTGTCATACAAACTCTGCGTGATCGTTATAATGCAACCGGCAGTGTCGCAGAACAACGCAGGTCAGGACGTCCAAGGTCAACCACAAGACGGCAAGACACGCTGAGCCATGGCTAAAATGGTAAATGTTACAAACATACCCATTGCCCGTTCCTTCCGAAAAGTGGGTGAAATGTGTTCACCATTGTCACGACTTGCACGTGAAAAGCAAATTTCAGCAATGTTATCAACAGGCTTTGCCATAGGAAGCATTTTCAAACATGCATTATTTCCCTTTCCACCACGTGCATTTGATTGACCTTGGAGGTACACACACGTAACACAGATTTGATTTATTGTCAGATTAACAAACATTGTTTATGCATGCAACAAAATGCAGCAAAACTTTTTTGACTGAGTGTTCAGGTTTAAAAAAAAACAGCTTAGTTGAAATGACCTAAAAATTGAAAGTGGCCTTTAACTTTTTTTGAGCAGTGTATATAAATATAAATATAAATATAAATATATATACACACACACACACACACACACACACACACACACACACACACACACACACACACACACACACACACACACACACACACACACACACACACACACACACACACACACACACACACACACACACACACACACACACACACACACACACACACACACACACACACACACACACACACACACACACACACACACACACACACACATACATACACACACACACACACACACACACACACACACACACACACACACACACACACACACACACACACACACACACACACACACACACACACACACACACACACACACACACACACACACACACACACACACACACACACACAGAGATATATATATATATATATATATATATATATATATATATATATATATATATATATATATATATATATATATATATATATATATATATATATATATATATATATATATATATATATATATACATACATACACATGTATACATACATACAGGCAGTCCCCGGGTTACGAACGAGTTCTGTTCTTATGTCTGTCTGTAAGTCGAATTTGTAAGCAAGTCGGAATAGTTACGTACGGTTCATGTCTAGCGCCAATTAGTCAAATGTTTGTCTTTGTATATAGTATATATTTTACCTTTCTATGCATAAAAAACATTAAAGAAACAAATAGAAAAAAACATTTCCACACATATTTTAACATACTGCCCCAAGTTTTGTCTTAACTGAACTGACCCAAGTTTTGTTTTAACATACTGACCCAAGTTTTGTTTTAACATACTAACCCAGGCTTTGTTTCAACATACTGACCCAAGTTTTTTTGTAAAACATAACTGACCCAAGTTTTGTTTTAACATTACTGACCCAAGTTATGTTTTAACATAACAGCCTCAATTTTTGTTTTAACATAACTTACTTAAGTTTTAACATTACAGACTCAAATTTTATTTTAACATTAGTGACCTTAATGTTGTGTTAACAAGTTACCCAGGTGTTGGTTTAACATAATGTCTCCAGTTGTGTAAGAATAATATTCATAGTTGGTCAAGTTGGTTTGTGATTCTGCATTACTTAACCTTAGTATTCATAGTTAGTCATGTTGGTTTATGATTCTGTGTTATTTAACCTTAGTATTCATACAGGGTTCGTAGCGACCTTGAAAAACCTTGAAAAACCTGGAAAACGAGAAAAAAAAATTCCAGGCCTTGAAAAGCCTGGAAAAATGGCTAACAGCCTTGAATTTCCCGCATCGGACCTTGAAAAAATATTAAAAATCGGAAGTTTTCCATTTTTCGGTTATTGATGGTATTTTTCGTTAAACTTCAGTTACCGCAGAATTTTTACTTCCCTTTGGGCACAAAATCCATTTCCAGACGTTTTTGGCGGTTCGTGTTTTCGGCGAATTGCGTTAACGATGTGAAGCAGATTTATTTTTAGCGCGCGTATCTGTTGTTACTCGAAAGCGGTAATTTCCTATTACTCGTGGGTTTTTGCTCCGAAGTGAATATGTGTAGTTATGTCTTGTTTCGTAACAGTTAGGGTTAGATTTAGTATTAAGGTTAGGATTAGGGTTAACGCTAACCCAAATCCTAACTCTAATACTAAACCTAACCCTAACTGCTACGAAAGAACACATAACTACACATATTCACTGCGGAGCAAAAACCCACGACTGGGAAAAAATGTATTTATAACCTCAGACCTAAGGGCCTTTTATATTTGGATATGCGCCCTAATATAACAGACTAGGTTGAACGGGACTCGCCTTGCCAAAACTTAAAAAAAAAAAAAACAACAAAAACAAGAACTTGTCTCTACGCATTCAAGTTGTATTAAATCGTTCATTTCAACTGAGGTAAGTAATAAATTCATTTATAAAACATATTTACATTGGCTAAGTGCAGTTTATAGATAGGCCTACTGTACTTGCGGCCGTAATTTACAATGTAGGCCTATTTACAGTTTTATTTTTAACCATGGCCAAAATTAGTGTTTGAATGAAATTTCTTGGTTTACAACTGCTTACAAGAATATGTTTGACACAGTTTGAGATGGTCAGGAATAGAAATTGATGGCGATTCCATATCCTATAGCCTACCCTGTTATCAGACCATGTCCCACTGTTCATTTCACCACATTTTTTGGAAATAAATATATTTTGAATGCTTTTTCATTATATTTATGATGAAGAGACATATCCCGTTCTGCTCTGCAGGGTTATAATTAGGATATGCCTAGGCCTACATGTTTTCAATTCCAGATAACATGAATAATCGCCGATACATGAAAGTGGCGTCACATCTGTCAAATCACTGTAATTAAGATAAATGAAAATTACGAATTTTGTGCATAGACTTATGTTATTTTAAAAATTATTAAAAAAATTTTTTTTTTAAATCAAAACAAACAGAAACGATAAAACAAAACAAACCCCAACAAAAAAAAAATCAAACAAAAATAGTAAAGATGGGGAGGGGGTGTGTGTGTAAAGGCCTGATGTTTCCAGTTAGATATTTAATAGATTTTCACTTATCATAAGTGTTATAAGGATATCATCATACCTTCACCCTCCTAATTACTATATATTAACTTTTGTTCTAGTTAAATATTGTTTGACTATATTATTCATGCGTTTAGAACTTTGACTTGGTAAATATACATAGCTTAGGCCTACTTATAAGTTATTTGTGTGTTCCATTTTTTTTTTTTTAAACAGAAAAGAACACAACCCCAAGGAGCAGTTTTTCCCTCAGAAATATCAAAACTATCTAACACTAACTACTCCCTCGGACACGTCAAAAACGTCTAACACTACTAGGAGACCTACAGATGTGACATCATTTGTGACCAAGGAAGAAACTCTCAGAGCTGAGATTATTTGGACTCTTTTTTCAGTGAAAAGTCACCATAGTTTTAATTCAAATTTCATACGCAACAAGGGACATATTCTCTTCTGTGGTAGTTTTTATTCAGCCTTCAGCTTTATTTCAAGACCTGAAATTCAGATTGGTGCATGTGGAACAGTAGCTGAAAATAGGAAGCATTTTTCTGTAGCATTGAAGAAAAAACAACTCAAATTGAAAAAGACAAATCATCCTGTGTTTTATGCGACAGAAGATAAGGCATGCCGACAGTCACCTGGCATGATACGAAAAGATTTAACCTTATATCTACTGTTCACTCCAATGATAATATAAACAAGACAGAAAGACAAATTCTTTAGGGCAGAACAATTCAGAAGCCATTGCTTGCAGAAAAAATACAGCAAAAGTATGGGAGGTGTCGACTACTTCAGCCAACTAGGTGCAAGCTACCCCTACCCACACATATCCTATTTTTATATCATTTCTTAGTTGAAACTGCCCTGGTCAATGGGCACATAACCTACAACACTGCCAACTCTACAAAAAAAGATCAAAGCAAAGATCAGGATGTCAGTATGACTCTTATTGAACCTGCTATTCTTCGACGCAATGTGACACCTTCAAAACCACAGGTCACAACAACACGACTTACTGAGCACCTCTTCATTGATAAATATGAAAGGACAAGGTACAAACCAGACTGTAAAGTGTGTAAGGCTGCAGGGAATAGAAGCCAGACTTGCATGTACTGCCCAGATTGCAATGTACCTCTATGCCTGATACCCTGCTTCAAGTTATACCACACAGTCAAGGATTATCAACGATCCAGACAAAGACTCTTGCAGAGGCCTACAGCTACAACTTCAACCCCAGTTAATAAAGGAAGCAGCTCAGACTCCAACTAGAGGTACATAACTACTCAAACATTTACGAACGCACATTGTCATGCCACAGACGCAGAATATATTCAGAAAAGACAAACACGAAAAATAGTTTTTTTTTGCATTTTATTCACAATTTTATTAGCCTTTTATGTTGATATACGTTAATCATTAAATCAATACGTCAATCAAGCTTATTTTATTCATTGACATCCATGTCACTAACATTTTATTGCGCTGACGTTGAACAAATTCGCTAAAAACTGGGAAAAGATGTCTGTTTTTCAATCTTTTATGAATTTAAAAAAAAAAATGTTCTTTTTAATGAAATCTGCTAAACACCCTTGGTAATGGGAGACGGTAATGCTCCGGATTGCTGGTCAGCAAAGTGATAATTATATCTGAGAAAATTAGATGAGGAAAATATTAGAGTTTCCCATCCTTGAAAATCACGTGCTGGACCTGGAAAAAGCCTAGAAAATGCTTGAAGAAATTTGCTATGAACCCTGTTCATAGTTAGTCGATTTCTTATCCTGCAGTATTTAACCGATGACTTGTTACAACTGTTTGTCTTTCAGAGTCTATGGGTAGTAAGCATGGGTGTGAACAGTATCCTAGTGAAATTCACTGGATTTCTGAGAAAACAAGCGCACTTGTTATTGGAAAGAGTGAAGATTCGGTCAGAGTTTGTCGGCTAAAGTTTGGATTGGCTACAGCTAAAGATGGTGCTAGGCTTAGACTCAGTTTTGATTTCATGTACAACCATGCCTGTGGTGTATATCTTCAGATTAACGAGTCGACTACAAGTGACTTTTTTAGTTCTGAAACTAACAGAGAAATGGTAAGATTACTAATCTGAGCTTATTACCACCTTTAAATGTAAACTTATCGATATCTTTCATCCTATAGTCCTGTAATTAATTTAAATAGGACTGATCTGTTTTGCGCTCATTGTGACCTGTGCCTAAGTTTAACATCCTGTTCATTCTAAAAAATTAAACCTCATCATTTTGGCAGGATGTCAATAACCTGCCCTCATATCACCTCTAAGTAACTATGAAGTTCTGTTAATTTTTATCTTGCCTGTGTGTTACCAGTACCCAAAAAGAAAGCAAAGAACAATACCACACATATCATAGGAGGTCACGGTGAAGGGTTGGGCATGAGGCTGGCTACCCTGTTCTGCAGGAAGTTTAAGCAACAACAACAACAAAAATTCCAGTAGCAACATGGGCAAGTCAACCAAAGCAAATAATTTAAATAATTCAACTTGACCATCCAAGATGGAAGAAAGTCCCCTGTTACAAAGATTCATGACACAACCTACAGGAAGCTGCAGACTGACCTTTTTTATTAGGGCAGAGGAGACAAACATGACGGATAAATAAGTCATAAAAAGACCTTGAACAGATCACACAGAACAGAAGGATTTATCACAAATTTGTTGAAGTCCTGTTCTCCTTAGGGAGCTAGCTGAAAGGCAGTGATGATGATAATAATTAATTTCTGTGCGGATTCAATATTTCATGCTAAGCTTCACTGTAACTGCGTACATTCGCGATTATTCTCATCCCATAATATAATCTAACTATTTCAAAGTCTGTGAGAGTCTAGAATGAGAAGTATGTAAAAATGTACCTTTTTGAGTCGAAACATGGAAGCTCAGTTAAGTTATATTATGTTACTGGTTTGTAACCTTTTATCAAAAATCCTCAGAGATAACTTTGTTTTAGAAACTGGTTATTTTTGTTTTTGTATTCAGAGGAAGCCCAAATGGCGTTTGACAAGTAGCCCAAATAAAGCCCAAGTTGTTCAAATTATGTTCAAAAATACTCCAGAAAACAAAAATCATGGTGATATCATGAGAGGAAAAATGGCATCTGATTATGCTGGGAAAACAGGTCCTGGAGCAGGTCAGCTACTTTAAATACCTTGGAGCTGGCATAAACCAGAAGGGAGGCATCAAAGAAGAGTTGGCTACCCAAAGAGCAGCAGCTGGGAGACTTTTTCACGCCATAAATCGAGGATTCCTCAGCAAAAGAGAAATTGGCAAGAAGAAGGAGATGGCTGCAAACCTCTTCACTTATGTCCCAATCTTGACTTGCCGTAAAATCTCGCGTATAATACGCACAATTTTTACTCATTTTTGCCCGCTAAAACTCGGGTGCGTATTATACGCGAGTACTAAAAAATACGTCATGTTCGATTTCGAAAGTAACCTACATTGGAAAGTCTGTCAAGTTTTTGTCACAATTTAACAGTGAAAATGGCGCGAAATTGAATGTGCCCTGTGTTTTCGTATGTGTCAGACATTGTCGCAAAACGCATTTCGCACTCTTGGTCTTCAATCTGTTTTGATATTAAGTTTGGTTGTGAAATTTGTCGTTTTATTATTTTGAGCCCTAAAAATGAATTCGAGAAAATGTTATACTGCAGCAGAAAAGCTCTTAGTGGTAAAATATGCAGAATCTAACGACAATCGGGCAGCAACTCGACATTTTTTCATTAACGATTGTAACATTCGATTATGGCGAAAAAACAAAGAGGTGCTGCAAGTGTTGCCTGGTAAGAAAAAGGCGAATCGTGGGTCACCACCAGATCTTCCAGACCTAGAAAAAACATTATTGGAGTGGGTAGTGGATAGAAGGCAACAAGGCATCAGTGTTTCATGCATTGAAATACGACTTTAGCTCTGGAACTTACAAAATCTCGTACAGGCACAACAACATTTAAAGCGTCATATGGATGGGCAGTTTGTTTTATGAAGCGACATGGTCTTTCAGTCCAAAGTACCTAAAATGTAGGTGTTGCGTACCTATTTCTGTTTGTTATTATACTTTCAGTTTTTTAACAAATGTTTCATAAAATAAAATCTTGAAAAATTATGGTGCGTATTATACACGAATTTCCATTTTACCTGAAAATGTTGGGCTAAATCAAGCATGCGTATTATACACGAGTGCGTATTATACGAGAGATTTTACGGTATATATGCAAGTCTTGAACAGTGACTACAACCCACAAAAGCCAGCTCCAAACCTTAGAAATGAGGTATCTGAGGAAGATGGTTGAAGTAACAAGAAGAGACATGGTTCGCAACCAGACAATATGTCATGACCTCAAAACCCAGCCCTTGTAGACCCGAGTGGAACAATCCCAATACGATAGTTTGGCAAGGTCTGCAGAATGGGAGAAGATCAGCTACCATGACAAATATGAGAAACCAAGAGCCAGGGATCCAGACCTCCAGGATGACGCAGAGTTCGCTGGAAGGGCAACATGAGACAATCTCTGAAAGACCAACGACAAGATTGGAACCAGGCCAGGAGGAAAACAGCAGATAGAGATAGTATGGCACTCTCACTGGCAAACCTCTACACCTCAAGGTAGAAGAGGAATGATTAAGTAAATAAGTAATAGCCCAAAGAAACTTTAAATTTTCACAATATTTTGTTTTTCAGGAGTTCGGATCAAAGGTTATAAACCTGTTTATATATGATTACTGTTTAAAGATCACTGACTCAGCCATCCAAAACAGTAGAAGGAGATTCATGACATAACCTTCAGAAAGCTGCAGACTGACCTTTCTTCTTAGGGAAGTGGAGACAGACATGGCAGGGATAAAGAAGGCATGAAAAGACCTTGAACAGATCATACAAGACAGAAACGCTTGGCACGAATTTGTTGAAGGCCTCTTCGCCTTAGGGAGCTAGCTCCTTTGTTAATTCCTTTGTTTGCTGCTTGCCTCTTTTTCCACAAGGAGCAGAGGCCTTCAACAAACACATGTCAAGTCCTGTTCCATGCCATCAGCTCAAGGTCTTTCCATTTTCATCTCTGTCTACTACTCCAGGGGTCCCAGAACAAGGACTGCCTTGTAAAACTGTCAACAGAAGAATCTGCTGGTATGCTAGTAATTACTGACTGTAGTCTTGAATTTAGAAAAAAAATATATATTTGTTTAAAAAGAACTTCAACGTTTGTTCATTGTCTTTATTTTTTTTTCTGCCCTGAAACCAGTTCATGGCTGGGTGCAACACCAAAGACCCCGGCCCACTTTATGCGCAGCCCAAGAATATTGTACTAGTCAGTCTGGTGAAGGATAATGAAAGATTGGAGGCATACAATTTCAGACTAAATATTTCCATGGCAGGTTGGTTGTAAAATTTGGTAACGTATTTGTTCCCAGTCTCATCTATGTGTCTCATACACACCACTGAGTGTAAACATTTTTTCTCCTTGTTATTGTTAATTCGCTTTCTTGCATTTTACCACACAAAAATTGCAAGTGGTTGCAATGTGACGCAACGTTCCTAGATAATTTTTTTTTTTAAAAAAAAGGTACCAGTCAGATCTTTGAACACAGTAAATGAAAAGAGAAAATTATGTCCCTTAGTATGAAGGGCAAAATAGAAGCACTAAAGCATATAGATCTGTGTGATATACATTCTTCTTCTTCTGCGTTCAGTTTGTTAGTCATACTAAATCTGCAGGTCTGTCACCAGGATGAAGTCAACAGTCTTTTCTACATCCATGCAGCAGCCACATAGTTTCTGCCTCAGCTCGGCACCCTTTGGCCAGGTCTAGTGTCATAGGTCATTGCAAGCTGGGCAGTTGTTGAGAATGTGTTCAGGGATCTGGATTCCAGTGTGATACACATGAAAATAATCATTATTGAAAATTTAAATAATGACACTGACCGTGACAAGTAATTAAGAGAGTGTTAGTGTTGAAAAAAATAATGCCGATGATATATATAAACTTATAATATATTTTCTCCTCAGAGCACTTGCCAACGAGGGGGCCAGAGCTCCATGTAGTCATAATTGTGGGGTTTGTTTTGTTCACTGTGGTGATACTGGCAGCCATTCTACTGTTTAAGTATATGTCCCGGCTGTCATACCACTGGCACGAGCAGCGCATGGAAGAGGCGATGACAAGAGCAATCAACATTTACAATTCACAAGAGCCTTTACGGGAACCTGATCTTGTTTATATAAGACCAGGAGGTAAGAACATGAAAACTGGTCCAGAGTTGGCCTTTACTGCTACGTCTGTGTGTAAATTTTGATCATCTTTTTTGTTATGCGCTCCTTATGAAGCATGGAGCCACCACTACAGCTGATCCCCTTGCAGAAAGCCTGCACAAATCTGTAGTGGAGGTTTCTGTGAACATCATGAGGCCAGCCCCTTGCGTATCCTCATATTGGTTGCCTTGTACGACATGTCTGAGTGTGTAGTAGTCCTATTCTTTCTTTCTCTCTCCTGAGACCCCCTGGAACTACACGGGGCTGAGTAAATATAACCATATGTGTAGAGTAGTCATTGATTGGTTAGTCTTTGATTGTCTGCAGAATTACTGTGCTGTACATGAAGGTATATACAGAGTCAACCCTGACTGCAGAATTACTGTGCTGTTTATTAAAGTATATACAGAGGCAACTATCTGCAGAATTACCGTGCTGTATATGAAAGTATATACAGAGTCAACCCTGTCTGCAGAATTACTGTGCTGTATGTGAAAGTATATACAGAGTCAACCCTGTCTGCAGAATTACTGTGCTCTATGTGAAAGTATGTACAGAGGCAACCCTGTCTGCAGAATTACTGTGCTGTTTATGAAAGTATATACAGAGTCAACCCTGTCTGCAGAATTACTGTGCTGTATGTGAAAGAAGAAAATAGGAATGGCCAAAGCTACATTCAACAACATGAAACATATACTGACATCTAAACAGTTATCTCATAAATTAAAACTCAGAATCATAAACCTTGTATTGAAATTCTGTGGTGCAATAACTGCCATCAGTAGGTGACTAATATACACTATTGGAAATTAAAAGCACTTTACAAGCCCCTTAAAACCATTCATGTGCATCACTAATTAGATGATGAGGTATTTGGCTACCGTAAGAGAGTCATAGTTACTCCTGCCGTTTACCTGCGCTTGGTTAAATTTCTGCCCAGTGCTCTGAATGTCGGTGAAGAAATTTGCTGTATTTGGATATGATAAAATATAATTTTTAATTCGTTGAAGTATGAACTAAGAAAAAAGCTTATAATATGAAGTTCACAGACTTGCCCTTTCCATTGTTTGTAACCTCTTTATTTGAAGGGCCATGCACCGTAAGTTTTAGTAACCATCTTTGGCGCACGAAGAAAACATGAAATGCAAAGTCCAGTCGCATCCAGTATGATTGGTATTCACATCTACGGGTCTTCTTCAGGACTGCTGTAAAACTCTTTCATCTATTGACCGATCCAATGTATACATGTTTTTCAAGAAGGGATAAAAGTTTATTTACATTGAAGATTTTCCCAACATTGTGATATTGATATAACTGCTGTGAAAACACAAAACATTTCCAGTTTACTTCAAATCTTTGTCAACTTTATTAACTAATATACAGTTTTACTATGTTTACTGATAGAATTAAAAGATTAAAGCTATGACTGGTCTTGTCATGACAATTTTAATGATGTTAATTATCCTGTAAGTTACAGGTATCCGTTTTTTTTCAAGGGCTGAATTTGACTGAACAAAAATAACCAGCACAGTGCAAAGTCCTGTTCTTGAACATCATTTGAATATATGTTAATTCGAACGATTTGATAATGCACCTTAGGATCGAATTAAGAGCACTTCACTGCATTTATAACATAACAATTTGGTTTTCACCTAAATCGAGTTGGCCACATATTTGCACGAAATCTCCATTTGTGGCCTACCGCTGATGCATATGATATGTGATTGACTTTGCATATATTTATTATTTAAGGTGTAACAGTTGTGATCTAATCTAATAATTATCTTTTGCAATGATTTTAGGTGGCCAGCAGCCTGTCAAAAGCCATGCAGGTCGGTCTGAAATTGCATTTGTCCATTCAGATGGTCGCATTGAGAGGTTTCGTCCACTTGATGCTGCAGGCGGTGACAAGAGAGATTTGATTAACAGGAAACAGTGTGTTAAAAAATCAGAAGCAAGATTAAGCTCCCATGAGCCTCGAAATCACCATGTTATAGGACGTGAAGAACCTTCCACTTCTGTCCATCCTGCTAGCATGGACTTGGAGTCAGCTTTAGCTCCCTGTTTGGGGACTGATTTTGGAGACACAGTGTCACTGGGAGGTTGTGACATTCCTCCATCTTATGAGGAAGCACTCGGAATGCCTTTGGCTACTGATATTGAAAAAGGCATGGACGAGGATGGCTTGGACATTGCCATTGGAGGAAGGCTAGAATTAGATTATTTTAATGTAGACATCGGTAAACATGAAGGGAGTGTGAGAGATGAAAGAAAAGACAAAGACAATCAAGCTTGTGACAGTGGTACAGCCACTTATAGTCCCAAATAAACATTCACTAAAAAATCTTGCAGTCAAAGACAGTCGGGAACTGAGATGTACATCCCAGCAGGTATCTTACTGTTGGGTCTTGAAAGTGGGCTTCACAAAGGGTATTTCATTGTTAGACATAAAGCTGTGATTGTGCATATGTGGTGAACATTTTGTCACCAGCCACATATATTTCATATTTTTTTGTTTGAATGAACCGGGACCTCTGTCTACACTTTAACTCCTTTGAAGCATCGATCATTGACTATTAGTCCCTAGAATGCCAAGTCTTGGAAACACCCTTCTTACTCTTGAGTGATTCCTATTTTCTTTATGTTAATTATGTCAGCCTCTGGATTCTGCCTCAGTGTGTAAAAGTGTCTTTCCTCTCTCTCTTCCCCTCAAACATCCACATAGGTTGTGTGTAGTGTCTTGTAGGGATTTTTTCCCTGTGTGTTTAGTTCATCTCTACTTTCACTGGGTTACAACATTCTCAGTTTGCTCTTGGTTTATGCTTTTCCTGTTTCTTGTTCTTCCACAATTTCATGCATAATCATCATCATCATCATTATCTTTCAGCTCCTTAAGGAGCATAGGCCTTCAACAAACTCATGCCTGGTCCTCCTGTCTCGTGCTATCCACTGAAGTTCTTTCCATGCCTAGTATTTCATGAATAACATTATCTTGAAATATCCATTGGCAAAGCTTTAGCATCTCAGTTGTAGTGTTTCTTCATTGTCCTTGCCACTGCTCAAATAGCAATGTAAGTTTCTTATCTCTCTGGTCTTTTGGCATGTTTACTACAGGCATACCTCGGAGATATTGCGGGTTCAGTTCCAGACCACCGCAATAAAGCGAATATTGCAATAAAGCGGGTCACATCCATGTTTGTGTGTGCTTCCCAGTGCATGTAAAAGCCTAAAATCATGTTTACACTATGTCTATTAAGTGCGCAATAGCGATAGGTCTAAAAAAAACAAAACAATGTACTGAAAAATTTAAAATACTTTATTGCTGAAAAAAATGCTGATCTTCGTCATCTGAGCCTTCAGCGAATCGTATTCTTTTTGCTGGTAGAGAGCCAAAATCTATCATAAGAAGAAGGTACGTTCTAATAAATAAACATGAATAATTTGAAAAAAGCGCAATATCTGCGAAGCGCAATAAAGTGAGGTATGCCTGTAAATGTATAGCTGGATCATTGATGTCTTTTCATTGTTGCTGATGTTGTGAACAATTGTTGTCTAATACACAATGTTATCTCAGTATTGCTGAGCGTAATCAAGAAATAATGTATGAGTCATTACAGAATGTGGCAAGGTGATTCGTGATATTTAGAGGTTGTTGTGTGCAAAAATATGTTAAAATAGCTATATGTAAACTTCTCATACTTGCCAAGGAATGGTTGTGACTACTGATAACTGTTTGATTTTTTTCTGTAAGGTTATTTTTTTTTAGTGCTTGTGAAAAACACTTAATGCATTGTTGGCTGGTTGTAATTCCCTTCATCTTTACTGTTCAGCTTCCTAAGGAGTAATGCCCTCCATCATTACCCTACAGCGCCATAAGGTGCTTAGATCTTCCTATTCATGCCAGGTCTTCCTATCATGTGCCATCTGTTCAAGGTCACTCAGTGTCATATTTATCTCTTTCATTTCTGTCTCCAGTTCTCTTTTCCATGTTTTTGAGTCTCCCTTTACTTCCCTTATCCTGGAGATTCCAGAACAAGGACTGTCTTGTAATGCTGTCAGCAGGTTTCCTTTTTGTGTGTCCTGTCTGATGCCAGCATCTTCTTCTCATCTCTAATTCCACTGGCACTTGTCTGGTTCTAGCCGTCAGTTCTATATTGGTGATCTTGTCATACCTTTTCAATGCTTCTGTTCTTCACAAGTGCCCAATTATGAAAGTCTGTAACTTCTTGATTGTTGTTTGGTATTTTCCTTACTCTAACCATTGTTTACAGAAAAAAGGGAATTTTTTTTTTTTCATGGATGAACATAAAGACTTGTATCTCTACGTATCTTTGACTTAAAAAAAAAAAAAACCATTGTATATTCTATAGTGATAGTGACCTGAAGTTGTTTTGATCCAAAGGAAGTTGGTTGAACATATAGGAAAGAATCAGTGGGTCAGCAACCCAGGAGATTTAAGGATCTACGTTAGTAATACTACCAACGGGCTGATCACCCGTTTGCCAGTCACTTTGATTACGGAAACAACGACAAATGGATTGATTTGTCATTGCCCTAAAGACGCCATTAGGCGTGATGGGAACAACGGCAAAGAAAATCTATTCGCTGTTGCCCTTAAGACGCCACTAGGCGTAATGGCCACTGACTGCTTTGCCGGTCGTTGGCTAAGGACGGAAGAAGAAGAAGAAGTTAGTAATACTGAGCCCTCTAAAGATTTACTTACTTACTTAGTTGTTCCCCTTCTACCGTGAGGTGTAGAGGTTTGGAAGAGAGAGTGCCAGGCTATCCTATCGGCTGTCTTCCTCCTGGCCTGGTTCCATTCTAGTCCTCGGTCCTTCAAAGATTGTCTAATGTTGTCCTCCCAGCGGACTCTGGGTCGTCCTGGGGGTCTGGATCCTTGGCTCTTTGTTTCCCATGGTTGTTGTGGTAGCCGATCTTCTCCCATTCTGCAGACATGGCCAAACCATCTTAATTGGGACTGTTCTACTTGCGTCGGCAGGGGGTAGGATTTAAGGCCTTGACGTATCATCTGGTTGCATACCATGTCTCTTCTTGTTACTTCAACCACCTTCCTCAGATACCTCATTTCTGAGGTTTGGATCTGGCTTTTGTGGGTTGTAGTCATTGCCCATGACTCGCATCCATATGTCAAGACTGGGACATAGGTGGAGCAGTATACAGCCATCTTCGTTTTCTTACCAACCTCTCTCTTGCTGAGGAATCCTCGATTTATGGCCTGAAAAAATCTCCCAGCTGCTGCTTTTCGAGTGGCCAACTCTTCCTCTAAAGATTTACCATTTATAAATAGGCATACATTTGTGTGTGTATGTGTAATTTTAAGCGGGGGGAAGAGTAGGGATGATGAACCTTACAAAGTAAAGATCAGATTAAAATTACCTTTGATCCCGGGGACTCCGTGATTCAAAATATCGGTGGGAGAGGTCTAGTCCAAAATTTCCCCTAGTTTAAAAAGTCTTTCTCTTTTGATAGAGAAATTGAAAACGATGCCAAAAAGTCTGTGCAGTGACTTACCAAGTTTCGCCACTACTTTATTATCAGAGGGGTAAGCACAAACAGGTGATGCTTCTATGCTGTGACAAAGGACAAAGAAATTGCCTATGTTCCGGCCACTTAACCACTTGCATACCTGGAGTCTACCATCAATGACAAACTCTCTCTGGACACAGAAATTGACAGCCCTATTGGCAAAGCTGCAACCATCTTTGCCTGCCTCACGAGTCACCCATACAATTCTAAATGGCAGCGAAACATGGACAACCTATGCTAATCAAGAAAGAAGGCTGGCCATTTACAGTGTCTACGGCACATCCTTAGTACTTTTTGGTGGGACAAAGTGACAAATGTCGAGGTGCTGGCATTGATAGCATGTATACACTGCTTAGACAGTGCAGACTATGCTGGTTTGCCCATGTCCACCACATGGAAAATGGTCACATCCCCAAAGATATTTTCTATGGGCAAATGGCAAAAGAACAGTTGGCCGACTGCAGCTGAGGTTCAAAGATGTGTGCAAGAGAGACATAAAGGCACTGGACAAAAATCCAACAACCTGGGAGGATGAAGCTGCCGATCACACCAATACGCCGAAAGGAGCACCAAGAAAAAAAGCAGCAGAGGGCCATCACCTCAGGGGTGCATTCCCATATTCAGTTTTGACTGAAGGGAACTACTACTAGGTTACAGCCACAAAGCCTTTATCAGGGACAAACAAAAATGAGAGAAAGGAAGTGAGAACTAAGCTAAATACATAAAACTGTAATATAGTCATTTTCTTTGTTCTTTGTCATAGTGTAGAAGAATTACCTTTTTTTAGATTACATCTCTTACCAATTTTAGATGACATCTCTGATGACAATGATGAGTAGTACAGGTAGGGCCTACTGGAAATTTACTGCCATACTGTAAAAAGGAAATATGTGTTCCATCACCAGTTGTTTTAATTTTGTATGGAACAATGAGCTGCATTTATTGCCCACCAGCAGTTTCTGCTGAAATATTTGCAGTTGCACGCATTGAATATAATTTCACAACTGTTATTTTCTAATTACACAACTGTTGGGACACTTTGTTTCTTCTTGAAATTGTCAAACCAATTTTCGTCTTCATCTTATGGTCGTTTTATTCCTTAAGTGAAACACATGGCTGCTATAGTTGTTCTTCTCCAATTTCCTTTTCTGAGCCTCTACTTTAGCTATGCCCTTGAACTCCTAGTTGCTTTGGCTTCCCTTTTCTACCATTCTTCTCCAGTTTGACTTCCCCATTTTTCTCTTTCCTTGTGGTTTCATGTCTAAGGCTTGTTTGGCTACACTTGTTAATTGTGTCCTGAAGGTGTGGCCAGTCAGTGTATTCTCAAGATGTAATTATTATTGTCAGGTTCTCTTCCTTAGAAGATAACCTTTTACTGGTCATAAAATTTAGTTCAACTGGCATTAATTCAAGGAGTGAAATGTGCTTGGAAATATTTTGCAGTTATGGAACTATTTCTGTCAGTGTTTTGTTTTTTTCTTGTGAGTTTATTCTGTTTTAGATTTTTAATCGTTGAGCTGTCCCTTCAGTCAGTACTATATGCAGTTGATGTAGGAGTATGTTTTGTATTGTTATTGTTCTGAAGTGCATAATTGTTTGTGCACAGGATGAAGAAGATCATATGATGCTAGATGAACATGATCCTGTAGGGTAGTGGTTGGCAACTAGGGGTGACTTACCTTGGCAGGTGGTAATTTCAACATTTTCTTGGGGTGAAGACCAACATTAACAAGTGTCAATTCAGTCATTAGACAAGCTAGGATTATAATTAGTTCTGTATTTTTTTCCCAGTTTTTCTTACAGATAAATAAACAATCTGGATTTTCATCAGTTTGATCCCATTAATATAAAAAGTAGTTCCTGTTGTCCAGGGTATAGGTTAAAGCTGGTTGTTGACCACTGCTGTAGGACTTCGGTGCCTGCAAATTTTCATGTCTCACAACAATTTTTATTTCTCTTACCAAAGTGATCATCCACAATCACTGGAATCAACAGTTAATAAGCCCACGAATAGCAGGGGCTGACTGTTTTTTAAAAATTTCAGATAAGGCCGTGATATTAATGTTCTCATAATTCTGTTTGTGTTTCATGGGAGTAAGATGCATTTGGTTTGTGTTTCATGGGAGTAAGATGCATTTGGTTTGTGTTTCATGGGAGTAAGGTGCATTTGGTTTGTGCAGTATTGTACTTTGATTGGGCTGGCAACCTCAGTTAAAACATATTGCTACAGAAACAACTGCTGCAAGAGCACATGCATGTGTTGGTGCAGGGTGTCCAGCAGGGTGTCCAGCTGCACTAATGTATCCTTGCTCCTTAGGGAGTGAAAAAGGAAAATAAATAATGAATGATACTTTTATTATATGACATATCAATAATCATTATTTCTTTTGTCTATAACATCATTACATTATAGTTATCTTATATATGTGTACAAGACTTTATATCTCTGTATTTAACAATGGGTTATATCTACTCATGGAGTCATGAACTTTTGTAAATATTGGTTATTTGTGCCATATAATAGGTATTTGTATGCTAAACAGTGTATCTATGAAGGCTAGGAGGTCTTGATATCTGGATGCGTGGAACATCTCACGGCAGCGAAAAATGTGCAGAAATTTGACAGTGATAGATTCTAAAGGAAAATTTATTAAAGGAAATCAAGAAAATGAAAGGGCTGTCATTTGGGAATATAAAGTGGATTTCTTTCCATGCTGTGATGTCAAACTACCCAGTATCTTCTCTGTCATCTTGTACGTCTTTTTCCCTTGGTCTTTCCTGTTGTCGCAATATATTCCAGCTTTCTTCTGATCTTAACACACCTCAAACAAGTGGATTGCTTCTCTTATGTAAGTAAATAAGCTTCCTTTGCACACTCACTTCTTTCAGGACATCCACATTACTCCTTTTTAATTGTCCATGATATTCTTAATATTCTTCTGTAAACCACATCTCTGTGGCCTATCCCATTCATTCATGGCATGGGAAGAAGTCAACAACAGAACTTGTAATCAGTACTAAAGACAGGCAGTTGTGGAGAGGCATGATCACCCATGCCACCAGCCAAGTTACATGAAGAAGAAGAGAAGACTGCATCATTTAAATTTTTAAAAATTGTATGATTTCTAACAAAACATTCTTGTTAGAGGAAAGTAGAGAAAGCTGTGAAAACAAAAGAGAATGGAGTGGACTGAACCTTGAGAAGTCTTCAAGAACAACGCAGAAGAGAATAATGAAGATTATTTGATATCAGTCTACAGAAAATAAAAACATATGGTAAAGATGATTTGTCATATTGTCTGTTGTACTGCACCCAGGGTTGGCCAGTAATTGGTGTGATTACACTGGCTAACAAAAAAAATTTTTTTTTTTCTTTCTCTAACATTTCTCTGTTTTTCTGGTCCATTTTAATGCGCTGTTTTTAAATCTGCAAACTGTTTTTCTCTATCAGGTCGGGATCTCTAGAAATACGCAATTGAATTTTTTTAACAACGCATACAACATCATTCCTACAAGAAGTATAACAGTTATGTAGGCTTGAATTTCTTTGCAGTCGACTTTCGTCGGTGAATGGCATGTGGTACATCGCGATGATGCATTCAACAATAATCGGCAAGCATGGTCACACTCCACCGTCCTTGATAACGTGACTCCACTACGGCGATATCTTGATGGAATCGTTCTCCATGTTCATCGCTGACTTCGCCAAGGTTGTCAGGGAAAAAGTCAAGATGCGAATCGAGCAAATGGATTTTGAGGGACATGTTACAGCCCATAATTCTGTATGCATCTAAGCACTGCTTAACAATATGCACATAGTCGACAGATTTGTGATTTCCCAGAAAGTTATCGACGATCGATTTGAATGCCATCCATGTGCGAAGTTCACTACCATGTAACAAGTTCTTGAATTGTTTGTCTGCAATAACTTTCCTAATCTGAGGTCCTACAAAGATACCTTCCTTTATCTTTGCATCGCTAACTTGCGGAAACTTTTCTTGAATGTAAGTGAAAGCTTTGCTCGTTTTATCTAACGCTTTTACGAAATTCTTCATGAGCCCCAACTTTATATGTAACGGTGGTAAAATGATGATGTCTTTGTTAACTAATGGCTCGTGTATTACATTTTTATGCCCGAGCTGCATACGATCCCTGATAGGCCACACCTTTCTTGCATAATGTTCCTGTCTGTTGCGGCTGTCCCATTCACATAGGAAGCAACAAAATTTAGTATACCCAGTCTGCATGCCAGTGAGAATTGCAATGACCTTTAGGTCTCCACAAATCCGCCATTGGTAGTCATTGTACTTTATTTTTGCCAAAAGTATAGCCATATTGTCATACGTTTCTTTCATATGAACAGAGTAGGCAACTGGAATTGATGAAAATAAATTTCCGTTATGCAATAACACGGCTTTTAGACTAGTCTTGGAAGAGTCGATGAAAAGTCGCCATTCATTGACTATGTGCTCATGACCGAGGTGCACCATTAGACCGTTTACATCTTTGCAATAGCAAATGTCATCATCCATCTCAAAGTATTGAACAAGTTCTCTGTGTCTATGAAGAAATTTAGATATCGAAGTATTGGGCGCTAAAAGATTCCATTCTTTGAGTCGCGAACCGAGTAATTCCGCTTGTCCTTTGGTAAGAGCGAGATCACGTATTAGATCTGAAAGTTCTGAATGGTTAATTAAGTGAACACCATCATTCACCGGTATATAATCAGAGTCAGAATTAGTTTCTAAAGCAGGTAAACTATCACTTTCTGATGGTTCATTCACGTCTAACGGATATTGTTCTGGTGGAACTGGGATCGGACACGTGATTGGATCATGAGGCACTGGTTTCGAAACCGATTCAATATTTGGATAAACCACAGACTTTCTAGTTTTAAAAGTGAAACCATGGATATTTGTCAAGCAGAAGTAACAATCAGTAGCGTGATTTGTCGGTTCACGCCATATTACTGGCACTCCAAAAGGCATCAACTTATGCTTCGGCGATTTTGGTAACCAACCTGCCAATGTATTTGCACAAGTCGAACAAACTGCATTTGGCTTCCAAGATTTATTTGCATCATCAACTTTCGAATCGAAATAAAGTTCATATGCTTTCTTTAGTAATGGTGTAAAGTTTTTCTGGTGAACACGATCGGTAAAATATCCGCACACGTAACAGAACAGATCAGCCGAATTTCTACAACTTCTAGAAGCCATATTTCGCTCAGAATTATTTCAAAATACAGTAACTATTTGAAAAATAGCGTAACATGTGTCATGCATCTTTTAGCAGTATAAAAAGTAGAATTATTTTGCATTTTATTAATTTTTAATAAGTTATATAGCAAAAATGAAACGGAGCAAATAACGGTTTCCTAAAAATATATTTATTCACAAATATCTTAAGAACCCGATGTGATAGAGATAAACGGATTTCAAATTTGAAATCAGCGCAAGAAACTGACCTAAGAATACTTATTCTTATATAAGAAAGGAAAATGTTGTGGAATTATGAGAAGACACATTAATGTCAGAGCTCGAGGATTGAAAAATTACTTGGAGGGGTGGAGAGAATGGCAAAAAGAGAGGGTGATTATTAATTATTTTACATTGATTGATTGAAATTTTATGTACATTTGCAAGATTTATTAATATTTGTTTCTTCAGTTCTTGTCTGTGATCTTTCTGGAGCATTAATTGCTTACATTTTTTTTTATATCTGATTTTCCTAGTTCATGAAAAGTCTTTCTATGCTGTATACTGTCATTCTTTTGGTTCATTTCCATGTTTTCTGGGCTTTCCATACCTACTTTTTATTGAAAGATCTGCTGTCTTGTTTAATGTATTCTGCACCTTAATTAATTAGGACTGTAAATCACCAACCTTCCAGTCAAAATACTGAATGATTATTGAAAATATTTTGACCAAGCAGTGATTATTCCCATCAGTGGGAACTCCATAATGAGTAGTGGTATTTTCTTTCAATGTTTCCAAAGATGTATCAGTCATATGCTTTCCAGTCACAGAAATGACAACAGAAAATTGATTTGGTTCTGGCCCATGAAAATGTGTTACAGTTTTTGAAGCATGGAAAGCACTTTAAGTACTGGGTGATTAAAAAAGAATGTAACACTTTCAAAAATGTATTACCCTGTAACTAGGTTTCATATGAACATTTAGTCCTAACCAATTTGTAATGGAACTATTAGAGTTTATTTGTTTAACTTACAAATGATAAGTATGGGCCCCTCGAGCCACATGGCGGAAGACATTAATCTTGTGGTCTGATTCATCTCAAACCCTTTGTAACAAATTATGACATTTTTGAAAGCGTTTAATTCTTTTTGAAACGCCTTGTACAGTCCATTGATTTAGGGACTATTGTGATGTTTAATAGTATGACACGCAAAAGCAACTTCTGCAGCAGCAACGTCATTCTGTTTCTTGCTTGTTCCTATTGTAGAAAAAATGTCAGCGTTGATTGTGAGGTTCAGACGCAAGTGCTGTCATGTGCTTTTCTGTTTTCATATGTATGTTTCTTTTAATATCAGTGGCACTTTTATTTTCTGCTGACACAAATTTGTCACCTCTGTTAACAATACACTCTGCTTCTGAATCCTGCTGACCACTGGCAAAATGTGGACATTTCTTTGTTAATTCATTGGTAAACACACTTTCATTTTGACATTTAGAGTGGGTATCTGTAATGAATATATAATATCATTCATTAATTCTACATTCAGTATAAAAATTATTTGTAATTTGCACTAGACGACGAGGATTTATTGACTAAACACATATCATGTTATTATTTACATGTTTTGTTTTGGTGACAATCAACAGTAAACATGCAGAGCGATTATTACAAAACCTTAGTTTTGATGATAATCTACTATAAACAATCCAACAGCATGACCGCTTATAATGTTGTTACAATTATTTGCTCAATTTTGCGGGAATGATGACTTTAATTTAGTTGTCGGGACTGACAATCAGATGAAGAATTTTCAAATTGGCATCTTTCAAATAATTAAGATAATTGCATAAAAACTGTTATTTCAACATTTATTTTTTTAAAGCCTAGCTGGGTGCACAGTTTGGGTAAGAAAAACGGGCACATCTAGCCAAAACCGGACATCTGGTAGCATTAAATGTAATTATAATTTCTGCATCAGATTTTGTAAATGTTGCCACTGAATTGTAAAGATACTTCTTATATATTTATTCATTAACCCTTCAGCACCCCAGGAAGCATAGACTTTCAGCAAATTCATGCCTAGTTCTCCTATCCCATGCTGTCCGTTCAAGATCCTGCCATGTCTTCTTTACCACATTCAGTTCTGTCTCTGTTTCTCTTCTCCATGTGTTTTTTTAAAAATTCTTTCTAGACCCTGGGGGCTCCACAACAAGGACTGCCTTGTAATTCTACAACCGATTTCCTCTTTGCCTGTCTAATCATCACCAACAACTTCTTCACATCTCTTGTTCTGCTGGTTCTTGTCATCAGGTCTACATTGGTGATCTTGTCAAACCATTTTACTCCCTGTATTCTATGCATGCACAACGGGCTGATCACCCGTTTGCCAGTCACTTCGATTATGGAAACAACAGCAAATGGGTTGATTTGCCGTTGCCCTAAAGACGCCACTAGGCGTGATGGGAAACAATGGCAGGGAAAACCTATCTGCTGTTGCCCTAAGACGCCACTAGGCGTAATGGCCACTGACTGCTTTGACGGTCGGTGGCAAAGGACGGAAGAAGAAGAAGATTCTATGCATGCACACATTTTAAAGAAAGCCTAACTTCTTGGTTATTGTTGTGATTGTCCTCCATGTTTCACAGCCATACAGTAGAAGGGATTGGTGATCACAAATATATGAGCTTATTTTCATATCTGTAATCTCAAACCCGGTCCCAAAAAATGCAGTGCTGAAGTCAGATGTGTCGGCCGAAAGGCGCAAATATCGCAGCTTCGCTGTAAACGGACACAACGCAACCTACGTCCTTTTCAGGACGAACGAGGAAGAAGAAGAAGATATCTGTAATCTGTATGGCAGCAGTGAGGGAATATTTGTAATAAATATATCTCACTAAGACTACATTAAATGTTATCTTAATTATTCATTTATTGTAGAGACAGTTGTTGACAATCTTTCTGTTTATTTATATTACAATTTAAAAAAATATTTTTTCTAATTAAAAACATACCAACTTAGAAAATATCATATTTTGGATAATAAAGCCATCTTGAACTATAACTACAAAAGGAAAAATACCTACTAGAGATAATATAGTATAAAATAAATACAAACAAAAACATATTACAATAAATGAAACACGTCCTGATATAACCAACAGCTCCATGTACATGGTAGATGGTTGAAAGGGGCGTGCTACAAAGAAAAGTAGAAAACACATTAATAATATTTAAAAAAAAATATATTGTCTAGTCAGATAGAAAAGACTTGGTAAATACAAAAGTTTATAACTTAATTGTCTGTTTTTTGCTTATATCCTGATTTATGTTTGTGAGCAAGTACATGCCAGCTTCATTGCCATAGTTCATTTTGTTTCATCTTTTCATCTTCTTCTTTGGTCAGTCTCAGACGTCAGCTTGAATATGTTGAAAGAAGGAAGTGGTCAGCTTGAGGCTATTTCTATCTCTATAGAGTTTTTTTCCAGGAATGGTACCCGTGACGACCATATGTGCTCTCTCTGTTCCTCATATGTTTGGTAGCTCTGAAGCAGATGTTCAGCAGTCATTGGTACTTCCTATCTTTAGCTTGTTGAATAGGTGGTATTCCAATCTGTTGTGGCCTGTGCGGAGTCTGAAGATTATCACTTGTTCCCTTCTGCTGAGCTAGAAATATGCATCATGTTTTGTGTGGCCTGAATGTTCTGCTTCCCATTTGTTCCTGTATTTGCTTCTGATAAAACTCTTTGCCTCTTCCAAAGTTATACTTGTATCAGGTAGATGTAAGCTTTCCACCTCTTTTGATATTTTTCATCTTCTTTAATCACAGAAATTTCCTATAAATATCTGCCTTATTTTTAATTTTTAGCCTAGCTTATATTGTTGTTTAAAATATTATTGTTTCACTGAAAACATACTTTTTTGTATCTTCTGAGGTTTTCCTTACATTTTTGGTAAATTTCATTTGCACTTAATGCTTTGGGTGTTTGTTTTTTTTCTTTTCAATTAAGTCGTAATTTATTTATTTATTTTTTGAACAAATTAATGCACACAGAGCAGGTCTGTAAGTTGTTAGGTTTCATAATCATCACTTTATACCCTAATGGGTGTAGGTGATCATGTCTCCACACAACTTCAGGTACTTAGAGTTCATGGACTGCCCAGTAACTTCTCTCTGTGTATGCCATTATCTTATTTAAAAAAAAAAAAAAATCAAGTTTAGCCTGTTGTCACAAATATTCAGTTATTTGTGTTATCACATATTTGGCACTGTATTTGTTGTTTGTCTGACCATGACTATAACTTTTGTTTTGTGTTTGTTATCACACAAAAAATGTGTGACAGAGTATATCTGTTGACTTAAGCATAAGATCAAAAGAATTCCACCAGTCATTACATGCTGTCCGCATTTTTTCAATCCATTTGAGCTATTTTAATTTATTTGTTTCATTCATCTGTTGGAGAGGACCATAATAGGGTACAAATCTTGTGCAATGTTCCAGTAATTGTATTTTTTTGGCAGCAAAAATGTTGTATGTGAAAGATAAATAAGGTAGTTACCTATTGCTAAGTATCATGCCTTCCTCATCACCAGTGTTTTAGAAAATAAAGTGAGTGATTCAATTTTTCATGAACTCTTGTTTCAGTCACAGTTCATGAACTAATGTTTCTCAACCTTTTTACCAAACTGTAACAAATAATAATTTCCAACAGCCAGCGGAACCCCCATGAAGCAATTCTATTACCATAAGATTCTTGCCAAGAAAATGTATTTGTATAGAATTTGGGACCCAAAGATGCAGCAATAGAGAATGCAGTCAGCGACCCATAGCTTGACTGCTTGCGTCAGGGTCAGCGAACCAGAGCTGACCAAGACCCTACTCCACCTCCACGTGGTGGTCCTGGAAACAGGCTGCATCACTGCAGTCTGGCTGAGAGAGTAGGGTTCGAAGAGGGAAGGCAAACTCGGTCCCAAAAAATGCCGTGCTGAAGTCGGATGTGTCGGCCGAAAGATATCACAGCTCCGGCGTAAACAGACACAACGCAACCAACGTCCTTTTCAGGACGAATGAGGAAGAAGAAGAAGAAGTATAGAATTTCTGTAGGAAAATCTCTCTATCTTTCTCTCTCTCACTCACACACACGTCAACTATCATTATATGGAAAATCCTACCATCTTTTTAAAAAAATGTCTCAAAACATTCCGTATTAGAGGCAGTGAGTGTTGCAAGTAACAAAAGCATGATAGACGAAACAAAAAATATGATAAATGTCAAAACATAATACTAGATGAATGAAGTGAGACCGACAGAAACGAAAGAGGCTTTCGCTCTTGGTTTGGCTTGTGGGTATAATTTACCTAGTTATTTTCACACAACGTCCCTTCGTGTGAAATTCAAAGAAAAAAGGTCCTTTTCCAAGGGACATACTGTTGTGACATCTCTTCTGTGTTTATCTGTTTGATATTACTATTACTGAGATGGAAGTCTGTCTCTTTAAAGTTAAATAAATTGGAAGAGAGTTACTGATCATACAAATGTTTGCAAACGTTTAAACTATTATAAGAGTATTACTGGCTTCCTAGCTTGGTGGTCCACGGTTCGATTCCCAGTTGAGGTGGGATTTCTTTTAGACCGCAAACAACTCCGGAGTCGACCCAGCCTCATGAACTGGGTACCACAGCAACTCTGGGAAGGTTAAGGCGGCCGGTGTGATGCTGACCACATCACCACTAGTGTGCCGATGGTCAAGAAAATATGGGCCTAACACAATATTCCCCAATATGCCTCAGTGGGCGTGTAACGGGATTCTTTACCTTTATTATAAGAGTATGATATTTATTGGTACAATACGAAACGTAGATATATACAACTAAATAAATATAATCCTAAATAAGATTGACGCTTGGAATTTTTCCGCGGTATGTCAAAATTTCTATTTATTTACTTCTTGCCGAACCCCTGAGGATGAATTGCAGAACCCTAGATTTCTGCAGAAAACTGGTTGAGAATTACTGGATTAATGTTTTAGTGATGATTGTTCAGTGGTTAATGTTTTAGTGACATTTGTGAAGTGCTAATGTGTCATTGACGGTTGTTCAGTGACTAATATATAACACATTAAATACTGAACTAAAAAACATGCTGTGGTGTATTTTATTTGTCACTCTCAAGGTTATGTATCCGTTAAGCTGTAGTGGTCTTAATTTTTAAGTCATACATACAATTTTTCTCATGCCTATCCTCATACATAAAATGATATAAGATGTGAATGTCCTCTTATCACAAATAATTAGTTGGCAGCATGACTATAGATAGCCCTTGACCTGTTTGTGACATTAAACTTTACTAGTCATTATAATTATCATCTTTCAGCTCCCCAATCTTCCTGTCCCAATCTTTCTGTCCCGATCTTTCAGCTCCCCATCTTTCTGTCCCAATCTTTCTGTCCCAATCTTTCTTTCTGTCCCGTGCCATCAGCTCAAGGTCTTTCCATGTCTTCTTCATCCCCGTTCATGTCTGTCTCCAGTTCTCTTCTCCATGTGTTAATTTGTCTCCGCCTGCCTCTCTTACCCTGTGGGTTCCAGAACAAAGACCGCTTGGTAATGCGATCAACAGGTTTTCTCAGTTTTTGTTGGATTCATCGCCAGTGTTTTCTTCTCATCACTTGTTTACCTGGCACTTTTCTGACTCTTGTCATTAGTTCCACATAAGTCATCTTGTTATACTAAACTATACTAGCTGTGCCATATAATTCAGAATGTGTGTACCTTAAATATTCCTCTAAAAATGTGCAACATTTTGTGGAGATTCGTACCAAAGCATGATTTAAAACAATACATTACACTGATTTGCCCTGTGTTGTTGCTCAGGGTCTCTGAGAAGCCAAGGACAGAATGTGACTGTTGCTCCCCCAGGCATGTAGTAAAAGGTGACTAATATAAGGCAGGCAACTTCATCACATAAAACAAAGTGCTGCAGAAGCCACTACTGTAAGAGTACATCACTTGTCTCGTTCTTGTCATTTCCACTTGGGGGATCTTGTACCATTTCAATCCTTCTAGTCTACACAAGCACCCATTTTAAAAAATGTTTAACTTCTTGGTTTTTGTTGATCTGTCCATATTATTTTTTAAAGTTTTTGTGGCTACAGGATTCTTGTAAAATTTAAGTGTCATCGTATGAATATAATTAATGTACACATATGCCACTTGTATGAACATGTACATGTAACTGCATGAACCAACATTTGTCTATGAATATTTCTGTATTCTGTACATGAAAATTGTGTACTCAGACATGCATGTACACAGTTGCTTTGTGTGTTCAATTCATAACCACACTTGTCAAAATGTTAACCTTTTATCATTTTATTTACACATAATTTGTAAACATACGTTTTGTGGTAAAAACACCATATAAGTTTTTCATCAATTTATCTGTGTGCTTTAATGTTTTTGCACTGATACATTCCTGGAGTTGCTTTGCTAATAGAATTTATGAATGCCATGATAATGTCAATAAAATGAAATGTGTAACAAAATAGTTTGCAACTTATGTGATAGGGAAGATGCCACTGTGCAACTTATGTGATAGGGAAGATGCCACTTTGCAACTTATGTGATAGGGAAGATGCCACTGTGCAACTTATGTGATAGGGAAGATGCCACTGTGCAACTTATGTGATTGGGAAGATGCCACTGTGCAACTTATGTGATAGGGAAGATTTATGGTTGAATTCTGGTTTGCTGGGCCTCGTGTAGTTTCTGGGGGTCTCTGGAGATACAAAAAAAGAGTAGGACTACTGAACCCTCAGGCATGTTGTTATTGTTATACAGAATTGACATCATTGCACTCCGGGCAAACCCATAGGTGCTCAGTCTCCATCAGTACATGTCGAAGAGTGTCAATGTTAACTGTTCCTGTAGCTCGCTGGTTGTAAACACGATGGATGCAAACGTCCATCTCTACTAGCCTTACGTTGGCTGCTAAATTCCAACAGTCTTAACCTTGATGATTCATCTATTGCAGTGTCATTCTCTAACAGGCGATCATTAATTGTTCTAAATATATCTACCTTATCCATATCTAGTGTCCCCACTATGGGTGCTCTTGATGCTAGTCTGTCAGCTCTTTCATTACCACATACCCCAGCATGACCAAGACAATATATCCACACCAGCTCTTGTAGACTGGAAGCTTCTATGAATGTTTTCCATTCATGCCGCAACCAACCACTTTGAACCTTCCAAAGCGTGGACTGAGAGTCTGACACAATGATAGCCTTTGTTAATGAAGTTTCAGTTATCCACCTTAAGGCTGTAGTAACAGCCTTGACCTCCACAAAGTGACATATGAGATTGTGCATGGAGCTGGTAACCTCATGTAAAACAAATTGGCACAGAAACTACAGCTACAAGAGCATGTGAATGCTTGATGCAGGCTTCCCCTAAGGGAACTGGCTTCATAAAGAGTGCAAAGGAAAATGGTGATAGTTTTCTTGTGACAAACAAGGATTTGTGTTAGGGTTAAGGTTAAAGATAGTGTAGGAAATTAATAGTGCTATTGTTTATTTCCACTTGTGTCATGGCTTGGGAGTCATGACCCAAGTGGGCCCGCCCCCCTTAGAGTGTAAAGGAGTAATTGGGCCGAAACACTTGTCGGATGGGGGGACTTCTTCTGATGATCAGATTGTTTCCTGTTGTATCGCTCTGTAAAGAGTTTCCTATCATATTTCTTCTTCTTCTTCTTCCTCCTGAAAAGGACGTTGGTTGCGTTGTGTCTGTTTACACCGGAGCTGCGATATCTGCGCCTTTCGGCCGACACATCCGACTTCAGCATGGCATTTTTTGGGACCGGGTTTGCCTTCCCTCTTCGATCCCTACTCTCTCAGCCAGACTGCAGTGATGCAGCCTGTTTCCAGGACCACCACGTGGAGGTGGAGTAGGGCCTTGGTCAGCTCTGGTTAGCTGACCCTGACGCAAGCAGTCAAGCTATGGGTCGCTGACTGCATTCTCTATTGCTGCATCTTTGTGTCCCTATTGTTTATTTAACATGGGTGTTTGCGTAGAATAGAAGGATATAGAAGGATTGAAATGGTATGACAAGATCACTAATGTGGAACTGATGTCAAGAAGCAAACAAGTGCCAATGGAACAAGAGATGATAAGATGGAGATGGATAGGACACACATTGGGGAGACCTGTCGATAGCGTTACCAGGCAGTCCTTGTTCTGGAATACCCAGGGTTAGAGAGGTAGAGGGAGACCAAGGAACACATGAAGGAGATGAAGAAGACATGGGAAAGATCTTGAGCAGATGGCATGGGACAGGAATACTTGCCATAAGTTTGTTGAAGGCCTAATATGTGAAACAGAGAAAGCGCATATGGCCGACACCAGTACCATTCATGGAAAAGCTCTATGGAGATTCAAATAGATAGCCTGAAACTGACTATCTCTTTCTTTGAAAACATTCAAGTAGGCATCTGAGAGTGAACAAAGATTACTGTGTGTCTGGGCATGAGTTTACCCATTACCACAAGAAGGGGGCACTAACCTGACAAACATTTTTGTTCCCACACAACAATGCTGCCCTACAAGATGCCACTAGGTGTGATGGCCACTGACTGCTTTATCAGTCAGGGACTAAGGATACAAGAAGAAGACAACATTGGGACTGCATAAAAGCACTCCAGTTATGATTCTTTCTTTTTCTTCTTTGATCCTTAGCCGCCGACCGTCAAAGCAGTCAGTGGCCATCACGCCTAGTGGCGTCTTGTAGGGCAACAACAAATTGATTCCACTTTGCTCGGTCGGCGGCCATCATTTAAACATGGCTATCAGCCACACACTTCTACAGATAAACACTTTTGGCCTACACAGCCCGGCCTACCCTGTCCTTCTCACAAACACACACATCATCTAACTACAATTGCACATCTCATACATCTCTGGTGCATTTTAGTGCACAAACTAATAATAATGGACTAATGGACCATGTGCAATAAAATGCATACCACAACAGCAATGATGAAGTTCATAACCCTCCACTCCCAAAGGAGCATAGGCCCTCTTGTCACGTGCCATCATCTCAAGTTCTGTCCACGTTCTCCTTATCACCCTCACCTCTGTTTCCAGCTCTCTTCTCCATGTGCTTCTTGGTCTACCTCTGCTTCTCTTGCCCTGGGGATTCCAGAACAAGGACTGCCTTGTAATGCTATCAACAGGTTTCCTCAGTGTGTGTCCTATCCATCACCATCGTCTTCTTTAATAAGTGCTTTCTGTGCTTCTTTAGATAACATAAGAGCTACCCCTTCACTGTGGTGTGAACTTTCGTCTTCATGTCCTGAGGACAGCACCAATTCACCTGTGATAAGTTTCTTCCTGTCTACCCCCTTCCACTTTGTTTCACACAGTCCCAGAACCTCGATTTTATATTCCCTCATCTCTGCTGCTACTTGTTTCCCACTCCCTGGAAATTGTCACATCCTGCACCTAACCACTTCTCAGCTCCCCTTGCCTATCATGGGTCCACAGTGAAGATCCTCCTGCATGCAGGCAACCAGGTAAAAGCGACAGCTACGTCTGGGGCTCAAGTGACTCCTCCAAGCTTAGTGTGCAGTGCTGGGTTCTCAACATGTTTCACCACAGGGGGAATCCCTGGAAGTGTGTGGATGATTTCAAGAGTCAATGAGGGTGTAATTAGCCTCACAGACAGAGGTTCACCTCCATGTCTGTATATTATAGAATTGTGCATAGAAATGAGGTATCTGAGGAAGGTGGTTGAAGTAAGAAGAAGAGACATGGTCCGAAACCAGATGATACGTCAAGGCCTAAAATCCCACCCTCTGCAGACCCAAGTAGAACAGTCCCAACTAAGATGGTTTGGCCATGTCTGCAGAATGGGAGATCGGCTACCACGACAAGCATGGGAAACAAAGAGACAGGGATCCAGACCCCCAGGATGACATTAGACAATCTGTGAAGGACCGAGGACTAGAATGGAACCAGGCCAGGAGGACGACACCCGATAGGATAGTCTGGCGCTCTCTCTTCCAAACCTCTACACCTCACTGTAGAAGGGGAACGACTAAGTAAGTATCAGCCAGAAGGCCAACAGTGTTTTATCTATGGAAGTCTTTGGTTGGTTATAGCCACGTTTAAAAGAAATATGTCCCAGTATGTTCACTGTGTATAAATATGGATTTATGTATGAATATGGACTATGTAAGGCTATGTTCAAGAATGCCTCGTGTATTGGAGCACACTGGATGTGATTAAAAACGGATGTATGGATCATGATTGAAAGAGTACTGTGTATTGGAATGTGACCTGAACGAGTTACTTGTTGGAATTGTGCAGCGTTTCTGATTACAGTTGAGTTAATGTTACTGATTGTTAGCAACAAGCCCTATGACCCAAGTGAAGCCATGTACCTATAGAGTGTCTATTGTCTCCAAGCTTCGCAACAATTGCTCACTTGCTTATCTCCTTTAGCGATTCATTTTTTTTTTCTGTTTACTTCTGTTACTTGTGGACTGCATCAACTGCTCTAACTTGGATTCATTCATTCATAACCCTCCACTCCCAAAGGAGCATAGGCCTTCAACAAACACATGCCAAGTCCTCCTGTCACCTGCCATCATCTCAAGTTCTTTCCATGTTCTCCTCATCATTTTCACCTCTGTTTCCAACTCTCTTCTCCATGTACTTCTTGGTCTTCCTCTGCCTCTCTTGCCCTGGGGGTTCCAGAACAAGGACTGCCTTGTAATGCTATCAACAGGTTTCCTCAGTGTGTGTCCTATCCATCGCCATCGTCTTCTTCTCATTTCTTGTTCCACTGGCACTTGTCTAGTTCTTGTCATCAGTTCCACGTTGGTAACCTTGTCATACCATTTTAATCCCTCTATTCTACGCAAGCACCCATTTATGAAAGTCTGTAGCTTTTTGGTTTCTAACTTGGATAGTAAGTTCATTTTACTCACTTTGTTCTTTGTAATGGTAGCTATAAATTTCTTCTTTTCTTAATTAATACTTGTTTAGTTCACACTGAACCATTCTTTATGTCTCTGATCTGTACCTACTTCTCGAATATGACTATTATTACTTCTTTCATTTTGTCTGACTTCAGTTTGTGGTCTCCTTGAACTTCATATGTGGCTTATAATCATTGCTTGGTGAAAGACTTATTATTTTATAAGCTTGCCTACGCATTGCTCAATCTCTGATGCTGTATCGTCATTGTCTATGTTCTCATTGCGTACACTCAATCAATACCCTTTAGCTCCCCGAGGAGCATAGGCCTTCAACAAACACATGCCAAGTCTTCCTGTCCTGTGCCATACACTCAAGTTCTTTCCATGTTTTCCTCATCATTTTCACCTCTGTATCCAGTTCTCTTCTCCATGTGTATTTTGGTCTACCTCTGCCTCTTTCCCTGTGGATTCCAGAACAAGGACTGCCTTGTAATGCTATCAACAGGTTCCCTCAATGTGTCCTATCCATTGCCAGCATCTTCTTTTCAACTCTTGTTCCACTGGCACTTGTCTGGTTCTTGTCATCAATTCCACATTTGTGACTTTGTCATGCCATTTCAGTCCTATTCTACACAAGCACCCATTTATAAAAGTCTGTAGCTTTTTGGTTGTTGTTTTTGTTGTTCTCCATGTTTCAGAGCCATACAATAGGACTGACTTGACATTTGAGTTGAAGATTCTTATTTTAGTGTTGGACTTGATTTCTCTTGACCTCCATATGTTTCCAGATGCAATGAAAGCTCCTGTTGCCTTTTGTATTCTTATTTTGATATCACTGTTTGTCCCTCCAACTTTGTCTATATTACTGCCAAGATATGTGTACGATTCTACATCCTTTAGTGGTGTTTCTTCAAGTTCAACCTTGTTATCATTTCTTGCATTTATTCTCTTAATCTTTGTCTTTTCCCTGTGTATTTTCAGGCCCACTTGTTATGACCTCTCATCAAGAATTTTAATTTTCTCTTGCATCTGATTATGGTTATGGGACAGAAGATCCAAGTCATCTGCAAAATCCAGATCATCAAACTGTTTAGTCAGATTCATTGAGTACACTGATGAGTCTGTATTCCGTTGTGAGAAATTAGGATAGGGCTTCTCGGCTAGAGCAAAGGGCAGCATCCTTGCTGAACATAGCGGAGCTTACATGACAACCTCCAGCATGAGAATAGAGGTAAAGGCAACTACTGCAGCCCTAAGGCGGCTGCCTGAAACTTCATTAACTAGGGCAGTTATTGTGTCAGACTCTCATTCTATGCTTCGGAAGGTCCAAACTGGATGGCTACGGCACGGATGGAAAACGTCCATAGAAGCCTTGAATCTTCAGGAACTGGCGTGGATCTACTGTCCTGGTCATGCAGTGGTACATAGCAATAAAAGGGCTGACAGACAGATACTGAAGATAATTAATGATCTACTATTACAGAATGACACTGCAGTCGGTGAATCATCAAGGCTAAGATTAATGCAATTTGGCATAAAACGAAAGACTAGCAGGGATGGGTGTATACAACCAGTGAGCAACAAGAACAATTAGTATTCATACCCTTCGACATTTGCTGAGGGAGATTGAGCACCTATGAGTTTGCCGGGAGTGCAATGATGTCAATTCTGATCAACAATAACTATGTTCTCATCTTGATCTTGTGAGTTCATCATATCTTGACTGCTAGCTGTGAAACATGAGAAAGGACAGTGAAGATGGTAACAGTTTGAGAAATAACAGCAAAAATTGATGAAAAAAGGAGAGAAGATAACTGGATAAGCTAATAGAACATGGAGGGAAGTCAACAGAACTGATATACACAAAACTAAGGACTTGTGTGGCAGTGGTTTTTGAAGTGATGTGATCCCCTATGCCAGAACAGCGTGGCACCTGAAAAGGGTTTCTGGCCAGAATAACATCACATTTGTAGTCAATATATTTTGTCTGAATCATATCTTGGAAGCTTGTTCAGGCATGCCTCTCATGTTACAGTACTTTTTCTGGGAGGAAATAATCCAGCAAGCCCCATGTAATTTCCAGGGGTCTCTGAAGACATAAAAAAAAAAGAATAGTACTTTTGCACCCTCAGACATGTTGTACAAGGCGACTAATATGAGGTTGTGCATAAGGCTGGCAACCTCACCATGCACAACAAATTACCACATACACCACTGCTGCAAAAGCATGTGACTGCTTGGTGCAGGCTTCCTGCAAGGGGACCAGATGCAGTGGTGATTCCATGGTCCACAAGGAGTGCAAAGGATGATTATGATGATGAATATTCCAGCAAACAGTTATCTTAACACATTAACTACCGCAAGCCGCTCTCAGCGACTCACAAAATAATCACATTTGGACCGCAAGCCGCTCAGAGCGCCAATCTAATTTTAGTAATAAAACGAATGAAAAATGTACTGAAACACTCTCTGATCTGGTTCGAGATTTTAAGTTGCCACCGGAAAACAAATTCCCAAAGCATGGTTGTTGTAGAACACTGGAAAATTGATATTATGTTCATATTTTTCAGCGTTTTGGGTTAGTTACCAAATCGTGTAAAACTGTTTACCGTGGCAACTAGTGATAGGACTACAAAAAGTGTGTGTACATCTCGTCTAATGGCTGAATAGGATAGAAACGTGTTTCAACAATTGACTGATAGATCTAGCGACAAGGACAAAAGTGAAAACGGTATGCACATTGATTGAAATTGTGAATTTGATAGAGATGGGCGCAAGCAGTTATAATTGTAAAAATATTGCACGTCCTCGGCCATCGGAGGGCCGTTAAATAGCAACAACCTCTATTAGAGTTACAACCGGTGTTTATTGTAATAGTACATTCATTTATCTTTAAAATGACGTGTAATTCATAAAAATCTGTAAACAATTACGAAAACTACAGCTTACTTTGTGCAAACACCTACAGGATGAAAATGGGAAAAAAATTTAATTCGGCCACAGTGTGTTTTTCAATTCGGTAGTTAATGTGTTAAAAAACAAACAAACAAGCAAAAACAGGTTCATTTTAAAAGATAACATTTATCTGCAGTTCTTCAAATTATTAGTTGTCAGCAGACATTGTGAACACAAAAACAAAACACAAATGCCAAACATTATTTCAGTAAGTAAAAACATGGATTGCCACACATACAATATGTTCATATACACGATTTGTGTCTTTAATTTGGTAGCAATCATACTATACAAAAATTACATTTTTAGTATTTAAATTGTAAGCCTATCTAAAGTGTAACAAAGAAATACAAATATTACTAGCAAAAGCTTAACAGGTCCTATCAAAGTACGACATTTCAAATACAAGTTTTCCAGTTTCTGTTTAAAAACTGTCAAAGTATTAATTTCAAGTGACGGTAACATGTCACAGCTGTCAAAATAAGTTGGCAGTGTGTTTAGTCACAAGTCACTCAAAATATATGGATATCAAAACAAGTCAAATCTAACACCAAAATAAAAATCTACAACTCAAATGTCACATCAGTCCTACTGTGTGGCTCTGAAGCATGACGAACAACAACACTTTAGAAGTTACAGACTTTCATAAATGGGGGCTTGAGATTGAACTGGTATGACAAGATCACTAATGATGAACTGATGACAAATGCCAGAGATGAGAAGCAGAAGCTGGCGAAGGACAAGACACACATTGAGAAAACCAGGTGACAGCATTACGTGGCAGTCCTTGTTCTGTAATTCCCAGGGTTTAAAGAAGCAGAGGCAGATAAAAACATACACACAAGATAACCGGAGACGGAAAATAAAAATGGTAAGGAGGGCATCGAAAGACATGGAGCTTACAGCATGGGACAGGAAGATTTGGCATTGGCTTGTTGAAGGTCTATGCTTCTTGGAGAGTTCCATTTAGTCAAGGTTCTCTCTGGTTGCTTCAGTTCTCATAACTGTCTCTAGTGGTTATTGGGGACCACACTTTGAGAACCACTGTTGTCATAATTTGATCTGCCATCTCTCTCTTCCTATGTAAACACCTGTCTCTTGTGCTCTGACATATTCTTATGTTTCTGCCTTGGTGTATCCTAATGAAACTGGCCTAACCGCCAGGGATGCACATTTACCAAGCCTATCTTCTACAACTCAAGACTATCGGCTGTCTACTGTTCTTCTCATTTAGCTAAAGTTCATCAACAGGTTTTGTGTAAACTCTACATACACACAATTCTCTCACTGGGAAGACTGAAATCTCGTCCTCAGAATAAACACAAACGTGGCAAATATTGAGATAGACGTCTGGGCGATAGTACAGTTTTTTCTGCCACCGCAGAAATCAACCAATATATATTGGCTTATCGGCCCGATGGAACTTCTACTCCCTACCACATCTAGAAGCAAATCTCTAAATGACTTAGTCTAAAACGTCGATTTGCAACGACGACTATTTTCGAACACTCCAGAACACTTTGGCTGACATACAACTCACAAGAACATAAATTCCACGTGCATAGTTCCCCTCGCTCACCTTGCCAATATCAGACAAAACAAAACAACAATCCTCAACCAAGGGATGTAAGCACTACTCTTGACCCCCTCTCTTCCTTCTATCAATTATTCCCCTTAGACTACTAATTAAAAGTCAGCTAATCTCATACAATAATTCAAACATAATTTTCCCGCTTAACCAACCTAACGGTTATAGTAGCATGACCTCATGTCCATACAGCTAGAGTGTATCCAACAACGGTAATAAAATCAATATTTTTATTTTGTCACAGAGTAACCATGATAACAGAAAAAACTTTATATGTTTGTATTTTCATACCTTCTTATACTATTACTGAGAGTCCGATTGGCTAAGCAAAGTTACAGGGTTCCAGGATTAAAACCTGGTAGCTTTGCGCTCATCTACCCAGCTGTAAATGGGTACTTGACTCTGCTCTTGAGATAGGGAACAGAAAGTACAAAAATGTGTATTTTAAATTAATAAAAAAGACAGCAAAGACAACAACTATCTCCTGCCTCATCAACACATTCCCATAGATGTACAAACAAAATATCATTTTGTTGTACTCTATAACAGTAATAAGTCATCAGTGTTGTGACAATATTTTCCAATGGAATAATAGTTGGTGATACAATAATTTACAGCAATTACAACATAGAACATAAATACTGACCCAAAAAAAAAAAAAAAGCAAATTAAATATTATTTACATTTTGTACTTGTGGGGAAAGTCAAAAGTACACAAAAATAAATCATAATTACTGATGGTAAATGGGAGTTCATGCAACTGCATAAGACCGTCAGAAAATACAGTAAGATTTTTAAAAAAATGTAAATTATTTACATTGTGGGGGGAAAAAAACCAACATTATTCCTACCAAATCTGTTGTCATTTATTTAAAATGCTGGATTTAAAAAAAAATTAAATTTAAAAAAAGAAATGTATAATATCAAAGGAATTGAAACAGACAGTTGGACTCTGCTATGGCTCATACAAAACAGGTTATGTCACCTTTGAGCAGCAATGAATAGGGAGATTAAGTCTGCAAATACAACACCGTTTAACATGACACACTCACAAGGTGCTGTGTTGCCTGGCACAGGCAATCACTTCTCTCCACAACCCCCTATCATGTGTACCAAACGAGTTCTGATGGTGACATCCTCCCGTGCCACGCTATTGTCTACCATCTTGTCTCTACTTCCCGTAATTGCTGCTATCCTGCGTTACAATCTTTCTCTCATTAGAACGGGAAACTAAATCGGAAGCCTTATGCTCCATTAGAAACGGAAGTGGAAAAGTAGTGTATAGTAGACAGATCATGACAAGTAAGATTTGAAATCTTTACGAATTTCTGATTTCAAGAATAGGTTAACTAAGGCTTATCGAACCAGGTATAAGGACTTCTGAGTAACACGACAATTATAATCTGGAATAGGTAATTCAACATAGACCCCTAACTAAAGTCGGTGTCATGAGATCAAAATAACTGACGTGGCTGGGAAATTTGAAAGCAAGGAAGTTAACATACAGTGAAGAAGGTGAGTGGCTGGGAAAATGATGTTACTAAGGCACGAAAGCTTTCAGAAAAAGAAGATTGACTAATGACACAGAAATGGACCACCAAAGATAGAGACGAATGAAAACAGATTAAAAGTCTGTGGCAACAAATTAAGGACTCGAAACAATGAAGACGAAGAAATAATACTACAGAAGAAGAAATGGTAATACTATAGAAATATAAATGGTCATGATATAGAAGAAGAAATGGTAATACTATAGAAGAAGGAATGACAATAGTATAAAAGAAGTAATGATAATTGTACTGAATAGATGGTAATACTTGTGAGGCATTGACACAGCTGAAGAATCTAAGCATACCAAAACACACTTCAACTTTCATACAGCAATAAAAAAATATAATACAAGAATACTGATTGTTCAAGGACTCTGGCACAGTTGCTCTGAGCACCACCCTGGTGAAATTATTTTATTACTGCAGCGTGATTTCAGAGCTTATCACATAAGAAGTAGATAGACCTCTGCAAAATGTTTGTCAAGACCTGCGTGAAATGCCTGCCAAGACCTGTGTAAAATGTCTGTCAAGACTTGTGTATGACGCCTGAAACTCAGCATAATTTATGATATACAAGTTTGTGAAAGCTTAGTCTGCTGAGTAATGATTGCTGGTTATGATCACACAAAGCTAAAATATCTAATGGTAACCTAGGGGGGGGCTCACTGTTTTTTTTTATATCATGCCCTGAAAAAAAAAAAAAAAAATATCCTTCCAATATCAACCCAGATCATCAACATTTCCTTTGCTCTCCAAACGGAACATGCAGGCACCACAGTATCTGGTCCCACTGCAGGAAGCCTGCACGAAGCAGCCACAGATTCTCACAGCAATGTTTTCTGTGGCATTTCTTTTACATGATGAGGCTGCCAGTAACATGCTCAACCTCATATTAGTCACTTTATACAACATGTCTGAGGGTGCAGTAGTTCTATTTTTTCTTTCTCTCTTCAGAGAACCCCCAGGAACTCCCCATGGTATCACCCAAGATGATAGTCTACTTTTGCTGAGGCCAAGAACTGACCTCTACACCCACAAACCCCCCCCCCCCCCCCTTTCACTTGTTAACTCTTATATCACTGACTACAGCTTTCCAGCATGTTCTATTTTGAGCAAGTCTTTTGTTAACTTGTCTCTCCTTTTTTCTCTCTATTAGTTGCCTCTCCTTTTCTCTATTACTTGTCTTTCATTCTCTCTCTCTATTACTCATCTCTCCTTTTCTCTCTCTATTACTCATCTCTCCTTTTCTCTCTCTATTACTCATCTCTCCTTTTCTCTCTCTATTACTCATCTCTCCTTTTCTCTCTCTATTACTCATCTCTTCTTTTCTCTCTCTATTACCAGTACTTGTCTTTCCTTTTTTCTCTCTATTACATGTCTCTCCTTTTCGCTTTCTATTACCTGTCTTACCTTTTCTCTCTCTTGCATGTCTTTCCTTTTCTCTCTCTATTACTCATTTCTCCCTCTATTACATGTCTTTTCTTTTCTCCCTCTATTGTGTCTCTCCCTTCTCTCTCTATTACATGTATGTCCTTTTCTCTCTCTATTACATGTCTCTCCTTTCTCTATTACATATCTCTCTTATTCTCTTTTAATTGTCTCTCAATTTCTCTTTATTACTTGTCTCTCCTCATTTTCTCTATATTACTTGTTTCTGCTTTTCTCTCTAATTTTTGTCTCTCCATTACTATCTCTCTTATTTTTTCTCTCTATTTCTTGTCTCATTTATTTTCTCTCTGTTACGTGTCCTCCCTTTTCTCTCTATTACAGTATTACTTGTCTCTCTTTTTCTCTGTCTATTACTTGTCTCTCCTTTTCTGTCTATTAGTACAGCTTGCAATATACAAAACTAAAGCTATATATCTCTTCTTTCTAATAGTGAAAACCGTATGCAAATTAGAGGTCTGCTGGTCGAGACAGCGGTTTGAATGAAGCGAGGTGAGACAAAAACGCTCAGAGTTCGCAGCACGCCGGGGCAAACCACATGTAACACCGGTTTGTTTTTATTAGTAAAAAAATACCTCAATAGCTTTTAATTATTTGGGAATTAATACACTTCAAAAGAGAAGATAAAGAGTATTGTCATATAAATTTTATTGCAATCCGCTTAATAGCAACGGGACAGTGACTTAAAATTGACGAATTTCCTTCAGTTTTCTCCACTTTCGTTAGTATTCAACAGTACGAAGTGGGCACTTTGTGGTACCTACTATTATTTGTCTCTCCTTTCTCTATTACTTTTCTCCCTCTATTAATTGTCTCTTCTTTTTTTCTCTCTATTACATGTCTCTTCATTTCTCTCTCTATTACTTGTCTCTCCTTTTCTCTATCTATCACTGGTTTCCTCTTTTCTCTCTCTAATACTTGTCTCTCCTTTTTTCTCTCTACTACTCTTCTCTCCCTACCAACATCCAATAAACTAGTCCAGAAAAACGGGATATAAACTATCCACAATTAATATGAGTAACTACATCATCATCATCCTTTAGCTCCACAAAGAGCACAAGCCTTCAACAAACTAATGCCAAGCCTTCAACAAACTAATGCCAAGCCTTCCTGTCCTGTGCCATCAGCTCATGATCTTTCCATTTCTTCTTCATGTTTGTCTGAAGGATCTCTTCTCTATGTGTTCTTTGGTCTTCTTCCACCTCAATTACCCTGGAGATACCAGAGAAAGGACTGCCAAGTAATGCTATCAAAAAGGTTTCCTCATTGTGTCAATTACAGCTCCCATAAAAAACATTTGAGTCCATTTATTTCCCATTCATTAAAATTTGCTGTAATATTTTTAAAAAAAATGAAACTTCAGTTAAATATTTTGGCTCTTGGCGTTAATGAAAAAAAGACACGTACCAACCATATTTGCCTAGTTAAGCGACCTAATTATCTTTTAAATCAGATATTAAAGCATCTCTTGGAATTATTTCTTGGTCAATCTAGATCAGTGGTTCTCAACATTTCTTGGTCAATCTAGATCAGTGGCTCTCAACATTTCTTGCAGAGGAAGCTTGCATCAAGCATTCACAAGCTCTTACAGCAGTAGTTTCTGTGGCAATGTGTTTCACATTATGAGACTGCCAGACCCATGCATAACCTCATATTAGTTACCATATGCAGTATCACATTTACTTTGAATTGTTAGACTGAGTGCAATCCGTTTGTCAAATACATTACCAAGGTATTCAATCACTTTAGTAAATTATAATCACGAGACACTGTTGTTCTTTAACTAGGGCTGCTGAACTTCTCGCTCTTTAGCAACCAATACCAAGTTGAAGACTCCTTGGTATTATCTACATTGTAGATCTAGGCTTTTTCTGTGGCTTTTCTGCCATTCAGAAACCTGTGCAGTTGAAGTCATGAGCTCCAGTTCCAGTTTGGTTTGCATTTAAAGGATTGTCACATCTGGTCCCAAGCTAGGAGTAAGAAGTGTGTGGCATACTGTGCATTCCCGCCATCCAAGGGGACTCTCCAACTATACAGAGCTAAAATACTGCACTCTGGTTCTGGGCTCTCCCAAGGAATTGTCACGTCCTGCATAGAGCCACTTCTCAGCTTCCCCTGCCTATCACTGGGTCCACAGTGAGATCCTTCTGCATGCAGTCAACCAAGTCAAAGAATTATGACTGGGGCTCAAGTGACTTCTCCAAGCTTAGTGTGCATTGCAGGGGGAATCCCTGAAGTGTGTGGATGATTTCAAGAGTCAATGAGAATGTAATTAGCCTCACAGACATATGTTCACTTCCACATACGTATATTGTAGCCTTGTGCATAGCTGGTAGTCATATAAGGATGGCTCCAGATATGCCTCCATGCATAACCACTAGACATAAATTAAAGAATTTTTGCGGTTTATCTCAAGTTTTTGTCTCGTGGCTTCAGCTTTATGATCAGTAATAACATCCCAATTTCACAGACTCAACAGCCCATTACCTGGATTACCACGAGGTAAAAAAGCAGCAATTCTCGCTGCCCATTTTGCCAGAAAATCCTTGTTTTTAAGGCACTGGACTTAATATAGTTGACTATTTCCATTACTGTGTAAAAAATTTCTTTCAGTTTTGCAGGAATGTTTTTAACAGCTAAATTTTCCCCGTGGTACCTAAAAATCCACCATTATACATGCAACGCCTTAGATACCCCATGGTACCTCATGAGGGACCCCTAGGGGTGCGCGTAACCTCAGTTGAGACACATTGGTCTATATGGTAAAACAGAAAACATATAACTTAAAAATACAACTGAGAAATAATGTGACCATAGTAATGTCATATTACAAACACTTGATCATGTGACTAAAAAGCTGATGTGACCCTTTGCAGTTCACAGGGGTCACTGAGGAGTTAAACAAAAGGGCTACTGCTTCCTCTATTATTGGTCTCTCTGTTTATTCCTCTATTACTGGTCTCTCCATTTATTCCTCTATTACTTGTCTCTCCATTTATTCCTCTATTACTTGTCTCTCCATTTATTCCTCTATTACTTGTCTCTCCATTTATTCCTCTATTACTTGTCTCTCCATTTATTCCTCTATTATTTGTCTCTCCTTTTCTTTCTCTATTATGTGTCTCTCCTTTTCTCTCTCTATTACTTGTCTCTCTGTTTATTCCTCTATTACTTGTCTCTCCATTTATTCCTCTATTACTTGTCTCTCCATTTATTCCTCTATTACTTGTCTCTCCTTTTCTTTCTTGGCTCGCAGGTAATGAAAACCGCTAGGGACTGTAGATTGCGCCCGACCTCTATGAAAAATTACAGCCTAGACCAAAGCAGAGCTGTTCGCGTTAAACTGCGTGGATGTAACAAAGAGTCGGATTTAACCTTTAAAGTAGCAAATGACGGTAAATGTGCTACTGTACTCTTCCACAATACATATCATTATGAGGCATTTCGCACAACGTGTACCAAACACTACCAGAATGACCATGTCTAGACGAGAGCAGATAAACAAGGTGCCTTTGTAGAAGATTTCATCACAACACCACTACTATCTGTGCACCTTTATCATACAAAAAACAAGATAATGGTCCAAGCAACTCCTACTGTTATTGAATCATGGCTGGCAACGGACTTTGTCAGTTTAAATGAGTCTGCACAAAACATAATTTGTACCACACAATTGGACTCGACAATATGTTTACCTCAGCTCGCAATAGACATCACATCATCAGCTGACAGCGTCTCATCTGCTGATAGCGAAATCATCAACATTAACTCTAGCATACACTCTCCCACAAATACATCCACTTTGCCTCCCGCAGCACGCGACCTTCCAATGAGCGACACAGTAGCAAATACTCCATTTTCTCAACCTATACTGGCCATAGAATATCCAATGGGCCCTAAAGACACTAGCACACAAACAGATGAAACATTATCACGTGAAAATCACCCAGAAGTCACTCACATGATAAATGCGCAGTGCTGCCAGGAGCTGATGCTAAAAATGGAGGACACCCTTCGAACACTAATTGCCGATCTGACGACTAATGTCTATAAATCAATCAGCACAGAAAACGAACTACTCAAACAGGAAATACTGCATCTGAGAGAAGATAATTCCAATATGAAACACGTCGTCGAGCAACTACGAAGCGATTTTTCGATTTATAAAACAAAGCACTCGGAACATACTCTTATAGTACCTGAAGCTTCTGGAGATCCATCCAAAGAACATACATCAAACAAACGCCGCAAGGAGCACCAACGTAACATCAAAAAAGTTGAGGATACACGTGCGCACGAAGCTTACCCTATTAGTGTAAAAGTAAGCAACAGGTTTACCGCCCTTAACCAGAGTTCAGTACAAAATGAACAGGCACTAACGCCGCTACCAGATCAGATACTGACACCACAACCATCCGATGAAAACACCCAGACTATTCAGGACGATTCACACGAGGAAAATCAATGGCGGCAACAAGAATCAAAACGAAAGCCGAATCAACAACCATGTAGTAAAACAACACATGTTATAATTGGCGACTCTCTCCTAAAAGGCATTTACAATGATCGGATGTCTACTTCAAAAGAGGAAAACTGTCTCAGTTTTAGCGATACCTGGAGCTGGAACTGAAAGATTAATTGATAGAATTCATAGGTTCGACATACATCATAATATTACAAGAACAACAGTACATGTAGGGATCAACGACATAATGAATGGACACAGCGTTAACCCTTCGGCGATTTCCAAACTGGCCACAACAATAAAACAAAAATTTCCTAACACCTCCATTTTTATGTCATCCATTATTCCACCTTGCTATGGCTTCCAACGTCGCGTAGCCGACACCAACAACAAGACAATCCAGAGCTATTGTGAACACAACAACATTGGCTATATCAACAACACACTCCTTTCTTCACAAGCAACTCTGGAGCACCAAAGAAACGCCTTTACATAGATCAAATACATACATCAAAACTAGGTAGCAGCATTCTAGCAAAAAACATCAAGTACCCGCAGCGAACGCAACACGACAACCCACCAGACACAGAGAACGCAAACCGATCTACCATGAGATCAGCCCTTCATGAAAATGCACAACACACCTTACCCGCCCCTCAAAGAAGCGCTCCTGTAACCAACAAAGTACCTAACAACAAACAGAACGCCACCTACAGCCAGGAAGCCGAACGTTACGATGTTATGTTTCCTCCACTACCTATAAGACAGCCCCTCACAAACACATTATATGACAGTTCAAGAAGCAGTGCCACAATGTCACAGACCCAAAAATCTCCTACAAGTGTTGTAACCACTGCAGACGAAATCTACAGTCGTCAAGCTTCCTCCCGTAGCCTTTCTGATCGTGCTCAGTGGAACCCAGAACTTGGCTACCTGATGCAATTCAGTCCAGCATCACTCAGCCAAGCACTAATGATGTCTGTGCAACGCGGGCCTTACTATGTACCTGACAGAGACATCCATTATCGATGATTAATCCACTCATTTTTTTTTTTTTCATTGACTTAATCCCTGCGACCAAAGCCGTCTCTCCCCTGAAAAATTAATTGATTACTGTGACGCATAAAGTAATAAGTACTTTGTTACTTTCTCAAAACACTTTAATTTCATTGGCTACAGGCCTTCGACAGTTCTTTTCATAATTTGCAAGATTTTTTTCATTTTACTTTTTTTTTAATTCGTATCCTCTCAGTATTGCTTAATTACTTTGTTAGAATTTTAGTGTTGTGGTGTGAAAACGTGCGTGCCTACTGTTGTGTGACTATTTTAATATACTACTGACAATTTCAGTTAATTGTGATTTTTTAGCAATACTTGTACCAAGTGTTCGTACGTTAAGTACTAACATTTGCATTTTCACTTACTTGGTGACGTTAATTAGTTTAAATTTTCGTGGGTTCGTATTTAAAATTGCTTTTGTTATTTTCCTTTTTAAACCACTCGCCAAAATAAAATGCATACCTATCAGACACAATGGCTAATTAAGGATGGTCTACGGCTGGGCCACCTGAACATTTACCATTTATTAGGCAAACTTCCTGAGCTTACACAAATTCTAAATAAAAATTTTCATGTTTTTGGACTTTCCGAAAGTCGCTTAAACGACAAAATATCAGATGGTGAAATTGCCCTAAATAGTTTTAAAACAGTTCGGCGAGACTCAAGTAGAAAGCTAGAAACAGGTATTGTAGTATATATTTCCACTTCTATTAGTTATCGCCGCAGAAGCGATTTAGAGACAGCAGAGACCGAGTGCATATGGTTAGAAATAAAAACTACCGACTCAGGGACAATTTCTAGTCGGGTATCTTTATAGAAATCCCAGTGCAGGAGCCATCTGGTATGAAGATTTCACCACTATGATGGATAAAGTATTTACCACTGCCAAAGAAATTATTCTTCTAGGCGATTTCAACATCGACATGCGCAACATAAACCAAACATGGGAAAACATCATCCTATCTTACAACCTAAAACAAATAGTCAACCAGCCTACCAGGGTAACAAATGCATCATCCACAATAATTGACCACATCTACGTCACCTGTGCAGACAATATTATAGAATGCTCTGTTCCTACTGTCGCGATGAGTGACCACTACCCTATATGTTGCACGTGGTCAAAGAATAAATATAAAGCTCCAAGAAATAAACATATCAGTATTAAATTTAGAAGTTTTAAACATTTCAACCGTGAACTATTTTTACATGATTTGCGAACTGCACCTCTTGCCAGTGTTTACCAGCTTTCTGATCCCGATGACGCCATTGCCCATTGGACACGTATCTTTCTTTGTGTGTTTGATAACCACGCACCAACTAAAGAAGTTCGTGTGAAACGACAGGTCAAATCTCCTTGGATCACACAAGCAGTGCTAGACGCCATGAGGCAGAGAGATCAAGCTCACAAAAACAAGGACTTTAACATATACAGAGAACAGAGGAACAACGTGCAATATTTAATTCGTAGAGAAAAAAAGAATTACTTTAAAAAATTTGGTTCAGAACAAAACAAACAGTAAAGATATATGGAAAGCAATCAATACCTTAGCGAACAAGCGAAATCTGTCAGTCTCGTCAACCCCTAATACTTCATTTACTCCCACAGACTTCAGCAATTACCTTCAGGCAGAAATAAACAGTCTTAAATCTACAATACCAAATTCACCTTGTGACTTAGGCAGGCTGTCAGTATTTTGTGAGAACAAATGTACCAACACAATCCCATCCAACATTCCGTTTATGACAGTTAATGAAGTGTATAACTATCTTCTAGGACTTAAAGATAATAACTCATCAGGACTTGACGGAGTCAGTAATCGAATACTGCGTTATGCGGCTCCAGCTATTAGTGATTCGCTTACATACATATACAATCAATGTATCGCACGGAGCTACTTTCCGTGGCACTTTAAAGTCGCTAAGGTATATCCTCTCTTAAAACCTGGCTCTTCCGACAATAATAACCTTGGTAACTATAGGCCAATCTCCTTAATATCATCGCTATCCAAACCACTAGAAAAACACATACATAAAATAACACTACAACACCTAGTTAACAACGGCTTGCTAATTGATAGTCAGTCGGGGTTTAGACCTAAACATTCATGTCACACAGCTCTAACTAAGATGATTGACAACTGGCACTTAAATATTAATAACGATAACATATGTGGGGCAGTTTTTGTAGACTTTAAAAAAGCATTTGATATGATAGATCACGCTATTTTAATTAGAAAACTAGAAACATCAAAAGTAAACCTTCAACTAGTGACGATAATTAAATCATTCCTGTCAGACAGAAAACATGTAGTTTCTTACAATAACTCTTGCTCATACCCAACCATAATAAATACCGGCGTTCCTCAGGGCTCTATTCTTGGGCCTCTACTTTTTGCCATATACATTAATGACCTTCCATTACACGTCGAACACGCATCCTGTGACCTATTTGCTGATGACTGTACTATCTACACGAGTGATACGAGTTGCAACACACTCGAACTATCGTTACAAAAAGATACAGACAATCTGATTAAGTGGAGCATCGGAAATCGCATGCTAATTAATATAATTAAAACAAAGTGCATGTTAATATCAACTAGACAAAAATTACAAAATTCTGAGAAAACAACACTTCAGATCTATATTGGTACCTCACCAATTGAAAACGTTAATGAACATAAAACTCTAGGAATAGTCGTTGACCAGCATCTTAATTGGAACTCACATGTTCATGCACTGACTAAGCAAACGGCACAGAAAGTTTACCAGTTAGCTAAAATCAAACATTTCCTAGATGAAGATGCACGAAAATTGTTCTATGTATCTCACATACAAACAAACCTTGACTATTGCTCCACAATCTGGGATGGTTGTTCTATGTCCAACACAAAAAGACTCCATTCACTACAAAGCGTGCAGTGCGTCTAGTTTCTGACAACTGCCAAACACAGTGTGTAGATCTATATAAATATCTCAAAATACTGCCTCTAAGAAAGCGCTTTCTGTTCAACAAAGCTAAATTTGTTCACAAAATCCTGTCACAGAATGCTCCAACATATCTGTGGCCAATGTTCAAATACAGTGAAAGACGCAGTCAACGCCTTAACAAAATACAAGTGCCCAAGCCTAGGCTTGACTTATTCAAGAAAAGCTTAGCTTACTCTGCTGCTCATCTTTGGAACTATCTTCCACATTATCTAAAACATAACAACCTCAGTCCCTATTCATACAATCGTAAACTTTTCGAATACTTTATGAGTTCTGATTATCTGCCCCCCTAATATGATTATTTTTCCGAACAAATGGTATAATATCGAGTGTAGGTTTAATGATGATGTTAGTGCTTTTCAACATATTTTGTTTCATGGTAATACTTAGTTTGTACTTTTCAACATATTTTATTTCATGTTTATAATTAGATACTGTGAATGTGAGTATGCTATTATTTTACCTGTACAACGTTGAATTCCTTGAATTGATGGGTAAATTGTATGTGAGAATAAATGAAATCAGTATAAAAGACGGGAGAAAGGAAGGGCAGAATGTCAGACGGGCCTGCGTGCCCAATTCTCAACCCTTTGAAAATAAAGTTCGTTCGTTCGTTCGTTCTCTATTACTTGTCTCTCCTTTTCTCTCTCTATTACTTGTCTCTCCGTTTATTCCTCTATTACTTGTCTCTCCGTTTATTCCTCTATTACTTGTCTCTCCATTTATTCCTCTATTACTTGTCTCTCCATTTATTCCTCTATTACTTGTCTCTCCTTTTATTCCTCTATTACTTGTCTCTCCTTTTCTCTCTCTATTACTTGTCTCTCCATTTATTCCTCTATTACTTGTCTCTCCGTTTATTCCTCTATTACTTGTCTCTCCGTTTATTCCTCTATTACTTGTCTCTCCTTTTCTTTCTCTATTACGTGTCTCTCCTTTTCTCTCTCTATTGTCTCTCTGTTTATTCCTCTATTACTGGTCTCTCCTTTTCTCTCTCTATTACTTGTCTCTCCATTTATTCCTCTATTACTTGTCTCTCCTTTTATTCCTCTATTACTTGTCTCTCTGTTTATTCCTCTATTACTTGTCTCTCCTTTTCTCTCTATTACTTGTCTCTCCGTTTATTCCTCTATTACTTGTCTCTCTGTTTATTCCTCTATTACTGGTCTCTCCTTTTCTCTCTATTAATTGTCTCTCCATTTATTCCTCTATCACTTGTCTCTCCTTTTATTCCTCTATTACTTGTCTCTCTGTTTATTCCTCTATTACTTGTCTCTCTGTTTATTCCTCTATTACTGGTCTCTCCTTTTCTCTCTCTATTACTTGTCTCTCCATTTATTCCTCTATTACTTGTCTCTCCTTTTATTCCTCTATTACTTGTCTCTCCATTTATTCCTCTATTACTGGTCTCTCCTTTTCTCTCTCTATTTATTCCTCTATTACTTGTCTCTCCGTTTATTCCTCTATTACTTGTCTCTCTGTTTATTCCTCTATTACTTGTCTCTCTGTTTATTCCTCTATTACTGGTCTCTCCTTTTCTCTCTCTATTACTTGTCTCTCCATTTATTCCTCTATTACTTGTCTCTCCTTTTATTCCTCTATTACTTGTCTCTCCATTTATTCCTCTATTACTTGTCTCTCCTTTTATTCCTCTATTACTTGTCTCTCCATTTATTCCTCTATTACTTGTCTCTCCTTTTATTCCTCTATTATTTGTCTCTCCATTTATTCCTCTATTACTTGTCTCTCCATTTATTCCTCTATTACTTGTCTCTCCATTTATTCCTCTATTACTTGTCTCTCCTTTTATTCCTCTATTACTGGTCTCTCCTTTTATTCCTCTATTACTTGTCTCTCCATTTATTCCTCTATTACTGGTCTCTCCTTTTATTCCTCTATTACTTGTCTCTCCATTTATTCCTCTATTACTGGTCTCTCCTTTTATTCCTCTATTACTTGTCTCTCCATTTATTCCTCTATTACTTGTCTCTCCATTTATTCCTCTATTACTTGTCTCTCCATTTATTCCTCTATTACTTGTCTCTCCTTTTATTCCTCTATTACTGGTCTCTCCTTTTATTCCTCTATTACTTGTCTCTCCATTTATTCCTCTATTACTGGTCTCTCCATTTATTCCTCTATTACTTGTCTCTCCATTTATTCCTCTATTACTGGTCTCTCCTTTTATTCCTCTATTACTTGTCTCTCCTTTTATTCCTCTATTACTTGTCTCTCCTTTTCTCTCTCTATTACTTGTCTCTCCATTTATTCCTCTATTACTTGTCTCTCAGTTTATTCCTCTATTACTGGTCTCTCCTTTTCTCTCTCTATTACTTGTCTCTCCTTTTATTCCTCTATTACTTGTCTCTCTTTTTCTCTCTCTATTACTTGTCTCTCCATTTATTCCTCTATTACTTTCTCCATTTATTCCTCTATTACTTTTCTCCTTTTATTCCTCTATTACTTGTCTCTCCTTTTCTCTCTCTATTACTTGTCTCTCCATTTATTCCTCTATTACTTGTCTCTCAGTTTATTCCTCTATTACTGGTCTCTCCTTTTCTCTCTCTATTACTTGTCTCTCCATTTATTCCTCTATTACTTGTCTCTCAGTTTATTCCTCTATTACTGGTCTCTCCTTTTCTCTCTCTATTACTTGTCTCTCCATTTATTCCTCTATTACTTGTCTCTCAGTTTATTCCTCTATTACTTGTCTCTCCATTTATTCCTCTATTACTGGTCTCTCCTTTTCTCTCTATTACTTGTCTCTCCATTTATTCCTCTATTACTTGTCTCTCCATTTATTCCTCTATTACTGGTCTCTCCTTTTCTCTCTCTATTACTTGTCTCTCCATTTATTCCTCTATTACTTGTCTCTCAGTTTATTCCTCTATTACTTGTCTCTCCTTTTCTCTCTCTATTACTTGTCTCTCCATTTATTCCTCTATTACTTGTCTCTCAGTTTATTCCTCTATTACTGGTCTCTCCTTTTCTCTCTCTATTACTTGTCTCTCTGTTTATTCCTCTATTACTTGTCTCTCCGTTTATTCCTCTATTACTTGTCTCTCCTTTTATTCCTCTATTACTTGTCTCTCCTTTTATTCCTCTATTACTGGTCTCTCCTTTTCTCTCTCTATTACTTGTCTCTCCGTTTATTCCTCTATTACTTGTCTCTCCGTTTATTCCTCTATTACTGGTCTCTCCTTTTCTCTCTCTATTACTTGTCTCTCTGTTTATTCCTCTATTACTTGTCTCTCCGTTTATTCCTCTATTACTTGTCTCTCCTTTTATTCCTCTATTACTTGTCTCTCTGTTTATTCCTCTATTACTGGTCTCTCCTTTTCTCTCTCTATTACTTGTCTCTCCATTTATTCCTCTATTACTTGTCTCTCCTTTTATTCCTCTATTACTTGTCTCTCCTTTTATTCCTCTATTACTTGTCTCTCCTTTTATTCCTCTATTACTGGTCTCTCCTTTTCTCTCTCTATTACTTGTCTCTCCATTTATTCCTCTATTACTTGTCTCTCCATTTATTCCTCTATTACTTGTCTCTCCTTTTATTCCTCTATTACTTGTCTCTCCTTTTATTCCTCTATTACTTGTCTCTCCTTTTATTCCTCTATTACTTGTCTCTCCTTTTATTCCTCTATTACTTGTCTCTCCTTTTATTCCTCTATTACTGGTCTCTCCTTTTATTCCTCTATTACTTGTCTCTCCATTTATTCCTCTATTACTTGTCTCTCCTTTTATTCCTCTATTACTTGTCTCTCCTTTTATTCCTCTATTACTTGTCTCTCCTTTTATTCCTCTATTACTTGTCTCTCCTTTTATTCCTCTATTACTTGTCTCTCCATTTATTCCTCTATTACTGGTCTCTCCTTTTATTCCTCTATTACTTGTCTCTCCATTTATTCCTCTATTACTGGTCTCTCCTTTTATTCCTCTATTACTTGTCTCTCCATTTATTCCTCTATTACTTGTCTCTCCATTTATTCCTCTATTACTTGTCTCTCCATTTATTCCTCTATTACTTGTCTCTCCTTTTATTCCTCTATTACTTGTCTCTCCTTTTATTCCTCTATTACTGGTCTCTCTTTTTTCTCTCTCTATTACTTGTCTCTCCATTTATTCCTCTATTACTTGTCTCTCCTTTTATTCCTCTATTACTGGTCTCTCCTTTTCTCTCTCTATTACTTGTCTCTCCATTTATTCCTCTATTACTTGTCTCTCCTTTTATTCCTCTATTACTTGTCTCTCCTTTTATTCCTCTATTACTTGTCTCTCCATTTATTCCTCTATTACTTGTCTCTCCTTTTATTCCTCTATTACTGGTCTCTCCTTTTCTCTCTCTATTACTTGTCTCTCCATTTATTCCTCTATTACTTGTCTCTCCATTTATTCCTCTATTACTGGTCTCTCCTTTTCTCTCTCTATTACTTGTCTCTCCATTTATTCCTCTATTACTTGTCTCTCCTTTTATTCCTCTATTACTGGTCTCTCCTTTTCTCTCTCTATTACTTGTCTCTCCTTTTATTCCTCTATTACTTGTCTCTCCTTTTATTCCTCTATTACTTGTCTCTCTCTCTATCACTTGTCACTCTATTACTCATCTCTCCTTGTCTCTCTCTACCAACTACCTGGACTACTTCTGTGTAAAAATCAGCAATTCTCGCCACCCATTTTGCTGTAAATTTGCCAGAAAATTCTTATTTTTAAGCCACTACACTTCTTATAGTTGACTATTTCCATTGTTAAAATATCTTTCAGTTTTGCAGGAATGTTTTTAACAGCTTAAATTTTCCCTGTAGTACTCCAAACTAAAAACCTGAAAATCCACCATTATACATGCAACGCTCAAGATACCCCTGCGGTAACTCTTCAGAGACCCCCTGGGGTGCGCGTATCCTCAGTTGAGAACCACTAGTCTAGATAGTAAAACAGAAAACATATAACTTAAAAATACATGAAATAATGTGACCATAGTAATGTCATATTACAATCACTTGATCATGTGACTAAAAAGCTGATGTGACCCCTTGTAGTTCACAGGAGTCACTGAGAAGACAAAAAAACAAAACAAAAGGGCTACTATTTCCTCAGGCACGCCATTAAAGCCAACTGAGGCTGTACATCACGTAAAAACAACCAGCTGCAGAAACCACAGCTGCAACAGCATATGAATGCATTGGTGTGGGCTTCATGCAAGAGGGTGCAGTTGCAGGGTTGGCTCAATGAAGAGAAAATTTAGGGCAATTAATAAATAAAAGTAGATATGGGTTTGACTTGACTTGGGATCCACTGTCATTGAGCATCAGCTCTTGGTGACCTTGATGCCATTATGCGGTACAGCGCAGTTCGTATAAGCTGTTTTGGGCTGCCATAAAGTGTATTGTCTATGGATGGCTCTTGTGGTAGGAGTTGTGTCATTCCCTGGAGTGCAGGGCACAGTAATAGATGGTGTTCCACTGTCTCCAACGGGTTTGGGCAGTGTCTACATGTTGCTATATTTGCTCCTGCACAGAGCAGTGTAACTGCTAAACTCCACCACAGAAAATTATTCAAAATGTTAATAATTTAGTTCAGGGTTTCTTAACCTTTTTTGTGCCAAGGACTTCTTGATTGTCTGATGAAGTCTATGGACCCCTTTGATTGCCCAATGAAGTCTATGGACCCCTTTGACTGTCCGATGAAAGCTATGGACCCCTTTGATTGTGTGATGACCCCTTCTTGAAAAAAAAAATGAACATAAAAGCATAATAAAAAACGTAATATTTTAAATTTTAGGTTATAGTTAAGATCCTCTTTGGCACGCTAGATAGTAATTATATCTGAAAGCTATTTGGCGTGCACAAAGGCATCAATGTGTATGTAATTTTGTGGGGTTGTGATGAGGTGTCTTTGTTAGGTGCAGCAACATGAGCAGTATACATCCTGTGTTTGAATGGACAAGATGTGTGTTTAGATTTAGGTGTTTATCCTTCAAAGTGTATATTCTTAATATGGTGTGTGAGTGATGCCTATCACTATATAGATTTACTGAAGTTTGGTGTACTTATCAAAGACTGCATATAAATACAAATCTCAGTATTACGAGGTGTAAAACAATGAGTCTGAAAGTTTGCCGTAACGTCGAATGTATAGATTTATATTAATGAAGTGGAACTTTATTAAAGAATACAATGATAATGATAAATGTTCAAAGTCAGACACCGAACAATGTATTATAGGAGTTTATGACAGATGGTTATTGATGCCTACGAATCGCATAGCATTTTCTGCATGATGCACATGTGTGGTTAGTCGGTTTAATAAATGTGCTTGTGAAATGTTGCACAGTATACAGAACTCTTGTATCATGGGGTCATGTTTAATACCCTAGCAGTTTTCACTTGTTTTGATGATGCATTGAACGAACATGACACTTGGTCGACCCCACATTATAGATATGTGAAGAATTCATGACAGTTATGTACACGAACCCCCTAGAATCCCTCCATGGTCCCTCAAGGGGTTCGTGGACCACATGTTAAGAAACCCTGCTCTAGTATGACTGTCCGTTCTTTTTCAAGCTGTTGTAATTGTAATATTACTTCTATCCACAGCATCTATTACTAGTGTTTGCAATTTCTGTGATGACAACCACTGACAACATCATGTCAGTCACATTACCTTGGTGTGGTTTCTGGGGGGGGCTCTCTGAGGAGGCAAAAGAACCACTGCTCACTGAGACATAGAGTCGGCTAATGTGGGGCTATGTTTGGGCTAACAGCATCATCTGGTAAAAAACATACACTACACTACTGCTACCAAAAACCATTGCTGCAAAGTGCTTTGGCATACACATCCTGGCTGCGGCCCACGTGCAGTGGTGATCCCATGCTTCTTAAGGAACGTAATGGGAGAAAGAAGAAGATGATGAGTCTCATCAGATCAAGTACCATCTCCACAAAATTTTTCTGTAATGCATCTCAAAACATCACGTCCACTTCCAGATTTTCCCCTCCCCTACCCAAAATTCTACCATCCTCCTGCCCATCTGTCTTCAACCTTACCCTAAAAGGTAAAAGCAGTCTCATAGCAGATACTGCTATAGGGGAGAAAAGTGTAAGAGACTTCACTTTAATATGTCTCAGCTATTTGAGGTGGGGGTGTCCGGTGCCCTTACGCACTGCCTTTTCTTTCTCTAAGTCAAGAGCTGAGTCAGATACCTATTTACAGCTAGGTAGACTGGTGCTACTCGTCAGGTACCAATTTACAGTTGGGCAGACTGGAGAGCGATGATACCAGTAACTGCCTCGAGAAGCAAGCACTCCAACCATTTTGCCACCTAACACTCTTTACCTTACACTTGTTTCTCAAGTACCACGCCTGGTGGTGCAGGTGATCATGTCTCTCTACAACTTCATGTCTCCAGTATTATTTATAAATTCGGTTGTTGACTTCTTTCCATGCCATGATGTCAAACTGTCCAGTATCTGCTCTCTTTGTTTTCCTTTGTACCGTACACTATCGTTTTGAAAAGTCTTGTCTTTACGTATGTCCAAAAAATTTTTTTTTCCTGAATATGTACTCCTTCATTTGTCAATCCTTTTCCCTCTCAGCCCTCTTCATCTCCCCCCTCCAGCTCTCTCCAAAAATTGTGCCTTACTCTGTACAGCCATATCATAAAGAGGAGTTGCCTCATCTAAGCAAACATCTTGTCATAAAACCTTAAATAAAACACCTGTGCTGAGAAAGGAGGGATTCTGACTGGACCTGAGTGCTTCACGCGTCTTAGGAAGCAGTGGGTACAACCGTGAACCAGCCAGATGGCATGCATGGAGGCCAGGAGGAGGCAGCCCCCTCCAGCATGAAAAGACACAACAGGCAAATCATCTGTTTGACCTTAAAATTTGATCACAAGAAACCACAGAGAGATAAATGGACTAATCTTAAAAGTGACGAATGGGACAGACTACTGAGGACTGGACTGGAACCAGGCCAAAATGAAGACAGCTGATTGGATAGCATGGTTCTCTCTCTGGCTAACCTATTGACCCCAAGGTAGAAGCGGAACGACTAAGTAAGTATAAAACCTTAAATACACAACAAAGTAGAGTGCATGAATACATATTGTATGAACGTCATAAATTATTAAACTAAAAGGACAATAAACATTACATTTCAACTGTCACTCAGTCATCATCTATACATATGACCTCCATAACATCATCATCTACATTGAATGTATGATGTACATGTTTGACAGGTACAACTTTAGTGTTCACTTTGTTCAGTGATGAGGGCCTTATGGCGTTAACCACATTATTGTTGTTTATAGAGCAGGATGTCCCTTCCTGTTTGCCATTGCTGGAAAGTAAACGGCGCTGCTGGAAAGGGTTAGAGCTGAGTATTGCACTAGGTCTCTCATGACCAGATGCAGGCTGGGATGTACTGCTGTTATTATGGTTATGATGATGATGATCACCGTGCCGTGAATGTGATTTTACTGTGGAGGATGATTGAGAATGATGATTATGTCCTGGATGATGAGCGACCTGTCGGCTAAATTGCTGATTTTGGCGATTCTGTGGGTGAGCGGCTGATGAGGAAGAAGTGGAAGTTGGATGTTGGCTGACCACAGCATGGCTATTCTGTGGATAGACAGGAAATATTTTGCCATCCCGTATACTGAAGTAGTCAAAGTTTGAGAGCTTGCGTGATGGAAGTCGTAACTCCTGACCAGTAGAAGATGGACAGTAACGTACATCCTGCTTTTGCATAGTGTCACTATGATGATTCCTCATGAGACCACCATGAGAGTTAGAACTGCCGCGACCTGCAGGTACTACACTGCGGTTTGTGGACAAAGCACTGTGAGACCCACCCCCCTCACCATCATCTTTCCTCACAGTAGTCAACTGCTGTTTTCTCCTGCTGTTGCTGCTAACTAATTCTCCATTGCTTTTAGGCCCCACAACTGATCTATCTGAAACAGAATAAGTTGATGGATTCAAACATTTATGACCACTCAGGTGGCCCAAATTCTGGCTGGGCTTATCATGTATCTTATGCTGCAAGGAAATGCCTTCAACAAGGGAAGGAGAATTAAACCTGGAGCACTCCTGCTTTCCAACAGTCTTCTTGACTTTGTTTGTTAAATGCGGTGATCTCCAACTATATGTGAGATTCTGCGGCTTAAAGACACTACCTGGGATAGGTGGAGATGATGTGTGGGACGTGCGGCTGCGAAATATGTTTGGAACATGTGAAGGAGATGCGGATATACGAGGCAAAAATGTTGGTCGAGTGTCTAAATTCACATTCATACGCCCTACAGACAGAGGTGAAGATGGGGCTAGGTGCTGGGCCTGCTTGTATAGTTGATTTTGTGACGGCGAGTCTGGAGTATATCCCTGAGTGATTCTGGATTCTGGAATGTCAATCTGAGTTATACACACATCATCATCAAAGATGATCTGCTCTGATATTGTTATTTTCTTTTCTTCTGTCCAAAATGTTATCTCTGATTCAGTCAGTCTATTCAGGACAACTTTACAAACAGGGAGGCTCTGCATTATGTGACGACTGTGGGAACTCAAACCTGTTCTTAACAGTGTTTTAAATTCAAGCCTATCACTTTTGTTAAACTTATACTTGTGGACATAGTGGGACGCTCTTCGTTTCTTTCTGTACGTGACACGATAGTCACATCCACGAAACCTCAGTTTACTGTAGCCATCATCATCAAGTTCTGTCCTACAGTAGCTCTCCATATCTTTAATAATATTCAAATGACCTTCACCTCTGACATACTTCTTCACTCGCTGTCCTAGGGGAGAAGAGAAATCTAAAGTTAAAAGGGAAATCTGAAGAGGATCCCTCCCTTCATTTAATGCTTCCTTGTCAGCCCATTCATCCTCCACAAAACAGAAACTCAGTCTTCTACGAGTGCTGATCTCGCTGTCCCGGCTGAGCTGGGACATCAGTGACCTTGTTGAGCGAGGGGATGTAGATGGTGGTTTCTCTGCTGTTGGTGTTGGCAATGGTGGGGGGACTGCACTGAGCGGACCTTCAACAGAAATGATCTCACAGTCAAGGTCCACCTCTTGTTCCTGTTTTGAACCCTTGTTAACCATCGCTGCTACATCAGCTGCCCGTGCCAGACCAAGAGCTGATGTAAAAGCATCTTGGGACAAGTAACTGTTTGGATGCTGGACTGCTATGCTGCATTTTCTCCTCCTCTCCCTAACCCACCAAGCCCCTCTCCTAGGCACTTCCTTCATCTGATGACATTCTTGGAGCATTAGACGACGCAAATTTTGCTTTTCCATAATATGATCCAGCCTTTTCTGACTCCGAGTCTTTAGGGTGGGTACAAATGGAAAAGAGGTAGTTGCTAGTCGTTTCTGCGAAGAGGTGAACGCTGCTGCTGATGATGCTGATGCTGAAATGTGTGAGGTCTGTAGTAGAGGATTACAAGATGAAGAAATGTGAGTCAAGGAAGTTTTACTACATTTGTCAGAAGATACTCCTGATGAAGTATAGTGTGAAAGCATTGATACTGAACTGGATGACATGATCACATCTAAAAAGTCTGAAGCATTATCTGGGGGAGAAGCTGGACACTCCACTGACCCCAGGAAAGTTCCAGCATGACTATCCCCAGGAGGTGCAGGAACTGTCATTGATTCTATTTGTGTTTTGTTAGGGAGTGTAACAGTCTGACTCCATGGACTCGAATCCTTGAACCTTTTAGAACAAACACTCTGATGGACATTGACCTGCTCATGACTGTTGAACTGATCAAGGCAGAAGCAGCAAACAAACACAGGTCCCTCGCTCTCTGAAAAAAAAAAAAATATGTCAGCCATTATAATTCTTGTAAAATAGAGTATTACCGAATATCTCATCATGCCAGGTCAATTTTACAAAACTGTTTATCTATACTGTCATCGGACATCCACTCAAAGTGATATTTCTGATGCAGCAACAACAACAAAATGTAGCTTTGAACCTGTTTTCAATGGCACACCACTTTCGACCAAATACATTGTTTGAAGGACTGTGCTCCGTAAGCTGATGGATAATGATGATGGTGACAACCTCTTAAATTTATTCTTCTTCTTTATCCTTTTCATCTGTTATGGAGCATGCAGCCATTCATATAAATTCATTATATGGTGGTTTTTGTCCAGGTGACAAACTGTTATATGATAGCTTTTGGAGTCCCTTGAGTGTGTCAGTGCTTATGATTTTTTGTTGTTGTTGCTGTTGTCAGAGCCTGTTGTACACTGTCGTTTTTGAAATAACTTTAAATGTAATCTGTGTTGTTCCACATTTCTAGTAATCAAATAAAAGTGTTTTACAGTATTCTGCTTGTGAAATTCTTCACAGGTGGGTTCCTCTATTCTAACGTGGTATGTTCCTAGTCAAGGCTTAGCAACTTTTTGCTAACTGGTACTTCTAGTTCAAGCATACTGCTTACAAAATAGTTTTTAAAAGGTAATTTATATGCATATCTTCCTTTCTTACCCATAACCCATGCTTCTGTCCAGTCATCATTTATGACCTTTGCACTCCTAATTTCTGATCTGCCCAGACTCACTTCCTATTCTTTTACAGCTGCTTCTTCTTTGACTGCTAATTCATTCCCACGTATGCCTACATGAGCAGGTATCCAAATGGACGTAACTGCGCATCCCTGAGTGTGCAGATATATGCATTTACCTGTAGTATTCTTATTGTATCTGACTGTTACGGTATGATATCGTCTGCTAGAATTGGCAGTGCGCATTTTTGGGGTCAATAGAATTTATATTAATTCTGTTGACCCCAAAAATGCGCACTGCCAATTCTAGCAGACGATATCAATAAAACTACCGTAACACTGACCTACAGCATTAATGTTTGTTCTGAATGCTTGTATTGATGAAAATGATTCTGTGAAAATAGTTACTTCCTGTGGTGGGCTTTCTGTGGTTACTTCTAAGGCCATTTAGAAATTCTACCAATCCTGCTGTACAAATAGATGTATTTTCTGTAACCTTATTATTATTTTTTTCCATCCATTTCTTTTTGTGTATCTTAGCATCCTGATAAACTCCTACAGCTTTTTTGTTAGTCCTTCTATATGCATCCTCTAGTTTTGATCTAAGGAGGACAAAATAGTCTATAATCTATAAAGTTAGATACCTGAGCACATAAATGCTTGGTAGAAGATTTCTGGGTGTGCAAACTGTAAAAATTTAAGGCAAGGTATCTTATGCCAAATTAAAAAATAAAAGATTTAAGTAACAATTGTTTAAAAAGGAGAAGAAAAGACTGATTATATTATATGGAAGAGGATCATAAACAGTAAAATAAATAAAGCAATAAGACACAGCAGTCCATGGAGATATAGTTTTACAGAATAATGTTGAGAAAATTCATTATTAAAACCAGAAAGCAGTTCATTTTCAGTGCACATAATTTAACATAAGGAAAATGTACACTGTGACAATAAGCAAAAACTGATGGACAAGAGACAGAGAAAAACAAAGACACATTCCCAGTCAATGATGCAACGGCAAAACCCTGCTGGGTACAATTTCAATTCTGACAGAAAAGCAGGCTGAAAGGATCTTGGTTGCCCAGATACCCTGTGTATTCCACGATGTCATTTTGAAAAACATGAAAAAAGCTACAGGAAATGACTGAAATTAATTATAATGATATTAGCCTAAATAGCAAGACAACAGAAGTAAAAGTCACACCTACAAAAGAGAAATCTTCCGGATGTGTCAAAGAAGTAAGTTAGATACATTTGAAACAAAAATTTACAGATTTAAATATCTGAAGATACTAGTGCAGAAGAAAGATACAATGTACAAACAATTTGTGTTAGGGAAAGTAAGAAAGTGAATTCAGTGTTACACAAAGTGGATCATGTCAACTGGAAATGAATCACAGAAATCTGTAAATACTTATTTAGAGAAATCAAGAAGAAATGACACAATCATAGCTGGTAGATTCTGGAACTTGGCTGTGCCCATGTTCTCAGTAGAGACCTCGACAAAATCCCCAGAACTGCTATGCTATGGACCCCAGATGGAAGTCAAAAGAGAGGCTGAGCAAAAACAGCTTGGTGGAGACCGAGGTAAAAAGCAAAAACCAGAGTTGGGGGGCAAAGGATGCCCATGGGCTTAGCAAAGTGGAGAGAGTTTGTTACTACCCTACAGGACACCACTAGGCATGATATCACTGACTGCTTTGACAGTCAGTGTCTAAAAATCCAAGAAGAGAATCTGTGAATATACAAGAAGATCCCTGGCACTCTCAGTGATGTGGTTCTGACTAGGTAATTGGAAGAGACAAATGAACAAAGAAAGCTTTTTATATACATCAGAAGGAAGTGGTCTATGATTCTTGGGCATTTTATGAGAAAAGAAAAATTAACACACACTGGAATATATATAAAATTGTTGGGAGATATACAGGACAGCAAAGAAAGAAGACAAGAGAACATTTTAACATTGCAGCATGGAAATAAGACAACAGAATTAATAGACAGCATTAGCCACAGTAAGGTGTGGAAAGACGTGATCATTGACGCCAGTCAAACACGACACGTGATGAAGACTACACAATGTGACAACATCTGATGTTACTAACACAGTCACAGCTAACATAATCTAACCTGCTGAGGAATCATCGTGAACCTCCTCAGAATCGTCTGCCAGCTGAATGATTTCCATGTTCTCTCCTGACTGCAGTAGAAAGAAGGAGAGGTAGAGACAGACACCACATGTGAAATGTGTTAAAAGCTATATAAAGTTTAGTTCTCTGGCAGCTGATACAGCTACACTGCATCAAAGCAAAATTTAATTTATAACATCATCATCCACGCCCTTCAACGCCAGTGGAGTACAGGTCTGCAATACAAACATGAACAAGTCTTCTGTAACATACACATAGTAACATCAAATGTCAAGTCAATCCTATTGTAAAGATCTGAAACATGGAGAACAATAAAAGTTACAGACTTTCATAAATGGCTGCTTGTATAGAACAGAAGGACTGAAATGGTATAACAAGACCACCAATGTGGACCTGATAAGAACCAGATAAGTGCCAATGGAATAAGAGACGAGAAGAAGATGCTGGCAATGGATTGAACACACCTTGAAGGAATCAAAAAAGAGTCAGGGCTAGCAATTCCATTTTTTCTCCTACAAAAAGAGGCACAGTGAGATGGAAAAACACATGCAGATGAGAACTTCTTCACCTTTTAGCTCCTCAAGGAGCATAGGCCTTCAACAAACTTAATGCATAGTCTTCCTGTCCTGTGCCATCAGCTCAAGGTTTTTCCATGTCTTCCTTATTACCTTCATATGTGCACAGAGGTATATCTGGAGTCATCCTTATATGACCACCAGCTATGCACAATGCTATAGTATTCAAACGTGGAGGTGAACTTGTCTGTGAGGCCAATTACACCCTTACTGACTCTTGAAGTCATCCACACACTTCCAGGTATTCCCCCAGTGGTGAAATATGTTGAAAACCCAGCACTGCACACTAAGCTTGGAGAAGTCACTTGAGCCCCTGACGTAACTCTTGCTTTTTACATGGTTAGCTGCATGCAGAAGGCTCTCTATGAGCCCATTGTCGTACAGATAGGTTGTGAGTTATTTTTTTTCCCCCCGTCTGAGTAGAGTGGATGGTGATAGGTACGTGAGAAAGGTGTGCGAAATAGATTTCATGGGTCGTAGCTTAAGGAAAAAGATATGTCTCTGGGATGAGTAAGATTCTCTATTCCTGCCTATCTATACGACTGTAATTTAGTACAAGACAACCTTGCCCTCCTCATACATATAAATATAAGTTTAACTACACACACACACACACACAGCTATGTGACAACAAGACACACAAATGTGAACAAATTATGGTTAATTGGGTATGGGTCTGACGAACACACAAAGTTAAGTTTCTTTGTTGTTTATTATCATTAAAACTTGACAACAACAATTATCTAAAGAAGAGATCAAACAAATCAGATTTACATACATATGAAATAACAAAAATAGATGCGCCCTCCCCCTATGGAGAAAAGAACCCAAAGTTAATAACCCAAAGGTCGAAGGTTAGCACTATGATACAGAGTAGACAGTAGAGTAAACAAAGTCTGACTCTATAAGTACAGTAAAGTAAACAAATTAGGCAAATCCAGAGTTGGTAAAATCTCTGTAATAAAGAAAAATATTCACTCTCTCTTGCAACCAGTGGCCACTCTCTCACTCTTACCTCCTTGGAGATATTCCTCCGCGTACAACTATCCAATTCAATTCCCACATTGGCCCCAGTTCATCCTCTAACAACAACTTTTGAGGGGAATGCCAAATCTGGTAGTTTTTCTAGCTAACAAATGTTACTGTGAATAGTCGATGTTGGAACGTGCTCTTGTGGTTCACAATTAAAAAGAGGCAAATACTTCCAGTATCGGAATACGTCTGGGTTGCAAAAAATGTTACAATGATAAATGATGATAATCCTATTGGCTGACTCTATGTTAGAGTGCCGATTCTGAAACAGCATAAATTTCTGGATGCTTCACTTGAATACGACTGTCAGAAGTCGGGAAAAAATGTCATCTTTTGTACACCCCAGTGGGCTGATAAAAATTGAAAAATATTGCTGGGTTTGGTAAGTCCAGTTAAATTACTTTTAGTGTCAGAACTGTTCTCATGTATCTTTGGCGCGTACACGCTGATAATGAAGATCGGTACCGCTCAAACCAATTTGAGGCACAGGTAACTAACAATAAAATTTCCCAGACCAAAATAAACTAGATGCTCTTGATCAGGTCTGCTAGGAATATAAGAAAACCATTTATGGAAAAATGCTACTATTCTATATAGCTATATATATGCACACAGATGGGGACAAGATGATCTCTTATCCACCCCGTCAGTCCTGATTAAAGTTAACGGCCCAGGTGTTTTTTTTAGCCTACCCTATCATGCGTCGCGTCGCTTAGCGAGTGTAGGTTGGATTGAGTTATGCGACTCCCCCCCCCACCACCCGCTCGCGGTTAACGATCAGCGTACAGTGTCAATTATCACAAACTATCACCAGTCGTTAAGTAGCTATTAATTTGGTAGGCGTCTGATAGTTTAGTCGTATGATATTAAATAATAGGCACTTATAATAAATACGCACAATGAAATAAAGCGTGAATTCTTTTCTGTCACTATCAGTCGCGCCTAGCATATAAACCAGTCAGCTAAAACCGTCTCTTCTTGTGTGAGAAAGCGTGTGGTGAAAATTAACATTATAACTGAACATCTGGTATGGAATAGCTATGCGGGACCTAAGACACATCAACAGTGAGGAATGCAGTCAGCGACCATAGCTGACTGCTTGCGTTAGCGAACCAGAGCTGACCAAGACCCTACTCCACCTCGAAGTGGTGGTCCTGGAAACAGGCTAAATCACTACAGTCTGGCTGAGAGAGTAGGGATCGAAGTGGGAAGGCAAACCCGGTCCTAAAAAATGCCGTGCCGAAGTCGGATGTGTCGGGCCGAAAGGCACAGATATCGCAGCTTTGCTGTAAACGGTGACACAACGCAACCAACGTCCTTTTTAGGATGAATGCAGAAGAAGAAGAATAGCTATGCGTCATTTTATTTCACTAGTTTTAACAGCTAGAAAATCTAAGTGAATTATAATGGTAAAAGCTAACACTTTTAATTGGTAAAAGCTAACACCTTTAAACACGTAAGCACTAATTTCTATTACCAGAAATCAGAATGAAAAATCCCCACGAATTGCTAATAACACATTTAACAAAATGGTTCTAGAACTGCGTGCTTAGACTATCAAAAAATTCTGAGTGACACCGATGGCAGGTTTAAGAAAACACAGTTTATATATCATTATATTTCTCTGATCTAAAGATGTTGTTAATTTTCGTGCTACTGTGTGTAACGGAGAATCAGAAACAGAGTTACAAGATAAAGGCTTACAGGTCGCTCTGTTGGGCGTTGCTAACTGACATCAGAAGAATTCTTACGTCTAACGGGTCTCTCAAAGATTTTGCCCGTGAGTCTACTTCAAAACGTACTCGGAGAATTTTGGATTTCCCTTCGTAGACTTCAAAAGATCCTGTGTTTTTCACGTTTTGTTTTTTCAGGTATTGTATGATTGACAGATTAGCTCACGTGAGAAGACGAGGTAAACAAACCTGATTCGCTACCTGTTATGATGGGCAGGTCACGAAAGTTTGTAAACACTTCGTTTGCTTGAGTTCCAAGAGAAGAGGCTGGGATGAAAAAAAATAAGCTTGTGTGAGTAAAGACAGGCAGTAAATGCATGGTTTTAGCTAGCAAATCATAGAGCGCTATGAGGTCACAAAGATTGTCAGATTACTGTAGGCTCTTTTTCCATTATACGTCACACCCATGATAGGCAAGAGGAGCTGAGAAGTGGCTCTGTGTAGGACGTGAGAATTCCTTGGGAGAGCCCAGAACCAGAGCACAATATTTACTCTGCATATTTGGAGAGCCTCCTTGGATTGCAGGGAATGCACAGTATGCCACACGCTTCTTCCTCATACCTTGGGACCAGATGTGATGATCCTTTAAATGCCAGCCAACCTAGAGAAACTGGAGCTCATGCCTTCAACTCAACACATTTTGGAATGGCAGAAAAGCCACAGGAAAAGTCAAGATCTACAACATAGAAAATACCAAGGAGTCTTCAACTTGGTATTGGCTGCAAAAGAGCGAGAAGCTCAGCAGTCCTAGTTAAACAACATCAACAACAAATCCCCTTCATGCCTGTCTGATGAGAACTAGAGACAGAGGGGGTAAAGAAAGCAGGGAAAGACCTAGAGTGGATAGCACAGGACAGGAGGACTTGGAATGAATCTGCTGAAGCCCTATGCTCAGTGAGGAGGTGAAGGAAATGAATGAATGATTATCTGTCAACCTAAAATGTTCACCTCTTTGATAACCCTAATGAAAAACCCATACAGGTTTTTTGTGCAAGCAGCCATACCTATATACCGGGTGACTGAAAAGTCACTTCCTATTGTTACATTTTTATATCCTCAGTTGTATCCACTGAATACACATGTCAAAACAACTGCAGATGGCAAAAGAGCAGACCGTAGCTGAGTTTCAAGAGAGACATGAAGGCACTGGACATAAATCCAGCAACCTGTGAGGATAAAGCTGCTGATTGCATCTAGTGGCAATGCTCCCTACAGCGTCACCTCAGATTGGGCAAAAAGAAGCTCTCACAACAAGCAGAAGAGAAAAGAATATATATATATTAACAAATAAAACGGTATTGAATCAGTTTTACAAATTAACGATACAAAGGAAACATGGGATGTTTCAGGTTTCACCCTTCATCAGCCAGAGTTACAAACAGGCAACAAGGACAATAAATATAGACAGGTTAAAAAAAAATACTATAGAACTACAAACACGTAATATATATATATGAAATATACCAACACAGATGAAGAGCAATAATAAGAAGAGAAAAGAACACGCCAAAAGCTATACCATGACAAAAAGCAGCTGAGGGCTATCACCCCAGGGGTGCATTCCCATTGTCAGTTATGACTAAGGGTCTATTACTACATGTCAAAACAATGAGCAATAACTGCCACGTGATAAACAAGTTTGATTGTTTTCATTTTCAGAAACAAAAATAAAACAAAATGGCCAATAAAGTGATGTTATGAGAGACATCACAAATAACTGTCCTCTATGAAATCACGTGTTGAACAAACTGGATCTCACACAGACTTGCTACATTATTCTGATATTTCAATTTATTAAATCAAATATGGTAGTTAACTTTTTTCATTGTGATGCTTGTTTAATATAAATTAATTGGATATGGATAGGAGCGGACAAATAACAATTTAAGAAACCGGAAGTGACTTTTCAATCATCCTGTAGATCAGTAGTCGGCAACCAGCCAATCCTGATCTACCGGTAGATCCCAGTGTGTGATTTGGTAGATCTTTTGGTGACTTGGGGGGGGGGGGGGGGGAATGACTTTTTAAACTAGGGAAATTTCAGACAAGATCTCTACCGACAGCATTTAAAATCGCGGTGTACCCAAAATCAAGTACACTTTTTCCACATTCCCAATGAATACTCACAAGCTGGCTACTAAAATATATTTGTGGACAGCATGAGATAGGAAGGTGATCTTTTGTTTGTAAGGTTCATCATCTCCACTCCCTACCCCGACTTAAATTCTCTCACGCACACAAATGGTCGACCTTTAGAGGCTAATTGTTACGAGAGTAGATCCCAAGAGCTCGTGGGTTGCCGACCCCTGCTGTAGATTAATCATGCATGCCAAACTCATAGCCTAATGTAGTTCCTGAGACAACCAACATAAGGTTGTGTATGGAGCTAGCAACCTCATCACGTAAAACAAGCTGCCACAGAAATGAGTGCCACAAGTGCATTTGAATTTCTTAGTGCAGGCTTTCTGCAAATGGGCCAGGTTGGGTGTTGGTCTGATGCTCCACAAAGAACAAAATGACAATGAGGCATGCTCATGAAGGTTTATACAGTCAAACTCATACAGTTTCTTCCACATGAAGTAACAACCAAACATGTTGCTGGTTTAGACAAACCCATACAGGCTATTTGAACATGAAGCCTATACAGATTTAAAAGAATAAACACATAGTTAAACCCACTTAGGTGAATTGTACAAGCGGTCAAATTCACATTACTTGTACGTGTAGTCAGAAAAACAATACTTTAAGTGTATATGCAATTGACCCTTACAGGTCACAAGTTCATTTTTTCATTTCCTTATCGACCCCATACAGAGTATGAAGTCATCACTACAGCTGACCATCTAGCAAGAAGCCTGTAGCAACGAACATGCTCCTACAGTGGTGATTTCTGAGGTAATCTGTTTTACATGATGAGGTGCCTAGCCTCATGCACAACCGCTCATTAGTTGCCTATTTTGATAAAGCTACATTAGCAGTAGTCCTATTGTTTTTTTGGTCTCTCCAGAGACTCCAGGGGACCTGCCCCAGACTTGGCCACTAGTACATGAGTACACACTAATTCTGGTTACTTGTAATGCAGTCATCATTGCATGGTTTACTTGTGTGCATATGCCAACTGTTAGAGGCTATTAATACCTACAGTAAAACCCTTTGAGCCCTTGCAGTTTCCAGGTGTTTCTAGAGAGAAAAAGAAAGAACAGGATACTGCACCCTCAGGCAGGTCGAACAAGGTAAAAAATATGAGGTTGTGCACAACGCTCACAACCTCATCATGTAAAGTAAATTGCCACATAAACCACCACAGCAAGAGCATATGAATGCTTGGTTATGGCTTCCTACAAAGGGCATGAGCTTCTCCAGTTCTCTTCTCCATGTGTCTCCCTCTAGCTCTCTTACCTGGGTTATTGCAGAACAAGTACTGCCAGGTAATGCTATCAACATATTTCCTCAATATGTGTCCTTTCCATCTTCAGCATCTTCTCATCTCTTGTTGCACTGGCACTTGGTCTGATTCTTGTCATCTGTTCCACATCAGTGATCTTGCCACACCATTTCAATCCTCCTATTCTATGCAAACACCCATTTATAAATGTCTGTAGCTTTCTGGTTATTGGTTTTGTTGTTCTCCAGGTTTCAGATCCATACAATAGGACTGACTTGACATATGAATGGAAAATTCTGATTTTAGTGTTGAACATTATTTCATTTGATCTCCATATATTTCCCAATGCAACGAAAGCTCCTGTAGCCTTTATGTATTCTTATTTTGATATCACTTGCACTGGTGTTTCTTCAAGTGCAATAATGTTATTGTTTCCGGCATTTATTCTCATGATCTTTGTTTTCACATTAAATATACATACTGTCAACCCATCTATGTTCAATGTACAAACACATTCAAACAGGTGGCTTGTGCGTGGAATAAACCCTGCATGAATTACTAGTACAACTATTTTACCTCTATCTCACTATCTGAGGCTGATGTCTTGTCAAGTCTGCAAAGGTCCTCTGCTCCATGGTAAGAATAGCAGCTGTACACAAGTTTACGTAGAACTTTTAGACCATCATCCTAACAGGGAAGTAAAGGTTTAGAACTTCTGTCACAACAAAGTATATTACTCCCATACTACATTCATTATTTTTGATCAGCCACATCAATTTTAAAGAACAAGAACTGGTAAGAAGAACTGGTAAGAAGAGTTTTGCCAACCAGACAAAGGTTATTACACAACAAAGCCACAACAGAACAGAATGAGTTAGAATATGAAGGAAGTGAATTCTACATATAGGTAGCAATGAAAAAATAGGATGACGTTCCCAACGTCGTTTCGGCTTCTAATGTATTGTTCCGGCCTTTAAGAGTTAAACCTGTTGACAGCACTACAATGCAGTCCTGTTCGGGAATCCCCTGAGTAGGACAGGTAAAGGAAGACTGAAAACATATGTCAAAACAACTGCAGACATTGACAGGGATAAAGAAGGCATGGAATGATCAGTAGGACCAGTCATAAGTATGTTGAAAGCCTTTATTTTTGTCTTTCTTTACTTCTGCTCCCTCAAGTCTGCCTTGTAATGCTATCAACTGGTCTTCTCAATGTGGGGTCCTATCCAATGCAGGTGTCTTCATCTCACATCCTGTTCCACTGGTATTATATTCAGAGCATCTATAAAGGAAGAAGAGTGAAGTGTTCAAGACTTCACGATAATAAATCTCAGCTCCGTGAGGTGGGGGTGACCAGTTCATTTCCTCACTATCTTTGCCTTCCCTAACTCAAGAGCAGACTCAGATACCCATTTATAAATGAGAGACTGGATACATTATACTACCAGTTGACAGGTAACTGTCTCAAGAAGCAAACACTCTAACCACTATACCACTCAACATTAAATGAGGAGGCTGCTGTAAAACTGGTAAGGAAACAAATATATAAAGTAAAAAAAATAAAATGGTATGAAATCAGTTTTACAAGTTAACAGTACACAGGTATAACAATAAATGTGCACTAACAAATCTACAGACAAGTCTGATAAAATTTACTCACAGGCAAATCCTAAACAAATTTGCTTAAAACAAATCTGACCAACTGTACCCACTGACAGGTCTAGCAAAATTTATTAACAAACAGGTCTCATTAAATTTACAAGTGCGATCATATTTACGTACACAAAAGTCAGACCAAATTTACTCAAAGAAAAGTTAGACCAAATTTACTTACAAGTGTGACAAGAACCAGACAAGTGCCAGTGGAACAAGAGTTGAGAAGAAGATGCTGGCAATGGATAGGACACACATTGAGGACACCTGTTGATAGCATTACAAGGCAGTCCTTGTTCTGGAATCCACAGGGAAAGAGGCAGAGGTAGACCAAAAAACACATGGAGAAGAGAACCGGATACAGAGGTGAAAATGATGAGGAAAACATGGAAAGGACTTGAGCGGATAGCACAGGACAGGAAGACTTGGCATGTGTTTGTTGAAGGCCTATGCTTCTCAGGGAGCTAAAGGGTATTGATTGATGTGACCAAATTTACTCACACAAAAGTTTGACTAAATTTACTCAAACAAAAGTCAGACCACATTTACTTACAAGTGTGACCAAATTTATTCACCAACAACTCAAACCAAATTTACCTGCAAGTATTATCACTGTTACTTACAAGCCTTACAAATAGGCTCACCGACACGACATTACATTTACTAAAAAGCTAGAGCACCAAATTTATATTTCACACACATTACATCAAATTTACTCAACAATGAATACATCTCCCAAAACTAAACAAATGGATCACAATATTCAACTGAATGTATGTAGACCAAAGATATCACAATCGTTCACCTGATGTAAACTATTTCTCACAATCATTCACTTGTTTTAAAATGTTTCTCATAAACTGAAATCAACTATTCACATCACACAAAGACAAAAACAATCAACTGAAGATACAGAGCAAAACTGTAATTATCAAATTAATGTGTGCATGATCACCAACTATCAACTAAATGCTCTCATCTTCTGAGATCAATTCATGTACTTTCAGACCACAAAACAACTAAAAGTACTAAAAAAAAAAACACGCTGGCTGCACTGTCAAGTGATGAGCTCTGATCTTGATAGCTGCATTTCACAACCACACCTGATAAATGCCTACCTATACTTGATAACTGCCTACCCATACCTGATAATTGCCTACTCAACTAATTTCCAAGCAAAATATCTCTCCATCATCGTTTTCCATTGCCCTCCTTACAGAGCATGGAGCCCCCACTGCAGCTGGTCCCTTCCAGGAAGCCAGCACCAAGCAATCCCATGCTCTTGCGGCGGTGGTTTCTGTGGCAATATATTTTTACATGATGAGATTGCCAGCCCCATGCCCTTCATATAAGTCACAGTGAATGACATGCCTAAGGGTGTATTAGTCCTATTATTCCTTTGTCTCTTCAGAGACCTCCCGGAGAACTACACGGGGCAATATCTCTCCACAATAACGAAAACCAACACCAAAATATTCACCTTTTTGTCCGCGTCCTGCAAGTAAAATTTTGGGTTCCTCCACTGGATATCTGAAGGCCACCAGGCTGGTTTATCTGTCTCATCCTCGTAACTTGGAATCTCACCATGTGAGGTCATAGACACCAGCACGGGTATCAAGGTCACCAGGCAAGACTGAGTTACAAAAGTAGACAAAAATTAGTTGTCACCTGACCTGAGACATGAAATCTGAGTATGAAGTAGCCATGTATAGCATCATGTGATACCATCACTTCAAACAGTGACATATTTTTTAAAGATTATACCAAAAAAAAAAAAAAATAGCTTTGTTGCTGGTGGTCTCTGATAAGAGTAAGAACAAATGTGACTACTGCTACCTCAGACATGCCGTACAAGGCAACTAATATGAGGATGTGCACGAGGCTAAACTTGAGCTAATGGCATGCGACAGGAGGACATGGCAGCATGTATTTGCTGACAACCTATGCTCCTTAGGGAGCTAAAGGGCATTGACTGATTAGGCATTCTTGTCAAGAAATAATAAAAATACAGACAAAATTAGAACTCTGTTCATGAATGTACTAGTAAATGGAGAATACATCTGTTACTGTGAAAACTAAGAATAATTGAACTGGATAAATGAATTTGGAATCTAGCCTACAAAATGTTAATTTACCTGGCATTTCAATAACTTTCAAACTCACTGTGCAACATACCCAGTCATTCTGCTCACTGCCATGTAAGCTCATAACATTTTCTAACAAACATAAGGCATCTCTGAACTGGCCACAAGATAATGGTATATTTTAATGTTGCAATGAATGTTGCAACTTTACTAAAGCAACTGTAGAAGTTACAACATATTAGGAAACAGAAGAGTTTTACAGAACAATAAGAGAAAAACAGTCATTCTGACCTTTCTAAGGAAACAAGTGTCTGTATCTATCTGCAGCAGCTGTGGGAACAAACTTACACACACTAATTTTAAATTAAAGCATTACACACTGGAGTGGAAAAAAAATCAACTTACCACAGATGTGTTGCTCAAAGTCAATGGTGGTAAGTCTTTCCCATGGTCCATCATCTAGAAAAAGCTGTTGTTTACACAGGTTCTTCTGACAGCTGCACAACCCAAACTGAGCTACATGAGAAAATATCTGTTAAGGGGATACATGTATGCAACTTTTCTGTCAAAATGGTGTCTGTAAAAGAGAGAGAGAGAGTGTGTTACATGAGTGTGACAAAATGACATTCAGTCATTCATTTTGTCTGCATATCTTTTCCCAACTTTCCTTTCACAACCATCTAGAAAGTCATTCTTTTCCTATTTTTTCTTCTTCTTCCTCTGGGTTTACTTCACTAACCTTACAAAACTTCCTCCATGAGAGGAGGAGGCATTATCTCTTTTTGGCCCTCCAAATATCTTTCATAACATTATCCATGGGGTTAGATTTTTACACATCACTTCTTGGCATCTAATCTAGCTATCTTCGCAAGGTAATCCAGCTCTATCTATCACAAGCTTCTAACCAGCTGGGTTTATCAACATATTGTTATCATAGATAAACGCTCACTAAAGCTTAAAAAAACTATTAGAATTACATTACTGACTCACAGAGGTATGCTAGCCATAGGGGTAAATGGTCTAATTACACCTTGTTTCCATAAAGAAAACATGTAAGGTGTGGCAGATGAACAGATTTATAAGTCAATCCCAGATATATGTCTAGGAAATATGACACACCCTATTTCTGGAATTACGAAATCCAACATTGGGAAAACATTTGTACATTGTCTAGAACTGTGTAGGTGTTATAAGGCCTGAATAAAATTTATGTTCTTTTTATAACTGCACTGATGAGAACATATCTAGTTTCATCCCACAATCTCCTTAAGATCTCTGTGATTACAAGTACTATCTAAGAAGTATTCTAATAAAAGATATAAAACTCAGTTAGCCTAGTTACTGTGACAAGAGAATCTTCCACTGCACCTTAGTGCTAAGATAGTGTTAATTAGAAAAAAATTCACATTACCCTGGAACTGTGGAATACTGGTTTAAATAAACCAGTGCCTAGGACACTTCTGTGGAAGAAAGGGGTAAAAACCACCGAAATAAGGGGTCAGTAAACTGTATAGGGGAGAGTGGTGAGCAATGGACCGTTAGGAGAAATGGACCGCCCCTTGTATCTCAAAAACGAATGTTCCATTTTAATTTGGACCATAATGAAAAAATACCAGTAGGATGAGATCATTTCCAGGAACAACGTCCGGTTTCTTTATGTGCGCGCATTTTTTTGACAATCAGTGACCTCATTTTGTACAAGGAAATAGTTGAGTTTTTGAAGTGACATTGCAAGTCCAATTTTTGTTGTTGCTTCGCTGATTGTAAGGTAAGTTATTTTTATAGGCAGAATTACCATTTTCCTGCATAAGCAATGTTCTTTATGCCTAAAAATTATTAGCTTTAAGAGTTTATGCTTGTCTTTTCTATTTGAATACCTGTGGGGAGAAATGGGCCGTCACTGGTCCATTTCTCCCCGAACATGGAAGCGTTATACATGTATCCCATTCATCACAAAATATTTCCTAAATCTTAGTTTGTTTAAACAGTTGAAGAAATATGTTTAAATTCTATTAATGTAAACTATAAAACTAATCATTGTTAAACTATCAATGTAATCCTATTTTATAAGTATAATTATTATAATTATTTTTTTCCAGAAAAAAATGACTCGTGTTTACAAGAGGAAAACAGATAAAGGCAAAGTACCGGAGTCCATTATGAGAGCTGCTGTGACTGCCGTAGTGGAAGGCATGCCTGTTAGACAAGCTTCCAGGGAATATGGAATTGCTCGGACAACTCTGATCAACAATATTAACAAGTCCAAATCTTCAGAAGTCAGCCTCACCCCAAATTATCGGCACAGTCAGATTTTTAATGCTGAACAGGAAGAGAGTCTTGCAAATTATCTGGATAAGTGTTCCAAAATGTTTCATGGACTAACACCAAAAAATGTTCGTACTCTTGCCTTTGAAATGGCAACATTGAATCATTTGAAATGTCCGCAAACATGGATTGAGAACTCAATGGCAGGACGGGAATGGCTTTTTGGCTTCCTGAGGCGGCATTCACAATTGTCAATAAGACAACCAGAAGCAACATCACTGGCACGAGCAACCGCATTTAATCGATGCACTGTTGCGGCATTTTTTAACATACTACAAGCCTCTTATACAAACCTGAATGTAAGCGGGGATCAAATTTACAATCTTGATGAAACTGGTGTAACAACAGTACAAAAAGTTCCTAGAGTCATTGCACCACGTGGGACCAAACAGGTTGGGCAAGTCACATCACGAGAACGAGGTGAACTTGTCACAATGTGCTGCATAGTTTCAGCAACTGGACACAGCTTGCCACCAGTGTTTGTGTTTCCAAGAAAAAATTTTTAAACATTTTATGTTAAATGGAGCACCTGAAGGTTCTTTAGGACTTACCCACTCTTCAGGTTGGATGACAAGTGAAAATTTTGTGAAAGTGGTTGAGCATATTGTGAAATGTGTTAGACCTTCAGAGACATATCCCATCATTGTGATCATGGATAATCACAAAAGCCACATTTCCTTTCCTGCTCTGGAGTTGGCAAAGCAGAACCATATTCATGTCATCACTCTTCCACCACATACAAGCAACAAAATGCAACCATTGGATCGAACTGTCTTTGGGCCCATGAAAGCAGCGTTTAGTCATTTAGCAGATTCATGGATGATAAAGAATGTTGGAAAAACCCTCTCCATCTATCAGCTTGCTGAGCTTGGTGGCGCTGCATTTGTTAGGGCCTCTACCCAACAAAACATAATGTCTGGGTTTAAAGCTGCTGGCATTTGGCCACTGGATCAAGATATTTTCAGTGCTGAAGATTTTCTGCCTTCTTACATCACAGACAGGCCTCAGATTTCAGAAGCATCAGTCCCTACTTTGATTGAACCTAATTTAGGCCTGGTTGATAAAGGGGCCTCACTCAGTGGGACAAACTCCCTGGTTTTATTGACCAGTTCATTTCCTATGTCACCAAATGATGCTGCCCCAAAAGTAGCTTTAAAAGTGTTTTCTCCTCTTGAGTTATTTAAAGGATTTCCTAAGGCTGCCCCTCGTAAGGAAAACAATCGAGGGAGAAAACGTGGCAAGGCAATGCTGGCAACATCATCTGCAGCAATGACGGAAATGCAGATGAAAATGAAATACAGATCAGAAAACAGAAAGAAGGTTACTATATCAAAGGCCAAGAAATCCCTTTTTGTGTCTGAAGAGAATGTCAGTGATTATGATGATGATACTGACAATATACCATATGATGATGACACAGATTCTGACATAGGCCTATCTATGGATGAAACTGGGCGTGACAGTGATGATGAAAGTAACAGTGTCAGAATGGAGGGTGTAGAAAGTGTAGACTTAAATTGTGGTCAATATGTAGTGTGTAAGTTTGAGACAGGAAAAAACACGGAATATTTAATTGGGAAAGTCATGCAGCTGGAAGATGAGGATGGCGATGTGGAAATCAATTTTTTAAGAAAGAGTGGTAAAATGTTTGACAAGTTTTTTTGGCCTGCTGTAGAAGATTTAGGGACTGTTAAAATAAGTCAAATTAAAGCAATATTACCACAGCCAACTTGCTGCAAGGGTACAAAAAGAACAGAAAGGTATCTACGTTTCAACATATCCTTTGGTAATTTACAATTTTATTGATTCATTTTCATGGACTATTTCTCCTGCATATGGTCCATTTCTCCCCTTCATCAAGTCCATTAACCCCCATACGCGGTCCATTTCACACCACTATGGTATCATTGCTTCAAATGTTAATTTTATAAAAAGTTTTAATGTTTAACCATTTTATGTAGACTATATTTTGAAATAAATGGGTATTTCACCTACACATATTAATAACATCTCAAACTTATTATTATTTCTATAGTTATATCGAATTTGGTTAAAAATGAAAAATGAGGGACCATTTCTCCCCACTCTCCCCTACTAATTATGAATAAATATGTGTATGTATTTAAGGCTGTGCTTATGGCTGGCAACCTCATCATGTAAAACACACTGCTACATAAAACAGCTTCACGCTCCCCAAGGAGCAAAGAAGAAAACGCTGATATAATTATATGTACCTATTCATGAAATACGTCATATTTTTTTATTTCAATGTGACTGAATTTTGTCCATTTATCCCAAATGCACCTTTACTTTCTCCATCTCTCAAGATGATGCACGACTTTGTTTTCATTTGTGACAATTAAGTAACAGGCTTTCTGTGATAGACTAAGACAGAAAAGAAAGAGGTGTGGACAAATCTTCGTGACTTGCCCATCAGTGAGACACAGATAAAGGTCTTAGCTTTAGGGGGTCATTGTCACGGGTTGCCTTCCCTTTGCTCTGCAGTGATGGTCCAGCAATGGCCAAAACCTAGAGTATCTAATGTGGGTCTTCAAAGGTATCTACCTTCACACAAGACTACACTTGGCAGAAATGCATAAAGAAGGTTGATGATGCTACTACCTTGAGGGAGTATCCACATGATATTCATAAATCAAGAGCAATGCTGAATGTGTTTTAGCACAGTTAACTTATCTGCCTGACAACTTTTGTGAAGAGATATATTGTATGATTTAGCTTGTTCAAGCCCTCAACTGATTTAATGCAGTGAAATCTTAACTTAGTAGCTCTGTTTTAAGTGTATTTAAGGTGACTGAGACATATGGGTGCAGTACACTCAAAAGGATTAAATCAACTATAAATTTGTATATATATACACAAATAACAAATTTATTAATCAATCATATTTAACAGTGTAAAATGAATAATTCTTTTAAAAAAAGGTAATCACCACAGGATGATGTTATGGATATTGAGGGAATTGTCTGAAAGTTCACTTGGCAGCTTTAAAGTTTGTACTTAGCTGCCAGTAAGTTTGTTGGTTTCTGCTCCAGCCGATGTTTGGTGCTTTGCAAGTTATGGACGGATGCACTCTCGTCACTGGTCAAGTCTGGATGTTGTGACATGTTCCAAGAAATATCAGGGAGTAATCACAAAGCTGGTCCATCATTTTCAAGACCCACCTGATGATGGTGTATAGCACTGACAGCAGGCCACTTATACCACACACTTTGTTCCAGAGATAGCACCATCAACTAGTACCACTGACTAGTATTAAGAAAGAAGAGAAACAAATACCCTCCTGAGTATTGAGTTTCCTGACACACAATCATGTGCCCCCCTTTTCATCCCATCTATCTCAGAACTTTACCCTCTCTGAGAATTAATATTAATCCCAGTGGGCGGAAAACATTCATTACATTTATATTGAATATCTTTACATTTGTACTAATTGAAAAGGTGAATTATGTGATAAGTATGTACATCAACCAACGGGCTGATCACCCGTTTGCCAGTCACTTCGATTACGGAAACAACAGCAAATGGATTGATTTGCCGTTGCCCTAAAGACGCCAATAGGCGTGATGGAAAACAATGGCAAAGAAAACCTATCTGCTGTTGCCCTAAGACGCCACTAGGTGTAATGGCCACTGACTGCTTTGACGGTCGGTGGCTAAGGATGGAAGAAGAAGAATGTACATCAGTTCTATCATCATCCACTCCCTGCTCCATATGGATCTTGATACACCTCTGCTTTTGGTTCTCTATTAGAAACCTGCATAAAGCAGTCACCAGCTCTTGCAGTGGTGGTTCATGAAACCATCATTCTATATGCTGAGGTTGCCAGCCTCAAATGACTTGTACATCCACTAGCAATTTTCACATGTTAATAAATGCAAAATATAGAATTTAAAAATGTACAACTCACCGCATAATCTCTTGGGAATACTGACTCCTGGGCTCAGAGAAATAGTTAAAGCAACTTGTTTAAGATGCCTTTTACACGTGGTCTAGGGTATTACTTTACACTAGACTCCCACTCTGAGTTTGTGTTCAGATTCCTAGGATTCCGTGTTAATGTAGGTAGAGTTTTTCTGTGAAATAAGTCCACAAGATGCTCAAACAAGGTCTGGTCCGATAAATGGAATTCTGATCCTATTCCTTACTCTAGCTGTCTTCTTGACGAGGTGAATTTCACAGTGCTCTAAACCGGCAAAAGTGTCAGATTATATTGCAACTTTCGTCCCACGCACGTGGTTGATATTATCTGACCAGGTTCCAATAAGAAGTGTTGTTTATAACATCTAAAATTGCCCATCCAATTGTATTCAATCATGCGTGTTATGATGGGGGTTTATCCCAACAATTTCCTCATAAGAAAATTCTGCGTGATTTTTAAAAAGTCACTTTCCATATAAGGAATTGTTATTTCCATCGATTATTGTTCCTGTTTACACTCACGACTTCCTACATTATCATAAATAATGTATTCACAACAATTCTGTCCGCAAGCGATTACAAGATTTCCATCATCTTCAGGTGTGTCTGTCATATGACCGGCACTCTCTGTGCAAACATAAACACCGGGTGTCACTATACGAAAATGACTGGCGGCCAATCTGGTATTACCTGTATCAACTCTCAGCGAGGATGGGCAGGCAAACAAACTGTTACGGTTCAATTCCCAAATTGTTATGGGTTTATATGCCTGGTTGTTAGGGTATCATTTTATATATTGATATCGTAGTGTCTAGGTTCAACACTGCTGAGAAGGTCCCTCCTTTCTTCACACTGTAAAAGGCATGCAGATATGCCGGTACTAATTTTTAAAACAGTCTTTCTTCACATACCTGATCTTCGAACACTGAAGAAGATATGAAGGCCAGGTTGGACGTTAATACAACAAGTATTTAATGACAGTTCACAGCTCCACGTTAATCATCCATTATGTATATAAGAGCATGGCATAGCATAGCCAGTCTTAAGCGTCGCTATCTCGTCTTGTCATGAACATGCTGTCTTCATGGTATCATGCAGACTTTAATACGAAATGTGCCAACTCAATTGCATCCAAATTCAGCATACACAGCCTTCAATTATAAATATAGGTAGCCTCAACCCAACTCAGCATTGTGGGTGAGCTAAATGAAGTAGAGCTTTACAACTCTGCAAGATTACACATTCCTGGAGCTGGACCAAATATACGTCCAAACACTTTGAAGAACACTAACGGAATCTCACGCAGTATCGCTCACTTCTGCTAAGTGAAGCTGGCTAAGCCGTCTGCAAAAATTGTCCCAAAAGACAATGACGTACTTCCGGGAGTAACCCAGGAAATGTACTATCAACAAGCTAGTCCATAAACAAGCCTTGTCGAAGTGTATGTTATGATTTTACTCATAACACAAACATGATGAATTATTACAGTAAGAAGTGTAAACAATGACTTGAAAATACAGAATACTGTCCGAGGTAGGAAAATAGAACGTGAAGAGCACAAAATAAATTACGGGTGTAGTGAAATTGACAGAGATACAACGGTAAAATCCCTCCAAAGATAACATTTAAGGATAAAAACATAATGCGTAGGCTGCGAATAGTACATGATCGCCTAGACCGCGGGTCATCATCCTCCATAATAATTGACTTGCTAGACAGGAGGGGAACGGAGGATCAAAAAGGAAAAATATGACTGGAAAGATTGCGTGAGACTAGAAAGGCTAAGGAGACGCAATTGGGGGGGGGGGGAAACGGAGAAAAGTCACATTTCCCAAGTTGACATAAAAAGTAAGCAACTCGACAGAAGGGACCATAAATATGTTACGCCACAGTCATTTATTGGACGCTTTTGCGCGATACCAAGCCCTTGATTTGAATTCAGCGGCTAAACGCAGATGTTAGGAATATTACAAAATTTAAAAAGTACTTTTTTCTTAATATTAATGTTAGGAATATAAAAATTAGCTGGCCGGATGGCCTATTCTGAGCAGTGAACTAATATGTTCTTAATTTTACAAACGGATAGATAATATTGAAGATAATGACAAAAGACAGTGTTGTTCACATCATCGACAAGACTGTATTGAATCTAAAAGTGTCGCTAATTGCACAAAAAAACACGACCTCGAAACGCAGGTGTTCAAATCTACGTAGTATGGAAGAGAAGGGATATTTGTGGTGGCTGTGTCTAAAAATAACTTTTAACGACAAAATTTTGGAGGGGAGAGAAAGGTTGGTTCAAAAATCGAGTACATTTTGTAGAAACACAAGTAGAGACGGACAGACTAACAGATAACCATCCATACTTGACTGAAGCATGACTGAAATGACTTTATGGGAGGAAATTTGAAATTTAAAATAAACCTAGGCAGTGATTGGCCACAGACAATCATATCATTAGCGCTCAGACGCGAAAGTGGGGCCATTCTTCAATAGTTGTTCAGTGATAGACACAGATTTTAAAGTGTGGTGATTTCCATATGAAAGAAAGTGTAATAAATTTAGGGACGCCATACTATAGCCAGCAGCTCAGCTGAGTTTTGCTAGCAATTCTGTGTTATTTATTCATAATCTGGTAAGATTGAAATTATTTCCTTATATATTTTGAATATTGTTTCATGTTCGAGTGATTTGATACTGCCATATCGAAATCTAGCCTTACAAACAAGTAGGGATTTGCTCTAGACCCCCCGCCCAAGTCAGGGTCTAGGGACCAACAATGTACATAAACTCCAGCCAGAGTTAGGCAAGACAGATCAAGTGTTGAGAATAATGAAACATATTACCTATCCTCTTTTAGGGCAGACAACTAATAAATATTTTTCAGAACCTATAGTCTGGGAGGATCTATCTGATGTAAAACCACCATGGTAAATGTGCTGTTTGGTCAGAGAGATCTGACCTGTCTGTATGATGTGGTTGTTGTGTCAGTGTTGTGTCCAGACGTGGGTAGAGAATAGATTTTGACACATGGCCCATACTTTGATTGCAGAGCTGCGAGTTTCTGTTGTCAACCAAGCAGTGTCTATTCAGTTGGTGACTTACTCGAGTGTATCTGTGCAGTACTTGTGACAGAGACCACCATTATTGCCCGCCAGCACGGAGAGGTGGGATCATCAGTTTTCAGCACCAGAGCTGCAACGACAAGATGAGTGAGCCTCTGGTCTGCTGGACATTCACCAACCCCGTTTAGTTACTAATACCCTCATAAAAATTCCCACCATTTTCTGGACACTGTGTAGTCAATATAGACAGGTGTGATGAGGCCACCCCAACAGCACAAACAGTAACTATCCTCCCAAGTAGATGACTACTAGAACATTTTAATAAAACTAACTAGTATAGTACATATATATGTACACTATTGCATTTATGATATAATATTCCATGCATTTCTTTCATAATTTCTAAATCCTTTAAGTTCTGGTCAACCTAAAAAATTGATACAGAACAAAATAAATGTAATATAATTTTATCAAAATTTTACACACGTGAGTTAGTTCAGTGTATTTTAACATTTATTAATATTATTAGTCTTGTTAAATATCTGTGGGTATATCTATAACCTAGTACACCACACTACATATCATAACCCTAGACATTTTACGTAGCCACATTCATTAAAAAAAATTAAGTGTGAGGTCGTAGTGGTAGCAAGAAAGGCCTTCTGACAATTCTCAACTACATTTTATCTCAGGAGCCTTCACAGCTGGCCTCATACAATTACATTTAGTAATATCAACATCATACAATACCATCAACACCACTACAACGGGATGGCATAAGATATGAAAAGTTTCGAGGTCATTCTGTGACAGTCGTCCACATATAACGTTACACGCGGGGGTTGGGTGTTTGGTAAAAATGTGACTTCACACTCACTTCTTTCATAACTGATGATTCTACTTTTATATGCAATGGGGTTAACTTTTATCGGCAATAGTTGACAAGTCTACAGTTGAATCAACTGTGTGTGTGTGTGTGTGTGCATGTGAGGTTGGGGGGGAATATACAAATGCTTTTATTTGAGTACTGCAAAAGTTGGGCACTGTCTTGTGCTGTAACACAGCAAATAACGCGAATTCTAAAAAAAATGAACTTAACTCAAGTATGTCAATAGAACTTTAAGATCAACTGAAGTATTCAGCAAAGGGAGAAAACTTGTCTTTAAAGTTCAATGTATTTGTTGGATTTGGTTTACGGATACAAAGGTGATACTGATATGAATATAGTAAGACGATACGTTTCTTTAAAGATGCATGGACGATCAATAAAGAAAACAGGATGGTGAAAATCTGGCGTAATGTTCCTAATGGCAATATACGTCTTTCCAGTCAGTTCCATAATCAATATTCTTCCTCGCTAAACTAAAGTTCATACAATTAATCTGTCTTTATGATAGTTTCTAAGGCATCGGCCGTTGACCTTCTACAAGGACATCGGGCTTAATATACATCTTTATAATACTTGATAAGGCATCCAAAATATACTGTCTTGCTCAATAAACTTCTTCCATAGACTGCTCAGACAGTTGATTAAACATTAGATCCACACGTTTCTACATCAAGATAAAATACATGTTAGCGACTATCCTTGGCTAACCTCTCCAATACGTGCCATGACCGAGATGTCGGCACTTCGTAATACAATTTTGCAATATATTAAATAATATTTCCTCTCGTAGGATTACCACTACGTTTTACAAGTGAAGCTATCAGCTCATCTGATCCATTCTTGAAATCCTGCCATGAGGACTCCAGCTAGATGCCAGTAATGAGTGGAGACATCACTTAAAATCATCAATAAGATTATTTATCAACACATGGGTGCAAGACTTACATATACATCTTGACATTGGCTTCTGATAAGAAAACCAGTCGTCCTCCATAGAAATAATTCCCATTCATCAGGGACACAATACAATATATTACGGACGATCAGTCCGGCTTGACCCTTCAACATCACTCTCTGACGTCATCCTCTAGATCTTAGAAACCCGTGCGCTAAGAGTCTCTCATACACTACATAGTGCACACACGTGCGTGATAAATCATACGCACAAATAATATTCCTATCATAAGAATGGTGCGTAACCTTTTAACACAGGCAGGACCTAAGACTGCCATCTATGTAAAAGTACGCAACAGTTTCCTTATCACTCCCCCTTAAAAAAAAGTTAATTATATTAATCTTTTTTTTTTCTAAGTAATTCGGAGAGGTGAGTCAAACTACATCGACATCTATAAAAATAATTCATAGTTAAAATATTATACCATAAAAAGAAAATGAATATTAAATAGAAATCAAGACAACTAAACCATAGCATGCATTAAAGCATACATCCACAATCGACCTACTTTGGTACGATGTGGTGAAATTCAAAGAAAAAAAATTCAAAGAAAGTTGGAAATCAGAACCAAAAGAATGGTAAAACATCCAACTAAATTTCCAAAAGAAAACAAAACAAAACTAACACATGATTTCAAATGAAAAAAAGAAAAACAATGATGATATGTAACAAATGACAAGTGAATTATAAACCGAAAAATGAAATTAAAACACGCAAAGTGAATAAACAATGCATAATTCAACACGCTAAGAGAACAACACACTTAATGTTTCTAACATTACTAAGGTGGACTAATCATCTATAAGTATCAAAATCATGTACCATGAGTGGTAGATATAAGTATGAGGAGACACATATAAACTATTAAAGTTAGTGAATGTGAACTATACCACTACTTGAGAAACTTAAATTGATTCTAACTAATCAATATATTTCTTAATTAAAAACAATCACTAATTACTCATTCATTTAATTGCTAACAGTCTTACTAAGTGTTACTGTTATATTAAGAATCGTTAATAAAAGATGAGAATCTGTTCTTTTATTTTCCATGCACGATGAAAAAATATTTTTTAAACACATTACGTAGTCCCATATGTTCATTATGAATATTGACTATATCTGTATACAACAGACAACAGTGTTCCCGTACCAAGAAAATGGTAAGATCTAAAAAGTCATGTTTCAATGCAAACAATTAGTATATCCTGATAGTAATGTCGGTACGAATAATCCTGATCCATACGAAGTCTGTATAGAGTTTAGGCAAATAACATAGTTCCATGATCATCACATTCCACTTGAACGATTTTCTGTAGAGACGTTTACATTTCTGGAAGTTGTTCTGGTTCGACAGGTTCGCTTGGACAGCGTGACAAACAGTCCGCAAACACGTTTTTAACTCCAGGTATTGAACGAATTTCAAAGCTGTATGGTTGTAAGGCTATAGCGTACCTTGTTGACTTTGAAGATTTAACGTCTTTCGTATTAAGAGCTGTGAGAGCCTTTTGGTCACTTTCAACAATAAAATGTGAGCCTAATAGGTATCGTTCCAGTTTTGTAATAGACCAAACTAAGGCAAGAAGTTCCCTGTCCAGAACTGAATATTTCTGTTCGGTGGTCGTCAATTTTCTCGACACGTACATCACGGGGTGCAAGGTGCCTGAATATTCTTGCATCAAAACACCGGCGATTCCATATGATGACGCGTCACTACGAAGAATAAAAATAAGGTTTTTGTTAGGCAACCTTAAAACTGGAGCCTGTGAAAAAAATCTTTTAATTTCATCTAACGCGATTTGATGCTCGTTAGACCACTGAATTACGTTAGCTGTCCCTTTTCTCAACAAAGAAGAAAAAGGAGCAGTTATAGTAGACAAATGAGGGATAAACTTAGCATAGAACTGTATTAGTCCTAAAAGAGATCTAACTTGTTTTTTTGTCTTAGGTGCTGTGATGTTTAGAATTTTAGAGACATTACTGTCCTCTGTATACAGCATGCCATGACCAATACGGTGACCCAGAAAGGAGATGTCGTGAAAACCGACAAATGCCTTCGATGGCTTCGCTGTTAAAGTATAATCACGTAACGTAGACAGTAAAGCATTTAATCCCTGAATATGCTCATCCCATGAGTCACTAAAAAGACAGATGCCATCTATGTAAGTAATGACATCGGGAGATGAGAAAGTACGCGACGCATCATGTGTACAAAGGTAGCAGGTGCGTTTACTAATCCAAATGGCATAAAATTCCATTGGAATAGACCACGTGGTGTCGAGAAAGCGGTGAGTGGTTTTGCTTTAGGTGTGAGTGGCACTTGCCAGTATCCCTTAGAAAGGTCAAATTTAGAGAAGAAGGTAGAATGTGCTAATTTGACCAATAAGTCTTCCAAGAGGGGCAAAGGTTCGGCATCGAATTTTGTCACTTTGTTTAATTTCCTGTAATCTACGCAAAGACGAATATTGTTGTCTTTCTTTCTAATGATCACCATAGATGATGAGTATGGTGATGAAGATGGTTCAATTATATTTAATCGAAGCATCTCATCCAATTCCTTATCAACCTTATCACGAAAGTGTAAAGGGATAGGGTATGGACGGACTCGAATAGGTGTATCGTCAGTCAAAAGAATATCATGTTGGATAACTGACGTATGACCTGGGATGTCAGTGAGAACATCCTCATACGAGTGCAGAATTGAAGAGACTTGCTGACGTTGATCAGCAGAGAGAGTAGAAGAAATAGTGACGTCATTCCAATTCTCAGTGGAATGAAGCGGTACAACTGGTATAGGCAATTGTACATCATCAAAAGAAGATTCTTCTTCTTGGATAACCGATAAATTAGAGTAGTGTTGAATAGGAGGGGTGGGATCGTCAGTTGCTTGGAACACTGACTGTAGATAATCAGGACGTGAGTAATACTCCTTCAACATGTTAATGTGGAAGGTTTTATGTTTGCCATTAATATCCACGATGTAGTCAACATCGGATATTCTCGAGATGATCCTAAAAGGACCTCTCCAAGTAATTAGAAGACGATTGTTATGAGAAGGTAATAGAACAAATGCTTCGTCACCAGGAAGAAGCTGGCGAAGACGTCTTTACTTGTTTGCAAATAGACGAGCTTTTTCTTTGGCCTGTTCGGATGATGCAGTAGCTAATCTACAAGCATCTATGATTCTCTTTCTCAACGAGATCACATACTCATAAGAGGATTGAGTTTCCTCTTCCATATTCTCTTCAACCTTCTTCTTCTTCTTCCTCGTTCGCCCTGAAAAGGACGGTGGTTGCGTTGTGTCTGTTTCCAACGTAGCTGTGATATCACACCTCGGTCGATGGACCGGGTTTGCCTTCCCATTGCGATCCGTACTCGCTCAGCCAGCCTGCACTGTTGCAGACTGTTTCCAGGACCACCACGTGGAGGTGGAGCACGGTCTTGACCAGCTCTGGTTCGCTGGTCCTGACGCAGGCAGTCAAGCTATGAGTCGCAGACTGCGGTCTCTATTGCTGCGTCTTGAGGTCCCCTCTTCAACCAGTAAGTCGTGAATTAACGACATCGGTCCGCATGGTTGCATGCCAAAAACAAGCTGGAATGGAGAAAAACCAGTGGCTTGATTTTGTACCTCGCGATATGCAAAAAGAGCAGCTGGCAGGACTCGGTCCCAATCCTGAGGGTGATCTTGAGTTATCTTACCCAACAACTGCTTGAGTGTCCTATTCAGACGCTCAATTAACCCATTGGACATCGCATGATAGATCGAACTGAGAGATCTATCTATTCCTAACGTCTTCATAACCTGAGACATGGATTCGGAAATAAACTGGACACCATGATCCGATAAGATCTTACGCGGAAAACCAATGCGTGAAAAGATCAACATCAACGCCTCTGCTACACTAGCCGATGAAGTGTTCTTCAGAGGTATGGCCTCAGGCCAACGCGTACACATATCAATACAAGTAAGTATGTGTGTATGTCCTCTGGCAGATGGTAGCATCGGACCAATGATATCAATTGCCATTTTATCAAATGGTCTAATAGGGATGTCCGCAGCCTGAATAGGAGCCGCATGAAATGGACCCCGTACTTTAACCTCCTGACATATCAAACATGAACGACAATAGAGAGTGACATCTCTATGGACGCCAGGCCAGTAGAATGCAGATAGCAATCTAGATTTGGTTCGCGAAAAACCCATATGGCCTGCGCATTGCGAGTCGTGTGCATGCTGTAATATCCGAGCTCTCATAGAAGACGGGACTAGAATCTGTGAACGTAAGGATGAATCCTTTTCCCGTATCAGCCTAACCAAAATACTATTTTTAAGAGCAAAGTCATGTCTAGATTTTGCATTTCTGGTGTTGGTATTATTTTTGTTCACAAATTGAAATTTTTTTTTTAAAGAATCATCATTCTTTTGCAAAGTCGCAAACATCTCCCGTGAAATAGGAGAATCATCATCATAAGTGGCATTAACTGTAGGTTCAGCAGGTGTATCACGCGACATAACAGTAGCTTGCGCTCTGGTGACTACTGCATTCGCAGCCTGAATATGTCGCTCTTCCCATTCAGCAATTTGCTGAGGGGTACACTCTTTTATACCGTGTATTCGACCTAGAATCACATCGCTAATCGGATTCTGAAGCAGGCACGCATGAATTTTCCCTGAAAAAAATGGTGTATGTAAATTAATTATAGCTGTGGGAAAGGTTTCCACAGTGCCTCCAAAGGTGACGCATTTCACAACATTGCCTGTAGCGCACGATGGGTCGATCAGCGAAGTCCGGACACCGACTGTGCTACAACCTGAATCAAATAAAATAGAGCATGGAATGGAATTTACATATCCTTTATTAAATTTAAGACAACCCTGTCCCTGGTGTACTGACGCAGAAGTGGCCGTGCAGACTGCAGGTAGACTAGGCAAAATATGTCCGCATCGCAGCGTCGTGATCGCCTTTGGCTGGAAAAGAGTCGTACATTCAGAACAAGCTTTTACCTGATTAAAATCAAGAGAACAAGACATGGCATTATGCGTATTAGCATCTTTATCTTGTTCATTGTTAGTCTGTGTATCTCTTAAAGCAACATTAGCATGTCGACGTGAATTGCTTGAAGATCTATCTCTTCGTCGCGATCGATTCTGACTATTGGCATTAAAATTGCTATAATTACTATTTCTGCCTGAGTTGAAATCTGGATGAGTACGCCAATTATTGTCCTCATTGTTGTGATTTTGGCCAAATGATCTATTCCAAGAACCCTGTCTATTTTGAGGATTTTGTGATTGTGATCGCCAATTTTGTTTATTATTGTTTCCTTGATTATATCTGAAATTATTGTTACCAAAATCTCGTGATCTATGAGATTGGCCCCAAGAAACATTAAATGGAGCAGATTGCTGGTATTGTTTCCCCTTATAAAAATTACCATAGTTAAAATTGTCATTACTTCCCTTATTAAAGTATCTGTCGTTACTCATCGAACGATGGCGTGAAACGTTCTTCTGTTGCATAGCGAAAGCAACAGGTAACTCATTTTTGATCTGCGCATTACTAATATCCATGTTTGGGTGAGCGGTGCAGAAATTTTTTACAATTTTCTTCTAATTCTTTTATTGAAGAAGGTTTACGCTCATGCAAAAATGAAAGAAATGCAGGATTTACTGACGATAAAACTTTATCGCGCAGCAATAAAATCGAAAAGACCGTCATAAGACTTTTCTACCTTGGACAATTCGATCCATCTTTCCAAGGTTAGCCGTATTTGGGAAAGAAAGTCACTGAAGTTCTTTCCTGATTGTGGTAACATAGATTTAAAACGCAATCTGTATTGATCTTCAGTCATTTGATATTTCCTAAGAAGAGCGGCTCTAAGTGCGTCATAATCATTTTTTTCATTAGCACTAGTTGTATGATATACCGCCATAGCATCCCCTGTAAGTAATCTGGATAAATATGTACAATATAGTGTTTTATCCACGTTATAAGACCTACAAGTGGCCTCAAATCTGTCTAGAAAGAATATTACGTCGTCGGATGGTGGATTAAATTTGGGTAATTTTAGGTGAACTTCCCTAAAATTATCATGTCTAGATGAAGATTGGCCTTCATGAGTTTTCTGAGAATTAGCTTCATGAGCTAATTTAAATTGTTCAAATTCCATCTCCTTAATTTTTTGTTCATGTTGAACCTGAAGCTGATATTTTCTTGTATTTTCTTCAGCTATCAATCTCCTCTCTTCCATTTCCGTTTGCTTACATTCCATTTCAATGAGTTGCCTTTCTTTTTCAGCAGCTTCCAAACGAAGTCTTTTTTCGTATTCTTCAGCCTCCAATCTTTTCTGTTCTATTTCACGCTGAAATCGTTTGTCCTCTAATTCAGCGGCTAATTTCATTTTTTCTCATTTTCTTCAGCCTCAAATTTTACATTTTCTAGTCTAAGAGTTTCTAATTTCTAAGCCTTTTCATATTCTGAAAGTGCGAATGTTTTTACCTCTTCAGGAGTCATCTGCGGGCGACATGTGTCGCCAAAAAAAACATTGTTCTGACAGCTGGAGGCACCGTGTGTCGCCTTACGGATTTCATCGTTTCTAGCATGAGGACTTGTGTACACGTGATTTCAGCCCCGGATGTTAAGTTCTAATGTTATTTTCAAGAGAGCTAGCTTCCGTTTCCGATCTTAAAAAAGCGATGGGTGTATCCGCATTTATTTTTTGTAAATTTTTTAAATCGAAATGAATCGGCATCAACATGCAGCCATTTTGCTCTAATTTTATTGGATTCTGACGCCATGCGGTGGGGATAAGATTTTTGTCTTTATAAGCGCTGATATCGTTTCTCAGAATATGTTTGATGGCTGAGATGGAAACGAAAGTAAAATGGCCTTTCAAGTATGTATAATGTTAGGGGTTAGGACTAGGAATATCGGAAAGATTTAGAATTTCGGCCGAATGTCACAGCTGACGAGAGCGTTTGTTGCTTTGCTACTGATGATGGGTGTAACGAAAAGATCGTCATTTGATTTGTATTGGTCTATTGGTCAAATGAATTTCATTGAGATGCAAGGGATATGGACCCTTCGTTTGCTGGTTATTTAAAAAAATTTTTTTTTTAATTTTAAAATTAAAAAAAAATATTTTTTTATTATTTTAAATTTTTTTTTCGTTTTTTTCATCTTTCCTTTCCTCTCTTCCTATCACATCTAATATGTACACAAACAAATTTTATATCATCAGATTCACCATTCATTTATTTATATAAATTCCAAAAATGATAGCAATTGACCAAGAAACACAAAAACTATAGACATTAAGGGTCACCCACTATAGAAACGGGACGCTGTGAAAAAGAATGCAGCTGCAGGCGAAAATTTTCGCCAAAGAATGCAGCGTGCTAAAGGTTAATAAAATAATCTAGTGAATACATTATGATTAATAAGTAGTCACTATACTTTTTCCTTCTTAAATGAAAATTAATGTAGATTAATTTTCCTTATCACTATAATGAGTGATACTTGTTCCTGTCCAAGAACGGTAAGCAATTCATATATAATTTTCAAATATATTATTAATCAATAAAATAATTTATGTAACATTATGATAAGACAAAAGCTATAGACAATTACGACAATAGTGACAAGACAAGATAGTTAATGACAAATGAAAACATTTGCAGAAATCAAAACAGTTAAAATGAAAAAATATTAAATAATTTTGCAAAAAGTGCAATGATAACTGCAATAGACCAATAAACAAGACAATGGACAACACAGTGTATAAACATAGGTTTGTAAAAAACTCAACGATAGTAAGGTGAGAATGGACGAATGTTACAAACAAGATACATCATAAAACCAAGGTACGAATAAAAATAACTACAAAAACTACAATGAAAACTTGACAATACAGCTAAACAGACAGGTGTCACAGACCACCAGACACAGTGGACCTAGAATCCTTCGACACACAGGTGCCAGAACATTCCACTGCGGGAAGTCTGCAAATAAACTTATAGAACAATTATGAAGGCCCTGAGATGAACCTGGGATGTTCCCTTCATAATTCACCTACCCAACCTCCCACAATAAACATAAAACATAGAACAAGCAACTTACATGAATAATATGTGGACATAATCAAAAGATGAGGCACAGCTAAACGCAATACAGTGTAACAACGATACTACGTTTATACTTATCTCGCCCGCAAGAAAAAATAATATGCCTCGTCTCCGTAGGTGTACGTATGAGAAATCGCAATACTTCTTCTTGAGTAATACAATGCTCGTATTCGACACTGAGGACTGAAAGATGAGGTCCAACTTAGTCCTTGACAAAACCGTTATCCGGAGTACGTATACAGTTTGAAAATCCACGTATCTCAGTATACTGTAGGACTACACGAGGTCGTTCCCTTATTGAATCCAGCGTCATTCAAGACACACTGTGCCGCCATATTGTTGGAGTTGGTTTACGTTTGTTTGAATGTATTGACGATGGTAGGTGATACTGCCAGTTCATGCCAATAACGCGAATTCTAAAAGGAACTTCAAGTATGTCAATAGAACTTTGATCAACTGAAGTATTCAGCAAAGGCTTGTCTTTAAAGTTCAATGTATTTATTCACGGATACAAACACGATATGAAATAGTAGACGATACGTTTGATGCATGGACGATCATTAAGAAAACAGGATGGTGAAAATCTGGCGTAATGTTCCTAATGGCAATATACGTCTTTCCAGTCAGTTCCATAATCAATATTCTTCCTCGCTAAACTAAAGTTCATACAATTAATCTGTCTTTATGATAGTTTCTAAGGCATCGGCCGTTGACCTTCTACAAGGACATCGGGCTTAATATACATCTTTATAATACTTGATAAGGCATCCAAAATATACTGTCTTGCTCAATAAACTTCTTCCGTAGACTGCTCAGACAGTTGATTAAACATTAGATCCACACGTTTCTACATCAAGATAAAATACATGTTAGCGACTATCCTTGGCTAACCTCTCCAATACGTGCCATGACTGAGATGTCGGCACTTCGTAATACAATTTTGCAATATATTAAATAATATTTCCTCTTGTAGGATTACCACTACGTTTTACAAGTGAAGCTAACAGCTCATCTGATCCATTCTTGAAATCCTGCCATGAGGACTCCAGCTAGATGCCAGTAATGAGTGGAGACATCACTTAAAATCATCAATAAGATTATTTATCAACACATGGGTGCAAGACTTACATATACATCTTGACATTGGCTTCTGATAAGAAAACCAGTCGTCCTTCATAGAAATAATTCCCATTCATCAGGGACACAATACAATATATTACGGACGATCAGTCCGGCTTGACCCTTCAACATCACTCACTGACGTCATCCTCTAGATCTTAGAAACCCGTGCGCTAAGAGTCTCTCATACACTACATAGTGCACACACGTGCGTGATAAATCATGCACACAAATAATATTCCTATCATAAGAATGGTGCGTAACCTTTTAACACAGGCAGGACCTAAGACTGCCATCTATGTAAAAGTACGCAACACCTACATATACCTTGGCTGCAATATAGACAGTTGGAGGAACAGGCAGTGATATAAAAATAAGAATACAGAAGGCTACAGGAGCTTTCATTGGATTGGGAAATGTATGAACATCAAAAGAAGTCAAGTCCTACACAAAAATCAGAATCTTCAATTCAAATGTCAAGTCAGTCCTATTGTATAGCTGGGAACAACAAAAACAACAATCAGAAAGCTTCAGACTTTCACAAATACATAAAACAAAAAGGTAGTCTCATAGAAGATACTGCCGTAGTGGAGTGAAGGGTTAGACTTCACAATACTTGGTTCAGCTTCAAGAGGTAGGGTAACCAGTTCCCTTCCTGGCTGCCTTACCTTTCCTAACCCAAGAGCAGGTATCCATTTACAGCTGGGTAGATTGTCGTGTGACGTCAGTGTGTTTCCAACCAGCTACCTTTGCTGTGAGAAGCCTGCGCTCTTACCACTCACGCGCTCCTAAATGGGTGCTTGTCTAAAATAGAAAGATTGTAGTGGTATGAGATTGTAGTGGTATGATAAGATCACAACTCCGCCTAGGCCGGTCCCAAGCCCGGCTGAAAAAGGAGGAGGGCGGCCTGCATGGAGGCAGCCCCTCCACCATGCAAAAGCACAACAGGCCAATCACCTGTTTGCTTTAAACTTTTGATTACGAGAACCACAAGAGAGAAAACCGGACTGATTCTAAAGGTGATGAACTGGAACGGACTATGACCTATGGAACTTGGAACACAAGAAGTATAAATGGAAAGGAAGAGGAGCTGGTGGAAGAGATGAGGAAAGCAAAACTAGAAATCCTGGCTATAACGGAAACAAAGAAAAAAGGACAAGGAGTCATGGATCTCGATGGCAACACGCTGCTCTACGGTGGTGTACCCACATCTGAAAGAGCTAAAGGGGGCGTGGGTTGCATTGTGGCCAAAAACCAGAAAGATAGTATCAAGGGATGGAACTTTGTCTCGGAGAGCATTATGGTTGTAAAACTAAAAGAAGGAGAAACCATAGTCAACCTGGTCATAGTGTATGGGCCAAATGAGGATGAGAGAGCAGAGGTCAAGGAGGAATTCTTCAAGCTGCTTCAAAGGACAGTGGATGACTGCCTAGATGAAATCATCATGCTCGGAGATTTCAATGCCAGAGTTGGAAATGACCATGCTAGATGGGGTGGAGTTTTCGGAAGAAATGGAGAAGATACTCTCAATGACAATGGAAAGCAACTCCTTAGATTCTGCAGTGAGCAGAATCTGATCATTATGTGACAGTGCGAAGACGATGTGTGAAGAAGAATAAGGATTTGTGTGTAATGTTGTCGTCACTCTCTCTGGCCTACTTTCACACATGTTCCGCAGTCACAGAAAAACTCTTTTGATGACAGGGGTCCCACTTTTATTAATGAAACCCTATCAGGTAGCACATGAATCATACAGAAAACAATGTTGTCCACAAGTTTACCTTTTTGTAGGTAATTCCTATGCAACACCATTTAACCAAGATATTTAGGTATTCTCTACGTAACACCATATAATAACCCAGCACAGACTGCTGGACTCTCTGAAATAAAATGAAACAAAATAATCTAGCATCGTTCTAATGGACAAACATCATCTACGTTATAATACATACATATGTGTGAAAATATGCAAGTACATGCACTTATATGTCCATGTGTGTGTGTGTGTTGTGTTAGTGTAGTGTGTAATCATACAATAAACATATCTCAGTCAACAATAATGCCTTCATACTCCTACTAAATACTAACTACATCATCACGCGAGAGAAAACTTAATTGAAGCACTTCTATCTATGATGAAAGATTCCACACAGCGCACTGGGCTAAATGACATCAATTTATCAGTATGTGAGAGGCATAGCTGCTCTAAAGAAAAAGGAGATATATACTCTATTCTTACAGCTCTATACTAAATGTAATAGGCATAGGCTACTCACGGAGCTAGAGGGCACGCTAATCTTCCTCTCACAATAATCACTGATATAAAATTAACCACACTTACGGCTTACAAGAATGCAATATAACTATTACTTAACATTACACAAATAATAATAATAATGGTACTAAGTACACACTTGTAAACAGTGCAATGCGACACTAGAATTCCTCTAATAAAATCACTTAGTACTTTACACGTTTAACACACAGTCTCACTGTTGAAAATAGCAATGAGATATACGTGAAATTACACTTAAATACACATAAATCGCCAGTCAGCTTCTATCAAGCTATAGATAGACAAACGCTACAAAGCTTTAACTTCTAAACCTGAAAGTCTAATATTACTAAATATAAAGTATTATAAAAATGTACTTATATGCAAGCATACCTCTATGTCGTCAGTTCTCTTAGCACAGATGCAACATCTGCGTATCAAATCTTCTACCTCACTGGTGTATCGTATCGAGGTTGCATACCGCACATGGAAGACGATCTGGCTTCCTTTCCACTCTGACTCGACTCTCCCACTGTTTCAATTTAAATCTTCATCTCCACACATGTACCACATGATAGCCGCCACATCAAAATGTCATGGAAAGCTCCTCCCATCCCTCTAGGAAGCAAATCAAGAGTCCTATGCTCAGTTGGGATGACATCAGATCACATCTTAGTCAAGATTAATCGACACAACTCAAGCTCCGCCCACTAATGGGCTGTTACATCTCACGATATCCGTTGCCTGGAGTCACACCTCACGGTTTCGTGCTCAACGAGGTGTTTTCCTCTGGTGTCAGACAGCGCCAGGATGTCTAACAACCGAGGACTGTCTCCCATTACATCTGCTGCGTCTCACACGTCTGTCTTCTTCACGGATGGCGAAGGTGTGTTTCATTTAAATCGCCCATTACCGGGTGAGAATTCTAACATGAGCACAAATTCACACCGTAGACTAGATCGACAACTAATTACTCAGTCTAAAATCACACCTTTCTGGCCACATGGTCACAATTACAAACACAAAGTCCCCCCATAAGCGCATACATGCATTCACTAGATGTGAACCAACAAATTATGAGAAGTCAGTGATTGACTATGCCATTGTTAGGAGCAGCTCATTCAAATATGTCCGGGATGCTAGAGTCTGGAGTGGGCCAGAGATTGGAAGTGATCACTACCTGCTTACAATCGAAAGAACAACTGAAAGAGTTGCTCAGCCTAGGAACTGCCCAACATCACGCAAGAAACTAAGTAAATGAACGGGAGAAATGAGCATTAAGACCTACAAGCTGAGAGAGCCAGAAATTAAGACCAGATATCAGGGGCTTATTGTTGCAGCGGTGAGCAACACAGAAGAACAACCTGATGACTTGGAAACCCTCTGGATTAAATTCAAGGATATCATAAAGACAGCTGCTGCAGAAGCATGTGGTGAAGTCCGACTTGGGAACCAGAGAAAGAGGACACCTTGGTGGACAGAGGAAGTCAAAGAGAAAATAAGAGAGAAGAAAATGGCATGGAAACAATACTTAGGAGCTAAAAACACAACAGGACAAATGGAAAAATATAGAGAATATGTGACACTCAGAACAGAAGTAAAGAACAAAGTGCTAGCAGCAAAACAAAAGTCCTGGGAAGAATTTGGAGAAAAGCTAGAAAAAGATGCACAAGAAAACCAGAAATTGTTCTATAAGACCCTAAAGAACATGAGGAAGGAAAAACAATGCCCTCTCAAATTTATAAAGGACAAGCAAGGCAAATTGCTTACTGCCCCGAAGGAAGTAATGGAAAGAATATTTCTCAGAGCTGGATGGTGAGCATGGTGAAGCATCAGAAATGATAACCACTAGCACAAAAGAGAAAACCAATGATGGTGAAGATGACATAAAGATGGAAGAACTGAAGGCAGCACTGGAGAAAATCAAGATGGGCAAAGCAGCAAGGCATGATGGTATAAAACCAGAAATGGTTAAGTACATGGGAGCATCAGGCGACCTATTACTCTTAAGGGTCCTACAGGCAGCATGGTGCAACAAGACCATGCTGGGGGATTTGGAGACTGCCATCATGGCACCAATTTTCAAAAGGGGTGACGGTCGAGGGTGTGGAGGCATGACTGACCCTTCTCGGTGTCCCTGGTGAAATCTGCTCTGGAATCCTGGGGCAGAGACTCCAACGCCTGGCTGAGCCACAGTTGGATAAGGTCCAGTGCGGATTCAGAGCGAACCGAGGTGCTCGGGGCCTGGTCTTCGCACTCAGACAGCTGGGTGAGGGGGCCCTTGAGTATAAGAGTGAGATTCATCTTTGTTTCATAGATCTGGAGGGGGGGCATTTGGCAGGGTCCCCTGGGGCAGGCTTTGGGACTGTTTGGCAAGGAAGAACTTCCAGCACCTTGGATTCATGCTATACAGAGCTTCTACGGGTCTTGTGGAAATTATGTGAGGACGGCAGGCCGTGAGTCAGAAGAGTTCAGGACCACCACTGGTGTGGGATAAGGTGATATCCTGTCGCCTTGTCTTTTCATGCTCCTCATGGACGATGTCATCAAGGCATGTAAGGAGAGAGCAGGAAAGTATTCAGTGGGGTACTGGAAGATGAGACAGGTCTGTGTTTCAGAGATGGCATTTGCTGATGATGTTGCCCTAATTGCTAGGTCGGAGGCACGTCTCTGGTCCGGCCTGCGGGTCTGGAGGGGGGAGAGGGATGGTCATGGGCAGCTCTAGAACAAAATCCATGGTGATATCACGAGAATAGAGAAGACATCAGATTAAGCTGGGAGAACAGGTCCTGGACCAGGTCGACCACTTTGGATACCTCGGAGCTATTGTAGACCGAGGGGGAGGCGTCGGGGAAGAGTTGGCCACTCGAGGGCAGCGGCTGGGAGAGTTTTTCAGGCCATAAATCGAGGATTCCTCAGCAAGAGAGAGGTTGGTAAGAAAACGAAGATGGCTGTGTGCCGCTCCACCTATGTCCCAGTCTTGACGTGTGGATGCGAGTCATGGGCGGTGACTGCAGCCCACGGGGGCCAGATCCAGGCCTCGGAGATGAGGTGTCTGAGGAAGGTGGTTAAAGTAACAAGAAGAGAGATGGTCCGCAACCAGACGATACGTCAAGGCCTAAAATCCCAACCCCTGCAGACGCAGGTAGAACAGTCCCAACTGAGATGGTTTGGCCACGTCTGCAGAATGGGAGAAGATTGGCTACCACGACAAGCATGGGAAACAAAGAGCCGGGCATCCAGGCCCCCAGGACGACCCAGAGTCCGCTGGGAGGACAACATTGGACAATCTTTGAGGGACCGGGGGCTGGGTGGGTCCGGGCCGGGGGGGAGGGGGGGGACGGCAGGTGGGATGGTCTGGCACTCTTTCTTCCAAACCTCTACACCTCACGGTAGAAGGGGAACGACTAAGTAAGTAAGTAATGATAAGATCACTAACGTGGAACTGATGACATGAACCAGGTAACTGCCAGAAGAACAAGACATGAGAAGAAGACACCGTATATGGAACGGACACACATTGAGCAAACTTGCTCATAGCTTTACCCCGCAAAGTTCTGGAATCCACAGAGTAAGAGAGGCAGATGAAGATCAAGTAATACAAGGAGAAGAGAACTGAAGACAGACATTAAGAAATGAAGAAGGTATGGAAACACCTTGAGCTAATGGCACAGGACAGGAAGTCTTGGCACACAAGCAGATACTCCTAAGGAAGTTGAAAGGTCATGGTGATGATTAGTTAAATAACTTACATTTGATTATGTTGTTCAGTATTATCTAACAAATTAGACAGAAAAAAAGGGGGGGGGGGGGAGAGATTTGTGACGTCATTTGATGGGGTCGGGGGCCCTGGGTTTTTGTGATGAACTTTGACGTGGGGGTGTTAAAAAATGGCAAAAATTGTGTGACGTCATTTGTAGACAGAAAGAAGTGGGCCTGGGCTGTGATGGTCAACTTGAGGAAAATGATTTCTACAGAACTCACCATCAAAATAAATGGGACAGTTTTGAAACAAGTCAATAAACTCAAATATCTAGGAATGTTCATAATATAAGGCAGAGGATGCATCTAGCAGGTGAAGAGTAGAATAGCCAAAGAAAAAGCAGTGTTAAAAAAACAACTGAAAAGCAACACATTTTTGTCAGTAGAGGTTAGAAAGTCAGTTCTTTAGTGTTACAGAGAGCCAATCCTGACATATGGAAGTGAATCAAAAACAAATAGTAGCCAAGCAAGAACTTTCATACTGTAAAGAGGTAGTTATGCAGAAGATGCTTAGAATACCATAGACAGCTAAGAGGATGAGGATGTCCTGAAAGAATCCAGTGTGCATATGATGCTTATAACTCACATTAGAAGGAAGAATCCATTTTCTTTGGGCATGATATGAGAAGAAGAAATCTGGAAAATCTTGTGACAACTGGAAAGACAGAAGAAAAAAAAAAAGAGACAGAGGATGACAAAGAGAAAAAAAAACACTGGACAACTTGACATCATGGCATGGAAGGAAGTCAGCAACTGAACAAATACTGACCTGGGAACAGGAGGTTGTGGAGAAACATGACACCCTGTGCCTGAAGGCGGCTGGCGTGATAACTGAAGAAGAATCCTAATGTCTTTTTAATGTTTTGATCTGTATAGATCTTGAAAAACGAAATTCTAACAGTTACAATTAGTTTGGGAGCCGCGCTAGCGTAGTGGTTACAACACCGCTCTGGCGACCGGGTGATACAGGATCAAACCCGGGCGACGGCATTTGAGGATTTTTCGTCGACCGGGATTTGGACTGGATTAACTCGAGACCTGGCGAGGACATTTGAAGGAGTGTCGTCGACCAGGGACTGGCGGCTCCTGAGCCGACCCAGCTGCAATGGGTACCTCCGAAATCGGCGAGTTTTTGCCTGAATGGCGAGGGACACCTGTCTCTGTACAAGAAATAAAGGGATACTCACGTAAAATCAATGTCAGGTTAGACATAAAATAATAACCTGAGATTTCGCCTCGAGTATTAGCGGGCGAACGCAAAAAAAAAAAAAAAAAAAAAAAACAATTAGTTTAAATGACCTACTAAAATCAGGTGAAGGTTGAATTTAAAAAAAAAAACTTTGACCGATGGCACTGGCGACCACCACCTGCCATAGATCACTTTCGAGTTCATTTGTGCAGCTAAAAGTTGAAATTAATAACAAAAATTTCGTATTATCGCCAGTTAGACTAGTTAACACTTCAAACGTAACACATAATGAGCGCACTGGACTGTAAGACAGGAAAACATTATCTTGTGACACAAGAGGTAAACAATGATCGATCCCTGCTTGCAGAAGTAAAGTAATGCGACCAAAGCGAAGGCGCCATTAAATTGACTATAATGCGTGAATCTGTGACCAAGAGCCCATTTCTGCATTTCAAGCTGAGAGGTATGTATCACTTACCAGAAAGTCGCGGGAGGTTCTGTCTCATTTCTATCTTTGTTCCATGTTTTCAGAAAGCAGAAACTCACCGATAATGGTTGAATGTTTTTGTTAACACATTAACTCAAGGCGCGATAACACACTAATTTCTTCCTGCTGTTTCGTGTGCCAGCGCAGGTTGTGTCCCTTCTACACTTCCTCTTTGTCAGCGCCGTGACGTCACGAAATAAGCGACCATTGATTGGTTCTCTGATCTCTCTTTCGCCGGATTTGGACCAATCTTTTTCACCCCTTGAGTATGCGGTCTTTCATATCTTTCAGCGGGGACATACCAATCTTAATTCGACATATTAGTGATATATGGAAAAGACCATTAGATGTAGGTATTATATGCTACTCGCCTCTGGTCTTCTATTTATGGAGTAACAAGCAAGTGACCTGTCAAGAAATTACAGAAAAGAACTATGGTGTGCGCTTTCTGATGAGGACGGCACCATTTCACATGTGTTCAGTTTCTTTCTTTCCATTCCTTGCCACCTTTCACCTTCCAATAAGCAAGTAAACTCGTAAATAGACACGTTTATAAAAACAACACTTATGATGTCACAAATAAAATTAATAATGTGAAGTCGGTTTAAATATTTTGTTACATTATTTATCAGCCACCCAAAACAGTTTTTTTTTTTTTAACTTTATGAAAAAAAAAAAAAAAAACTAACGACAGATGAATGAATGTAAAAACAAATATCGTACCGGGTAATCTGATCAGTTGCTGGAAAGGCACCCGTGCTAACCATCAAACTAAGAGATTCTGTCCATGAGTGCTTTTTAAAATCTATACTGTGTTACTACATGTTTTAAAAAATCAATATCTAATAGAAGCAAGCAAATAAACCCGTCACTTACAGTAACAGTGTTTACTTTACAGTGTCTAGTGGTAATCTCTAAATATTTGATTTAAAGCATGTCAAAACACATTGATAAATGCTCCTTCTTACCTAAAATAATGCATATAACTCGGCAGATTTCTGCTTTCATCAAATGCATGCAAAGTTGACGTCTAATGGTTTTTGAAGAAAATTTACTCTTCTTCTTCTTCTTCCTCGTTCGTCCTGAAAAGGACGTTGGTTGCGCTGTGTCGCCGTTTACAGCGGAGCTGCGATATTTGCGCCTTTCGGCCCGACACATCCGACTTCCGCACGGCATTTTTTGGGACCGGGTTCGCCTTCCGTCTTCGACCCATACTCTCTCGGCCAGACTGCAGTGATGCAGCCTGTTTCCAGGACCACCACTTGAAGGTGAAGTAGGGTCTTGGTCAGCTCTCGTTCGCTGACCTTAATGCAAGCAGTCAAGCTATGAGTCGCTGACTGCATTAATCTCTTTTGCTGCGTCTTCGGTCCCGAAAATTGAATCTGCTTTCCAGCGGTTGCCATCTATCTTTTTGCTAGCGTAACTATTTATATATGGCTGCGGTCTTGTTTATGTTTTTGTTATTGAGGTTGGCTAATGGAATTCCCCCCCCCCCCCCACACACACACACACAACACACCTAGATTTGTTTTACAAGAAGCGGAATTGAAGATAGTTTTTTAAGGGAGGCACACTCCATTTTCGTTCCATATTCAATTCTCGACAAATATCAGCCAATAGGCGTGCAATTTTATATCCTTGCATGATGTCACACGCCAGGCAAAGGTATTTTTCCCGAAAGGTGGCACTGAGTGTGAGTGTTAACTTCACTATGCGTTTCATACCAAGGAAATTATATTGTTAAATTTACATGACCAGATGCCATTTTTCTCCTTGTCCATCCCGTTGTCCTATGAATACATAAAGGGATGGGCGAGAAAATCCCACTATAACGCGATAATTGAGGTCCTAAAATTCTAAAGTGATAAATTAGGGGTCACGTTATCACGGGAAAAGAGGGAGGGTATTTGCCATTTCCAGCTGGTTGACCCACGCGTTTTGCGGTAAGATGGGTTTATGTGTCTTACTTTTACTTAGTCGTTCCTCTTCTACCTTGGGTGTAGAGATTTGTCACAGACAGAGTGCCATACTATCCTATCGGCTGTCTTCTTCCTGGCCTTCTTCCAATCTAGTCCTCGATACGTCAGGGATCGTCTAATGTTGTCCTCCCAGCGAACTCTGGGTCGTCCTGGAGGTCTGGATGCGTGAACCTTTGGTTTCCCATATTTGTCGTGGTAGCCGATCTTCTCCCATTCTGCAGACATGGCCAAACCATTGTAATTGTGACTGTTCCCCTGGGGTGTGCAAGAGTTGGGGTTTGGGCCATGACGTATCGTCTGGTTGCGAGTCATGTCTTCTTGATACCTCAGCCACCTTCTTCAGATATATAATTTCTAAGGTTTGGAACTGGATTCGGGTTAGGTTGATATGCCAATAATGCATTATCCCGCGGTTCTACGTACTATAGTAGTATTGTTATTAACGTTATTCTCTGAAATACAATGAGCACACAAAAAAGCAATTTCGTTATATTCTTCTTCTTCTTCCTCGTTCGCCTTCAGACTTCCACATTTATGACTCTAATAAAGGCAGTAGTCAACTCAAGGTTTCCGACATCTCCAAACAGTTTTTCGTTGACAGAAGTGCGTTGTTGCCATATGCTACTCCGTTCATTACTGTAGGTTGGGCAGTACTGCAGCAGGTGTTCGACTGTCATCGGGCTGGTACCACAGGTGCAGAGATCTGTTGCACCAACTTTGTATTTGTGGTATAGATGGTATCTCAATCTGTTGTGTCCAGTCCTTCTTCTGCTTCTTTGATCCTTAGCCGCCGACCGTCAAAGCAGTCAGTGGCCATCACGCCTAGTGGCGTCTTGTAGGGCAACAACAAATTGATTCCACGTTGCTCGGTCGGCGGCCATCCTTCGTACAGTGCTCCAACTCTGGTTCATTCTTTGCATCTCAGCCTCCACAGTCCTCCGCCAGGTTGTTTTTGGTCGGCCTCTCTTTCGTTTTCCTTCAGGGGTCCAAAGCATAGCTGTTCTTGTGATGGCATCGGGGTCTCTTCTGAGGACATGGCCAACCCAGCTCCAGCGTCTGCCAGCTATGATGGTGTGCATGTCCTCTTGCTTGCTCCGAGTAAGCAGATCTTGGTTGGTGATGGTATTCGGCCAAAAGATTCGGTTAATTTTTCTTAGGCACGTGTGAAAAGAGGACAATTTCGACATTTCCTTCTCTTTAACTCTCCAGCATTCCGCACCATAGAGAAGCACAGAAAGCACACAGATATGATATAATCTTAATTTTGTGCTTGTGCTGTATTGAGAGGACTTCCAGATGTTGTTTAGGCTAAAAAAGGCTGTTCTTGCCTTATTCATTCTGATGTTGATGTCTTTGCCTGCCCCGCCGTCTGGTGTTACTATGCATCCTAGGTATGTGAAGGTGTGTGTCCAGTCCGTAGCCGAAAAATGATGACCTGTTCTTTCCTGGATAGTTGATGATATGCGTCATTTTTCAAATGGCCCGGGTGCTCTCTATTCCATTTGGACTTGAATGCAGCCATTATAGTAGTCTTTGCCATTGCGTAAGTTGTCTCTACATCATTTTGTTGTAAGGCACCTCCTTCCTTAGCAAGTTTGTCTGCCTCCTCATTTCCTGGTATGCTGCAATGGGCTGGTATCCACTGGATTGTGCACTTGTTGAAGCATTTGGCCAATCTTTCAAGGTAGATTATCCGATCTTTCAATCCTTTAGCATGGTGGCTCTTCAGCGCTGTTATTACTGAGAGGGCATCTGTAAAGATTACTATCTATTTTTCCGCCTGTGCTTTGCATTCAATAAGAGTTTCCGCTGCCTGTTTCAGGGCTTCTGCTTCAGCACTGAAGTTATTGCAGTATTTCTCATCTCATCTCATAATCGGAACCTCTTCTACCCCGTGAAACGAGGTGTAGAGGGTACCCAAGTGCACAAGGCCCATGGGCGGGACATGTAATCAAAGTGACTTGGCAAACAGGTGATTAGCCAATTGTGCCCGGACTTGCCCTCAAGTGTACTCATATACGCTATAAAACCTCCGGACTATCGAGACGTCATTCCAGCCAAAATGGACAGAGCCTCATATACCCGAAGGTTTCGAGGGATGTCCTTCCTCATCTGCACAAAGGCATTTATAGAGGAACTCTCAGGACCCGTAGGTCTGAGGAAAGGAGCAAATCTGAAGACAGGCACAGCAGTCTTTGGTACTGGGAGGTCTCCACTCAAAGTGGTGTACCACACACAGTCAGTAAAGACATAGGTCGCCTGCGGGGATTGCAGTATTTGCCAGTGGCAATTGCCATAGAGTGGATTCTATTCTTTAATTTTATGAGGATGCCGGCACCCCCATTTTCAACTGCATTTTTTGCTGAACCATCAGTATATGCGTGTGTCCAAAGCTTTGCTGGGAATTTTTGATCAATATACTTGGTTGCTATACACTTTCTTTGTGTTTCTGTCTGTGTTCCCTTACTTTTAATGCCTGGAATATCAGATTTTAGCTCAGGAAAGCATCTTGTTTTCCACAGTGGGATAGTTGTGCTTGTTGGTATTTTCTTTGCAACTGAGCTTGCTAGCATGGTATTTTTGCAAATTTTTTCTTTTGCTTGGGCCACAAAGTTAGTTCGCTTGATCCTGCCTCTTCCTAGCCTATTCATTCTTTGGAACATGAGGTGTCCTTCGAGTCTCTTAAATGTGTCCGCTTGTTGTAGGACGGTGCTGTCACGTCTGTCCTCCATTGACTGTAGGCCTGTAATGTTTTCCATATGGTTGATTTTTGTGGACTTTAGGGCCCCTGTTATAATAAGTGCTGCTTGGTTTTGGAGTCTGTTTACTCTGTCAAAATTTGACTGCTGCCGTTGACCAAGCTGTGATGCCATATTCCATAGCAGGTCTCACTCTGCCTGTGTACAGCTTTTTGAGGATATTCTAATCAGCACCCCATGTGGTACCAGCTAACTTTTTTATGATGGCCATGCGAAGTTTTGCCCTTAGCTGTATTTTGGTTATCTGTGATTTCCACGTCATTCGGCGGTCTAGTGTGATTCCTAAGTATGTTGGTGTTTCATTTTCTCGTACTGTCTGCCCATTTAGTTGTAGCTTTGCTTGCTGTGGTTTGTTGAACAAGGTAAAAATAGTGCGTGTTGTTTTTTGTTCATTGATTTTGAGAAAGCACTTTCTGGACCAACTTTCAAGGGCTAACAGTGAATCCTGCATGCGCACTGTTTGTGGTGGGTTTGATGTTAATACAGTTTGTTGTTAAGAAATCTTAGGGTACTGAATGAGGTCAGCTGTGAAGGTCCCTGGATATAATAAATATTAGAGTAAATTTCCAGGGCACCTTTCTACTACCACCACTATGATCTCATTCAGACTTATTCTAGATAGACTGAAAGATGACTACGTTTGGTGTCTAGGGTTATGAAATGTTAGTGTAAGGTTGCATTTACCAACTAAACATATAAACAATTTGACAATTATTTTATTATCTAATACAACACAACAGTACCACGACAATCACATACGAACCACACTTTAAAAGACTATCTTTAGTAAGTCAGTGGTTGAAAGTTTGGTAAAGTTAATGTTTTTTCAATTTATTGTCCTGAATCTAATTTATTTGGAATCAGGACTGTCAATCAAAAGTGAAATCATAGAAATTAATTACATCAATCAATTTATACAATGGATCTTCTGTCCATAATACACATATTATTATTATATAAGGGTGTAGTGTATTTTCTAACTGAGGTGACTTCTAGTATACACTGGTAGATTGTTTATTATCATCATCTCTGCATGTTGTTTGTAAGTTTTTGTGGACACTGATGGAATGTTTATATCACTATTCTCAGTCTCTTATTTTAATATAATGTTAGTTGAGCGATCAGGTGCCGAAACATGCACCTATCTTTGTAATATGATGTAGGAATCTTCCCGCACTTCGCTGAACGACAACCTTCAGCTCCCACTTCTTCAAGAATGATGGTGGTTTACAGTTGTCTCCGAAAAAGGCAAGACTGTGGCATGAATATATCGGCCCACTGTAGTCTGGCACCAGTTATTGACAGCAACCAAAACCCTCTGAAATCAGAAGGATATGCCTCCTTCGTAATCAACAGCCTACAATAATAATCAACAACCAGTACAGGCACATTACAAACAAACATGCAAGATCAGCTCTTTACGACAATCCCTTTCACCAGTTTCTTTTGATGTGACCAGGTATACCAGTATTCCTCTCCCCTAATAGTTACAACGCCTCTGCAATTCCAGCAATAATCTGTTGTCCATACAATAGGATAGGTATTATGCTCCTGATGATAATCATATATAATTTAGTTGGTCTACACCTCTCTGATAGTCTTTCATACGCTGGATCAATCTCTAGACTCTGTTTTGAGTCTGCCATAGACTCACTTACTTAGTCGTATGTTAGTATTTCACATTCACATTTTATTTTAAATAAAATGTTAAGAAAATCAATCTTACCACAGATGCAAGGAAATAACACAAGTAAACGATGACTAGGCAATAGAATATGGCACATTTTCGATCTGCCCTATGTCCAGGCTTTTCCTATGTTAGAAAATGTTTCCGCCTGCTCTCATCGATTTTGCTTTACACAACATTTACTTGAAATGGCAGTGAACAGTCCCCGTTTCGTACCAGTATCTACTGCTTTGTCCAATGGGACCATGTTTACATTTATTTTTGAATCTATCGTTTCAAATAACAACTCCCAATATGTTTCCAAGGCAAATATATTTTTAGTTTTAGGTCAACCAATCATACTTCGCCTTCCTTCAAAATCCACCCAATCAAATATCCCGTACCTTTTAACCTCATTTACCCAAAGTCGTTTTTTTAAAACATGCCATACAAAATTATAAGCAGGCATGATCTTTACTTGACAGTCTGGTGGGATCCACTATAGTATTATGGCTATAATTAGTTAATTAATGGACTATTTGCGTAACTATTTCCATATTCTTTGTCAACAAGTCCTAAGGTACACGAATATACAATTTATATGGGACTAGTTGGCTTGGTTCAGAAGTACACAGTTTTTTTTCCTAAGTTAGTGTTTTTTATTTTTAGTCTACTACACGTTCAATTCTTTTCCATGTGCTGTCTTCTCTATTTACGTGATAATTACGTCCTTTGAAATAAGAGCCAAGGTTGTTTTTGTGACACGAGTTGTCTACATGTTCTAACTTTTTCCTCGTATTTTGGGGAAACCCCTAAGGCAAGGCTTGCCCCTGTGCTGGTATTGGCTTTTAGTTTAAAATCAATGCGAAACGAATTAGCATTTCATCTATCTTTTCCCCTCCTCGTTCCACAATGCATTTTAGGCACATATTTTCTTAGAACTAGGAAAAGTGATTATGTCAAGGACGAATTTGAAAAATTGGGTACCGTTTTGTTCGGCTATTCGTTAGCAAATAATAATCTGAAGGCGTAGGCGATACCAACAGTTCTAGCAGAAAATTCTTTTATACTTTCTTATTTTGCCTTTATGCCCTATATTGTTATATATTAATTTAGATATTGTATTTAGAAATTCACTACACTGTTGCTGTGGTGATGTATTCTTCTGAAGTCCACATGGCCAGATCATCAGCATAGAGGGAGTTGTGGACATTCTTGTGGATGTTTTTTTATTATATCATTTATATATATATATATATATATATATATATATATATATATATATATATATATATATATATATATATATATATATATATATATATAAGGAAGAGTGTTGGGGAAAGGACCCCACCCTGTGGGACTGCATGTTCCATTGTAGTCTTTTTGCTTAATTGTCCGTGCACCTGCACTTTAACTGTTCTATTTGTTAGATATTGACTGATCCAGTCATACATTCTTCCAGACTCCATATTTAAGCATTTTAACTCTTAGCCCATCTTTCCAAACTTTATCAAATGCTTTCTCCATGTCTACCCAGACTGCTAATGTGTGCTTTCCTTCTTGGATAGCATCTTCGATTTCCTGTGCAATGTAGGTGACTTGGTCCTCTGTAGACCTATGTTGCCTGAAGCCTGCCTGTTGGTGCAGTAGAATTTGTTTTTCTTCGAGGTGCCAACTTAATCTGGTATTGATCATTCTCTCCATAAGCTTTCCCGTGCAGCTTAGAAGGCTGATGGGTCTGTAGCTGTTGGGGTCTATTCGGTCTTCTTCCTTTTTAAGGATTGGAACTAGTAGTGCTTCTTTCCAGGCCTGTGGTACAATTCCACGCTTCCAGCTATAGTTCATCTTGAGGAGGGCTTTCTTGGCATTAGGCCCTAGCCCTTTAAGTATGTCATTTGTTACCCCGTCTTTTCCGGGTGACTTTCTTTGCTTAAGGGATACAATGGCTGCCTCTAGCTCTCTCATGGTGAGGTTTGCTGTCATGTGCTCTTCTGGAACAGTTGATATATTTTGGTAAAGTTCTTGCTCTTTGATAATTTCCTGTTTTCTGTCAGGTGGAACATTTATCTGGCTCTCGTGTGAGAATTTTTGAGCAAAGACATTTGCTGCTTCTTTCTTTGTGAGTATTTTCTCATTTTGTTGTAGGGCTATTTCCTTATTTTTGCATTCCTCATCATTTAAGGCTTTGGCGAGCCTCCATAGTTTTCTTCCATCTTTGTCGAGGTTAAGACTTTCTGTTGTTTTGATCCAACTATTTTTGGCTGAACAGTTACACGTTTTCCTGTATTTTGCAGAGATAGCTTCGTTATTTCGTTGTATGAAAACCCAAGCATATATATGTGATGGGGCCGGAAAGACACCCCGGCTTCCCCCTTCATGTTCATGGCATATTTATCGCCCGTATATTTTCGATGTGCGCGCAACCCACGTGACTGTCAGCCCACGTGACGGCGCGAGCAAGCATTGCTGGGATGTGAAAATTCTGACAAAGAAGAAGATTGATGACTAGGCCATAATAAAGCCTAAGAATTAGTTGTGGTGTGTTATATTTGATAGTCGTGTGTTATATTTGATAGTTGTGGGCCATATCTGTGTTTTCGTGCCTAATAGAGCAATTAAGGCGAGTGTTATTTGCGTGGCGCAATTACTACGCGCCGCGCAGTAAGTTGAGTGATTCGCTCGAGGGCTTATATAAAGAGATAGCGAGCGGCAAACAGGCCAATTTGAAGATTCAGACGAGATGTGAGAGTTTTAGTAGCAATTATTTCATCCATCAGACCAGGCAAATATAGTATGAAACTATTTCACACATGAAACCAGGCAGAGAAGCGATTTATTACTTGATTTTAAATAATATTAACTGTTATCAGGATGGCAGCCACGTGGTGATGACTGTATAAAAGCGGCGCGAGGAGTCTGCAGTAACACTCTTAGTTATCAAGTCTATAATGTTACGCAGTTTTATATCGTGTGAATTGACACGTGGGTGAAAGTAGGTTAAATGTAATTTTATTCAGTAATAGAAGTAATAGTTTTCGTGTGAAATCTCCTTTAAGGTGATGACTTTAGTTCTAGTTGTTAAGTCAAGAATAATTATATTTTATTCTTTAATGTAATTGAGGCAAGTATGGAAGGAAGAGCTGGAGAAGAGAGGGATGGTCATAAGCAGCCCTAAAACAAAATCCATGGTGATATCACGAGAAGAAAGAAGACATCAGATTAAGCTGGGAGAACAGGTCCTGGAGCAGGTCGACCACTTTAAATACCTCGGAGCTATTATAGACCGAAAGGGAGGCATCAAAGAAGAGTTGGCCACTCGAAAAGCAGCAGCTGGGAGACTTTTTCAGGCCATAAATCGAGGATTCCTCAGCAAGAGAGAGGTTGGTAAGAAAACGAAGATGGCTGTATACCGCTCCACCTATGTCCCAGTCTTGACATATGGATGCGAGTCATGGGCAATGACTACAACCCATAAAAGCCAGATCCAAACCTCAGAAATGAGATATCTGAGGAAGGTGGTTGAAGTAACAAGAAGAGACATGGTACGCAACCAGACGATACGTCAAGGCCTAAAATGCCACCCCCTACAGACCCAAGTAGAACAGTCCCAACTAAGATGGTTTGGCCATGTCTGCAGAATGGGAGAAGATCGGCTACCACGACAAGCATGGGAAACAAAGAGCCAAGGATCCAGACCCCGAGGACGACCCAGAGTCCGCTGGGAGGACAACATTAGACAATCTTTGAAGGACCGAGGACTAGAATGGAACCAGGCCAGGAGGAAGACAGCCGATAGAATAGTCTGGCGCTCTCTCTTCCAAACCTCTACACCTCACGGTAGAAGGGGAACGACTAAGTAAGTAAGTAATGTAATTGAGTGTATTTCACGATTATTGATATTTCTACTGTATATCTTTAATGGGTTACTTTGAGTGAGGTGAGAATATATATTTAGATTTCTGGAGAGCGCGAGCCACTCCTTGGTGCGTAAGGCACTTGGAGACAGAGGTGTTTCTCTGTTTGCTCCTAGCGGAGCATGGAAACACCAATGCGGCTGGTGTCCATTACAGAAGCCTGCATGAAGCATTTATATGCTATGGCAGTGGTTTGTTTCTGTAACAATGTGTTTCATGTCATGAGTTCCCAATCTCATCAGGGGTCATATACGACACGCTGGTTGCCAGGCGCACCAGTCGTCACTTACGACATGCTTCAGAGTGCAAGAACGAATATTTATGTGGATCGGTTGAGAGGTAGTAGCTTATTCTCATTATTGAGAGTATTTGTTGTACATAGAGTTGAATATTGGATGATTATTTAATTATTGTAATATGTAGAATGGTTTGTGAGAGCACGTGGGCTCACTTGGAGATATATATTTCTCTTCTCCGCTCCTGAGGGAGCATGGGGCCACCAGTGTGGTTTGCCTCCGGATGAAGCATTTAGATGCTCGTGCTGTAGTAGTTTCGGTAGCAATCTATTTTACACGGTGAGATTGCCAGCCTCATGCACAACACCATACTAGTCTCATTGGACGACATGCATGAGTGTGTGTGTGATAGATTAGTGTGTGCTCTTGCAGTAGTGGTTTTGGTAGCAATCTATGTTACACGGTGAGATTGTCAGCCTCATGCACAACACCATACTAGTCGCATTGGACAACACGCATGAGTGTGTGCGTGTGTGATAGTTGAGGGTGTCAGGTGGCGTGGAAGGACTGTTGGGCAGGTGAGAGTATGATTATTTAACTATTATGATTTTAACCAGTCGTTGCTTTGTTTGCTTCTTCAGATTAGCAATCGAGCACTAGCTGGGTGTTTGTTTAGTGTTTGGTTTGTTGGTTTATTTGTTTAATGTTTGCTTCAGTGTGCTCTTAGTCACTGAATGGGTTGTAAAAATAAATACAGCCCCTGCCTTAAGAATCAGAGTTTTATTGTTGAATCGGGTCGGTTGCGAGTGTGAAAAGAGAGTGATCACATATCACAACATCATCATCATCATCTCGCCCCACCCTATCACATAAAGATACATACATTTTTCGAAAAAACATGTTTACGAAATGAAAATTTGTAATGACCGTAAAAGCTGCCATTGTTAACGAAACTTTTGCGTACTGAGCATGACATGAAAAAGGAGGGCAGAGGAACCTATCGATAATAGCGTTATATTCAAATTCGCGTTATAGCGGGTGTCACATTACGCGTGGGCCCAAATATCTTAGTGGAATCGATACAGCGCAACGCGAAGATTTCAGCCAATGAGATCAGCGCGAACCATACACTGCGAGTCTGAAAGTGTAGAAGCTGTAACAAATATGGATGGTTCAAGTGTGTAAATGCGTTTGTCTTTCCATTGGAGTTATGAAAATTCGGATGAATTACAAATAATAAGACCATCACGTTTAGATATTAGAGAGCCTAAGCTTCGTCCAGATACCAATATCTTTAGGAAATGTGCAGTACAACCCGAGATAATTGAGGTTGAATGCAAAAACACGTGAGTCGTACAGACTTTTGCACATTCTCGTTAGTCATAGCGAATTATACATTGGACTGAAGGGGAAGACAGTTACATAAAACGACAGCTCTCAGTCGTACGGTTTAAACAAGACCAAGATGGAGAGAATCGGGGGAATATTAAAGGAGTAGGATAGAATGGAAGTTAGAATAAAAACACACTTAGCTAACCCAGATCGATTTGCCAAGAATTGAGATGGACAGATAACCTATGACGTCACTGCTTTCTCGTCAGGAATACAAAGGGGTATAAAACGGAGAGAGCAGATTTGAATAGCACACACCGCCAAAATTTGTCAGACACATAAAGGACAGAGCTCGCCACCAAGCATTTTGCCATCTGGAGGAGTGGACAGCCTGCCAGGCTATTGATGCCCTGTGTGTATTTCTGAATTGAGGGTAAGTTGACTCGCCTTAGTAAATACAGTATGTGTGACGATATTCTAAATGCAATAGCTAAATTAAGTAATATTATAGTGCATAAAGTCAAAAATAAGATAGAAAATAAAAATTGAGTCCAGCGTCTTCTTCCCCCACGCCAGCTAGTATGCGGGTTTTAATAAGCCTAATAGCCGAATGGAGGCTACTGTCTTTTCCTAATTCGTCCTTGAGATTAAATGTAACACTTTTGCAAGTTCAAGTCGTATTTCCAAGACGACAGAGTGATAGAATAAAAGAAAAGGAGGGGAGGGATGGAAAGACAGAACCTAGGGTACGCCGTCTCGCGTTGATTTCAAAAAGCCAACTCGCGCGACATAGCCTTGAGCGATTTTCAAATTACGATACTAAAACTAAAAAATGTTCGTCAATTTGGTCACGCAGACAGCCTTAGCTCTTATAAAAAATGACGTAATTCTAACGGACTACGGACGATTCTCGTTTTTAGTTTGAAAATAGTTGTAAAAAGAAGTGAACAGGTGGCAGTTTCTAGATTTGAACGACTAACATAGAAAATAATATGGAATTATGAACCATAATATATAGGGCAAAAAAAATTATATATTCGGATGCCTTATGATTTCCTGAGCAATAATATGGTGTTAGTTACACACTAGTACAATAATTAACCAAGATATTGGCAAAAATACTATGTATTGTAAGAAGGACTGACGGAAAAAAATCATGCCTGCTTATTTTTTTCATAGCATGTTTTGAAAAAAGCTTTTGGGGAAATAAGGACTAAAAGGTACCTGTAATTTGATTGGCTGTAGTTTAAAGGAAGGTGAGATAGGATTGGATGACCTAAAACTAAAAATATATTTGCAGTAGTAAACATAGTAGTTTGAGAGTTTTTTTTTTTAAAGTTTGATTCAAAAATAAATGTGTGCATGGTCCCATTGGCCAATGCATTATATATTATCGGAAATATAGACTGATTGATCCATCATATGATAGACTATCAGAGAGGTGTAGAACTACAAGATTATATATGATTGTCATCAAGGAGCATAACACCTATCCTATGGTATGGAAAAAGGTTACTACTGGAATTGCAGAGGCGTTGTAACCATTAGGGGAGAGGAATACTGGTATACATTGTCACCTCAAAATATAATGGTGAAATAGGTTGTCATAAAGAGCTGACCCTATTCGTTTGTTTGTACTGTGCCTGTAATTAAGTGTGGAATATTATTGTATACTTGTTATAAAGAAGGACGCATAACCTTCTTATTTCAGGGTTTTTTGGTACTGACATTAACGTAGTACCAAGCTCGTGGGAACTGTTCGATTCCTGACACTGTTTGCATATTTCGGGCACATGCTGGATGCCATTGCCTTTCTAGAAGTGTAACAGACTGTCCAGCGAGCATATGAACAGATCTACCGGTGTTATTCTTCGAAGATAAGTGCCTGTTCGGCACCAGGAAGCTCAACCTCTAGTTTAAAAAAAAAGACTGTGAATATTGGAAAAACATTCCACAAGTGTAAAACGAAAAAGAAAATAAACGATAGGATATGATGTTAACCAACAACCTACCATTATATACCAGTATTAACCAAAGTTAGAAAACTACAACTACACACTTATATTATAATAACATTTGTATTATGGGCAGAAGATCCATTATGTTATGTAATTGATGTAAGTACTTCTTTTGATTTCACTTTTGATTGTCAGTCCTGATTCAAAACAAACTAGAATAAGGACAATAAATTGTAAAAATTTAACGTTACCCAAAATTCAACCACTGACTTACTAAAGATAGTCTTTTAAAGAATAGTTTGTATGTGATTGTCGTATACTGTTGTGTTGTGTTGGATAATAAAATAGTTGTTTATATGTTTAGTTGGTTAATGCAACATTACACTACATATTCATAACCCTAGACATCAAACGTAGTCATCATACATTTTAGTCAAAGAATAATTCTGAATGAGATCATAAAGGTGGTAGCAGAAAGGTACCCTGTAAACTTACCATGATATTGGTTATATTCAGGGACCTTCACAGCTGACCTCATTCAGTACACTAAGAGTACATAACAATATTTCTTAACATTAAATCCATCACATATATTGGGTAGCTCGCTTCCGAGATTTTTAAATTCTTATAATAATATCAATTATATTAGGGTCTCAGGTCCCGGGATTTTTTAATTACGTGTAAAATAAAACTAAAAGTATTCTTTTGTGGAATTTAAATAGTGGTTGAGCTATCAGTGCCTGTGGTTGTTGTTAGTCATAATTAGAAATTGTTAGTCATAATTAGAAATTTGTCTAGTTAGAAATTTTAAAGGTTTGCATAGTACAGAATGGCTGATCTGGCAAAGTTTCGATCTGCTGCTGTGCAGACTGCTAAAGAAATGGGCATGGATGGCCCAGAGCTGGTCCAGTATGTAACCTCAGAATGTGACAAATTTATTGAACGAGATAGGAAAGACAGGAAATTAGAAGCTGAAAGAAAGTTAGAGGCTGAAAAAGAAATTAAGAGGTTGCAGATTGAGGCTGACAAAGAGGCTAGGGCTTTGGAGGCGGATAGGGAGGCGGAGATTAAAAGGCTCCAATTAGAAGAAAAAAAGGCCGAAAGAGAAGCAGAGGAAAGAAGATTAGCTACAGAAAGAGAAGAAAAGAGATTAGCTACAGAAAGAGAAGAAAAGAGATTAGCTGCAGAAAGAGAAGAAAAGAGACTGGCTGCTGAAAGAGAAGCAGAAGAAAAGAGACTGGCTGCTGAAAGGGAAGCAGAAGACAGGAGATTGCAGAGGGAGCACGAGTTACGACTAAGGGAGTTGGAATTACAAGGCCATGCTCCTGAAAATGGTGCCAGCCCCTTTGCCTCAGATGCCACTGCTAGTCAGGGAGCCTCAACCTCAGCTATGGGGTTTCATTTAGACCATTTTGTTGAGAAAGACGATGACATAGAAAGTTTTCTGGGTAGGTTTGAACTTCTGGCTACCACGTATGGGTTAGAGAGAGAAAGGTGGAGCCTAAAGTTATCCCAGGGTCTCAGGGGAACAGCTTATGAAGTTTTTGCCAAAATGAGCAGGGATGATCAAGACAATTATGACATGTTAAAGCAGGCTCTTTTGCTAAGGTATGAAAAGAATGGAGAATTTTACAGAAACAATTTTAGAAATGCCAAGCTACTGTCGGGTGAGACCTATCACCAGTTCTCTACACGTTTAGAGACCTACTTGGAGAAATGGACTGCTCTGGGGAAAACCCAAGATCTTAAAGAAATGATCCTTATTGAGCAATTGAGAGAGTCCATGGCTCCAGACTTGAGAAAGTTTCTCATGGAACGAGGTGCAGAGAGGCTGGGTGAGTTACTCAATGTCGCTGACAGGTATCAGGCAGCCCAAGCAGAGGTAGCTGGCACAAAAAAGAAACAGGTAGACAATTATAAGGCTCCACAAAACTCTAACAGATTTGACAACAAAGATCAGAGTAACAAAGAGTAATTCTACCCCCGAATAAGCAGACAATCCCTCGGTCGGAATTATGTGAACTGGAGGAAGAAAAAAGAGAGAGGACATCTCTCACAAGGAAATTAAAGGGGGTAGAAAAACCCCAAGAAAAGAATTGGTAGTGGACGATTTGTGAGTGATGATAAAAGGCAAAAACATCCTCACTATAAGGTTTCCAATGTAAAGGACTTGACAGGTGCCAGGAAAAATAAGCATGTAAAATTAAAAGTCCATATGTAGCCTTGTTAAGGACGTGGATAAGGCATAAGAAAATATTACCTCATCATATCAATATGTGAACGAGCTGACCACTCGTCTTAAAACTGGCTGGAAACTTGCCAATGAAAATTTGAGACAAGCCAGGAAAAAGCATGCTGCCTATTACAATAAGAAAGCGAAGGTAGAGACTTAGCCGTGGGAGAGAAGGTGCTCCTTCTATTACCTAGTAGTAGTAACAAGTTGCAAATTGGATGGGAAGGTCCATATACAGTTCTAGAGAAGGTGTCTAGAACAAATTATAAGATAGATAAGAAGGGAAAAGAGAAAATCTATCATGTGAATCTCCTGAAGAAATATCTGGAAAGAGAAAATCAGATCGAGACACACTAACCTTGTCTATAGCAACGGGAATGAAAAACGAACCACTCATCTCTCATGAATATCCCCTACATCCCTGTGAGACAGCCTCACAGGTAAAAATCAGTAAACACTTAACGAAAAATCAGAGGGAGAGGGTTGAAAAGGTTCTGGATGATCATACAGATGTGTTAACGGACAAACCGGGGCATACAAATTTGTTGGAATATGATATGAAACTTATAGACCCAACACCAATCTGTATGAGAGCCTATTCTATTCCTTTCGCTAAGGAAAAAGCTTTGAAGGAGGAGATAGATTATTTGTTGAAAGAAGGAATTATTTCACACAGTGAATCTTCGTATAGTTCTAGTGTGGTTTTGTTGAGGAAACCCTCTGGAGAACACAGACTGTGTATAGATTACAGGAAACTGAATGCTGTCACAGAAGGTCAGGTGGATCCATTACCTGATACAAATCAGCTGTTTGCTAGGCTGAACAAAGCCAAATATTTCTCTAAGGTGGATCTGAGTAAAGGCTATTATCAGATTCCCGTAAAACCTGAGGTTCGACCGTATTTAGCCTTTAGCACCTCGGAAGGGCATTATGAATTCAACATGCTGCCGTTTGGGTTGAAAAATGCTCCGAGTGTGTTTTCTAGGATGATGCGAAAATTGTTGGATCCCCTGAATAATCCATGTATCACGAATTTCATGGATGATACTCTCATTGCTACAGAAACATTTGAGGAACACATTAACTCTCTGAATATGTTGTTGGATAGACTCAGGGAGGCAAACTTGACGGCTAGACCGACCAAATGTTGTATTGGATGTGAAGAGCTGGAATTCTTGGGACACACAGTATATCAGGGAAGCATGACCCCTGACCCCAAGAACTTGGAGAAATTGCAGAAAGCTCCGAGGACACAGACAAAAAAAGATGTGAGATCTTTTGTCTCGTTGTGTGGTTTTTACCAGAAGTATATAAAAAATTTTAACTCGATATGTGCACCACTGACGGACTTAACGCGCAAGGGAAATCCTGATAGAATTACTTAGTCCGCTCAGTGTGAATCGGCCTATCAAGAGTTAAAAGAAAAACTGACAAGCAAGCCTATATTGAAATTGCCTGACTTGAGTCAAGAATTTGTTGTGAGAACGGACGCTAGCAACATCGGATTAGCGGCAGCCCTATTGCAAAGGTCCAATCCACTTGAAGAGGAATTAACCCCAGTTGCTTATGCTAGCCGTAAGTTGAACACAGCGGAACAAAAATATTCAACTAGTGAAAAGGAATGTCTGGCTTTAATATGGGCTATAAAAAAGTTCCAGATCTATCTCTATGGGAGATCATTCAAGGTCCAGACAGATCATAAACCCCTCGTATTTCTGTCGCAATCAAAGCATGAAAATGCTAGATTATTACGTTAGTCGTTGCTCTTACAGCCATACCAATTCATCATAGAATATATCCCCGGGTCGAAAAACGTAGGTGCAGATTTTTTAAGTAGACACCCGTACGACGAAAATCCGAGTAGTCACCAGGCATAATGATTTAAATTTATCTATGTGTATTTCGAATTATGAACTGACATTTGGTAGTCTGTTCTAAAGTGGGGAGATCTGTGACGATATTCTAAATACAATAGCTAAATTAAGTAATATTATAGTGCATAAAGTCAAAAATAAGATAGAAAATAAAAATTGAGTCCAGCGTCTTTTTCCCCCACGCCAGCTAGTATGCGGGTTTTAATAAGCCTAACAGCCGAATGGAGGCTACTGTCTTTTCCTAATTCGTCCTTGAGATTAAATGTAACACTTTTGCAAGTTCAAGTCGTATTTCCAAGACGACAGAGTGATAGAATAAAAGAAAAGAAGGGGAGGGATGGAAAGACAGAACCTAGGGTACGCCGTCTCGCGTTGATTTCAAAAAGCCAACTCGCGCGACATAGCCTTGAGCGATTTTCAAATTACGATACTAAAACTAAAAAATGTTCGTCAATTTGGTCACGCAGACAGCCTTAGCTCTTATTTAAAAAATGACGTAATTCTAACGGACTACGGACGATTCTCGTTTTTAGTTTGAAAATAGTTGTAAAAAGAAGTGAACAGGTGGCAGTTTCTAGATTTGAACGACTAACATAGAAAAAAATGTGGAATTATGAACCATAATACATAGGGCCATAAAAATTATATATTCGGATGCCTTATGATTTCCTGAGCAATAATATGGTGTTAGTTACACACTAGTACAATAATTAACCAAGATATTGGCAAAAATACTATGTATTGTAAGAAGGACTGACGGAAAAAAATCATGCCTGCTTATTTTTTTCATAGCATGTTTTGAAAAAAGCTTTTGGGGAAATAAGGACTAAAAGGTACCTGTAATTTGATTGGCTGTAGTTTAAAGGAAGGCGAGATAGGATTGGTTGACCTAAAACTAAAAATATATTTGCAGTAGTAAACATAGTAGTTTGAGAGTTTTTTTTTTTTTAAAGTTTGATTCAAAAATAAATGTGTGCATGGTCCCATTGGCCAATGCATTATATATTATCGGAAACGTAGACTGCTCGTTGCCATTTTGAGAAAAATTTTCTGATGAACAAGGAACGATGAGAGCAGGCTTGTGCTTTTCAAACCTATAGAAATCAGTCTGGACAGAAGGGCAGATCTAAAGTGTGCCATAATTGTTTGCCAGTCATCGTTCGCTTGTGTATATTTCATTGAAATTTGTGGTAAGATTGATTTTATTAACATTTTATTTAAATTAAAGTTTGAATGTGAGATACTGCAATACGACTGTAAGTAAGTGGGTCCATGGCAAACTTAGGCATAGCCTAGAGATTGATCCATCATATGATAGACTATCAGAGAGGTGTAGAACTACAAGATTATATATGATTGTCATCAAGGAGCATAACACCTATCCTATGGTATGGAAAAAGATTACTACTGGAATTGCAGAGGCGTTGTAACCATTAGGGGAGAGGAATACTGGTATACATTGTCACCTCAAAATATAATGGTGAAATAGGTTGTCATAAAGAGCTGACCCTATTCGTTTGTTTGTACTGTGCCTGTAATTAAGAGTGGAATATTATTGTATACTTGTTATAAAGAAGGACGCATAACCTTCTTATTTCAGGGTTTTTTGGTACTGACATTAACGTAGTACCAAGCTCGTGGGAACTGTTCGATTCCTGACACTGTTTGCATATTTCGGGCACATGCTGGATACCATTGCCTTTCTAGAAGTGTAACAGACTATCCAGCGAGCATATGAACAGATCTACCGGTGTTATCCTTCGAAGATAAGTGCCTGTTCGGCACCAGGAAGCTCAACCTCTAGTTTTAAAATAAAGACTGTGAATATTGGAAAAACATTCCACAAGTGTAAAACGAAAAAGAAAATAAACGATAGGATATGATGTTAACCAACAACCTACCATTATATACCAGTATTAACCAAAATTAGAAAACTACAACTACACACTTATATTATAATAACATTTGTATTATGGGCAGAAGATCCATTATGTTATGTAATTGATGTAAGTACTTCTTTTGATTTCACTTTTGATTGTCAGTCCTGATTCAAAACCAACTAGAATCAGGACAATAAATTGTAAAAATTTAACGTTTACCCAAAATTCAACCACTGACTTACTAAATATAGTCTTTTAAAGTGTAGTTTGTATGTGATTGTCGTAGTACTGTTGTGTTGTGTTGGATAATAAAATAGTTGTTTATATGTTTAGTTGGTTAATGCAACATTACACTACATATTCATAACCCTAGACATCAAACGTAGTCATCATACATTTTAGTCAAAGAATAATTCTGAATGAGATCATAAAGGTGGTAGCAGAAAGGTACCATGTAAACTTACCATAATATTGGTTATATTCAGGGACCTTCACAGTTGACCTCATTCAGTACACTAAGAGTACATAACAACATTTCTTAACATCAAATCCACCACAGTATGTATATATTATTTTTTTGCAGATTCAATTACATTGTGTAGAATTATATTGTGTAAATGGCTGGGAAGCGGTTAGTATTTTCGTTTACCAGCTCGCGAGTGCTGGCGATCGCTGTCTCGAAAGACTGCGCGTAGTGATCTCGGTAATGGGCCTTCCCAGTTCATCGGTTAGCGATGCAGTGGTTTCGTGCGTGTTTGGCTCCTGTGTCCGTAAATCGCAGCCCCGGTCGTGATGTGAGCAAGCCGTCTTATCTCCGTATCATGGCTCGACAACGTTCTCGAAAAAGACCCCGCTCTCGCAATGAGTCGTGGGCCGGCAGTCAGTAAGCTGGTATCGCTTTCGGCCCGTCCTGTCAAACTAGGGGAACGTCTTGTCAGCAGGCGGCCAGGGGTTCTCGCAAGAATAAAATCGCCGGGGCCGCCGGGATCCGCTCTGCACAAAGCGCTGTCTCCCTCCCCGCATGAGATGCTAGAAGAAGACGCACGTCTGTCCGGACAGTTATCTGGTTGATCCTGCCAGTAGTCATATGCTTGTCTCAAAGATTAAACCATGCATGTCTAAGTTCACACTGTCTCACGGTGAAACCGCGAATAGCTCATGAAATCAGTCGAGGTTCCTTAGATGACACGATGCTACTTGGATAACTGTGGCAATTCTAGAGCTAATACATGCTTACCAAGCTCCGACCCTCGCGGAAAGAGCGCTTTTATTAGTTCAAAACCAATAGCCTTGCTCTCGCAATGAGTCGTGGGCCGGCAGTCAGTAAGCTGGTGTCGCTTTCGGCCCGTCCTGTCCGACTAGAGGAACGTCTTGTTAGCAGGCGACCAGTGGTTCTCGCAAGAATAAGATCGCCTGGACCGCTGGGATCCGCTCTGCACAGAGCGCCGTCTCCCTCCCCGCACGAGATGGTCGAAGAAGATGCACGTCTGTCCGGACAGTTATCTGGTTGATCCTGCCAGTAGTCATATGATTGTCTCCATCAACGGCGACCGTTGCCTCAATTGCCTGTGTGTGGTGTTCCCGGAAATGGGACCTCCCAGATCTGAGGCACAGTTGCGTCTCAGCTCCGATGACGCTACTGGTGCAGCCACCTCACTGAACTATTGTATGAACATGAGGTATAGCATACTGTTGCGTACGTTTTACCTAAGGGGGTAGTCTTCGGTCCTGCCAATGTACGCACCAGTCTTGATATAGTTATATTATTTGTGCGTACGTTTTATTCACGCACCGACGTGCACAATGCAGAGTATGAGTTGCTCTTTGCGCAGGGGTAACCTGGTTGAGGATTATGACGTCAGCTGTTGTAAGGGCAAGATGGACTCTCTCTCTGCCCGTATGTTATTATTTTGATTCTGAACAATTCGATGGAAGAATTGTTATGAAGGATTTTGTTGGGTCTTCAGGGTGAAGCCAACATGCAGTTCAATACGTAAGTTTCGTTTGAACCTTCATGTATATTAATACGTCTATGAATAAAGTGGAACAGATGATCATCACTGGATTCTAGCGGGAATCCATATGTTACTGGATTCCTAGAATGGAACAGTTGAGATCTTTACTTCACTGTAATATTTCGTAGTGGGAAGTCCTACGAGTAAAGGATAACTATTTGATCATATCTTGAATATTGGATATTTTGTAATGCCTATGCCAAGGTCGTGGCATATTTTGTAGGAGAGGTTAGTCAACTGAAGTCGCTAACCTGATTGTATTTTCGTGTAGGACTTTTATGGATTATATCAAACTGTATAGATTATTGTAAGGAGAAAGTCTGGGATTTAAACAAGTATTATATGGAAGCGTCATCCATGAGTATGAATCCGTTTACTGTTACAGACGTCCTTGGAACAAGGTTAACGGACATTACCTTAATGTATCTCAAATGACAACTGTTTGGGAATCCTAGTCACTTGGATAGAAAAGGTCTTGATTGATAAAGAAATCTACAGGAATGTATTATTATCAACAGTAACTATAATTATGATGCTCTCATCGTTTGTCTTGATCGTGTCGTTGATTGCCGTTTGTCATTCGTCAATAAACCTGAATAACTTTTACCAACGAGTTGATTATAGTCATGAATTGGCCAATTGCCTACCACTCGTTGGAATTTGATTGAATAACCTTTTGACAACTTTTCATTGAAACCATTCGCGTGTCTAAGCTAGTCATTGATACATCTACCACTAGCATACCGTTTCTCTCAACTACCATCACAAAAGAACCCAACATTAAATGGCGGCACAGTGTGTTTTGGACAAGTTTCAAAGAAGGGAACTTACTCAATATCTTTCCAAAAATCGTTAGACAGAAAGACCCGTGTCTTCATCATGGAATCTACACGACGGTTATCAGAAGGTCAAGGTCAGCAATGAACCTCAACACCAAGTTCTCCAGTGACTACCTACGTTGGACATCATCCTTTTGGTCCTTATTTACGTGCGAGCTATACTCAAATACTCAGTCCGAAGTATTTCGATTCTCAAACGTACATTTACGGAGACGAGGCACATTTTTTGTTTGATCAGCCGAGATAAGTATAAACGGAGTCTCGTTTATTACTGTATTGTGTTTGGCTGTGCCTATTCTCTTCTATGTCCACCAATATACTTTTCATGTTGCATGTTCGTTGTTGTATATCCGTCGTGGGTGGTAGGGAGGTCGATCTGACAAACGAGGTTCATCTCGAAGCCGATTCGGGCTCTTTGTCAGATGTTCTATAGGGTTTGATTTATAAGTTTCAATTGAGCGATAATTCCGGTTCAAGGCTAGAAACCTTGCTGTAGTTCCGATCGCTACTTGCTTCTTATGATAGTATTTGTTTAGCTGTTCAGTCAAGTTTTAATTGTTGTTTTCACAGTTATTTTTACTCGTACCTTAGTTTTATAATGTATTTTGTTTGTATATTACGTCATCCTCACCTGACTATCGTTCAGTTCTTTACAAAACATATGTTTTTACACTGTCTTGTCAATTGTATTGTTTAGTATTTGATCGCAGTTATCATCGTAACTCTTTACGACATTCTATTTTTAGTTTCACATTTTTATTTTTATTGGATTTCTGCGACTGTTTTCTACTGTCTTTGAGTATCTCGTCTTGTCATTGTTGTTGCTATTGTCTATGGCTTTTGTCTGTTCATAACATGTCATTACATAAATTAATTTATTGATTATTAATATATTTGACAATTATATGAGTATGATATACCGTTCTAGGACAGGAACGAAGACCATTCGGTGCATTAACAAGGTTAATTAATTTACATTAATTAATTATCATATTTAGAAATTAAGAGTATAGTGACTACTTATAAAGCATAATGTATTCACTAGATTATTTCATTAAGCAAGCAAAAGCCCTTCAGATGGCTCCTGATGAGGCAAAAACATTCGCACTTTCAGAATATAGGAAAGCTCAAGAAATAGAAGCTGAACAGAGAAAGTTAGAAACTTTAAGACTAGAAAAAACTTCAATTTGAGGCAGATCAAAAACGGATTGAGTCTGAGGAGAATGAGAAAAAAATGAGATTAGCAGCTGAATTAGAAGAGAAACGATTTCTGCATGAGGCAGAACAGAAAAGATTGGAGGCTGCAGATAAACTTAAGATTGAAATGGAAGTTAAACAAAAGGAAATGGAAGAAAGAAGATTAATAGCTGAACAAAATGCAAAAAGACTTCAGCTTGAGACAGAAGAGAATGATAAGAAACGTCGGCATGATTTGAAACTTGCCGAATTGGAATATGATAGAATTAGGTTAACTCAAGAAGCTAATTCACAGAGAACTTTCAAAGGCCAAGCTTCATCCAGGCATGATAATTTTAAGGAAATTCACCTAAAATTACCTAAATTTAACCCCCCATCTGACGACGTGATATTTTTTTTGGATAGGTTTGAGGCCACCTGTAGGTCTTACAATGTGGATAAATCACTATATTCTACATATTTATCCAGATTGCTTACAGGAGATGCTTTGGCGGTTTATCATACCACCAGTATTAATGATAAGAATGATTATGACGCTCTTCGAGCTTCACTTCTCCGAAAATTCCAAATGACGGAAAATGAATACCGATTACGTTTTCGGACTTTGCTACCGCAATCAGGGAAGAACTTTTGTGATTTTCTTTCCCAAATACGGCTAACACTAGAAAGATGGATTGAATTATCCAAGATAGAAAAGTCGTATGAAGGTCTTTTCGATTTACTACTGCGCGATAAGGTGCTATCGTCAGTAAATCCAGCATTTCTTGCATTTTTGCACGAACGGAAACCTTTATCTATGAAAGATCTAGAAGAACATTCTAAAAATTTCTGCACTGCTCACCCATCCATGGATCTAAGTAATGCTCAGATTAAAAGTGAATTGCCAGTTGCTTTTGCCGTACAACAAAATAATTTTCCACGAAATCGTTCATTGAGTAACGACAGATACTTTAATAAGGGAAATAATGAGAATTTCAACAATGGTAATTTTTATAAGGGGAAGCAATTCCAACAATCTGCTCCATTCAATGTTTCTTGGAACCAAGCTCATAGATCGCGAGATTTTGGTAACAATAATTTTAAATATAATCAGGGAAATTATAATAAACAAAACTGGAGATCAAAATCTCAGGTTCCACAAAATAGACAAAGTTCTTGGAATAATTCATTTCGCCGACATAACAACGTTAATTATAATAATTGGCGAACTCATACAGATTTTAACGCAAGCAGAAATGACAATTGTGGCAATTTTAATGCAAATAATCAGAACAGATCGCGACGAAGAGATAGATCGTCGAGCCAGACACGTAGACATTCTAATGTCGCTTTAAGTGATACACAGGCTAACAATGAACAGGGTAAAGGAGCTGAAACTCATAATGCTTTATCTTGTTCTCTTGATTGTAACCAGGTGAAAGATTGTTCAGAATGCTCGACTCTTTTCCAGCCCAAGGCGATCACGACGTTGCGCTGCGGACACATTTTGCCTAGCCTACCTGCGGTCTGCACGGCAACTTCTGTACATCAGGGACAAGGATCTCTTAAGTTTCACAAAGGACTTGTCAATAATATTCCATGCTCTCTTTTATTTGATTCAGGTTGTACCACGGTCGGTGTACGGACTTCGCTGATAGATCCTCGTTGTGCCACGGGCCACACAGTCAAATGCGTTACCTTTGGAGGCACAGTGGAAATGTTTCCCACAGCCATTATTAATTTAAATACACCATTTTTTTCAGGGAAGATCCACGCCTGTCTTCTTCCTAATCCAATTTGTGATGTCATATTGGGTCGTATACATGGTATAACAGAGTGTACACCACAGCAAATTGCTGCATGGGAAGAGCGACATTTTCAGGCTGCAAATGCAGTAGTGACTAGAGCTCAAGCTACTATTATGTCGCATGATACACCATATGAACCTACAGTTCATACCACTTGTGATGACGATGCTCCTATTTCACGGGAGTCGTTTGCAACTTTACAAAAGAATGATGATTCATTTAAAAATTTTTTTTTCAGTATGTGAACAAAAAGAATACAAGCAACAAACTTGCAAAATCTAGACATGACTTTATTCTTAAAAATGGGATTTTAGTTAGATTGATACGGGAAAAGGATTCATCCTTATGTTCTCAGATTCTAGTCCCGTCTTCTATGAGATCGCGAATATTGCGACATGCTCATGACTCGCAATGCGCGGGCCATATGGGTTTTTCACGTACCAAATCCAGAGTGCTTTCTGCATTCTACTGGCCGGGCGTTCATAGAGATATTACTCTCTATTGTCGTTCATGTTTGATATGTCAGGAAGTTAAAGTACGGGGCCCATTTCATGCGGCTCCTATTCAAGCTGCGGACATCCCGATTAGACCATTTGATAAAATGGCTATCGACATTATTGGTCCGATGCTTCAATCTGCCAGAGGGCATACGCATATTCTTACTTGCATTGATATGTGCACTCGTTGGCCTGAGGCCATCCCTCTGAAGAACACCTCATCTGCCAGTGTAGCAGAGGCGTTAATGTTGATCTTCTCACGCATTGGTTTTCCGCGGAAGATCTTATCGGATCATGGGGTTCAGTTCATTTCTGAATCCATGTCTCAAGTTATGAAGACATTAGGTATAGACAGATCACTTAGTTCAATTTACCATGCGATGTCCAATGGGTTAATTGAGCGTCAAAATAGGACACTCAAGCAGTTGTTGGGTAAGATGACCCAAGATCACCCTCAGGATTGGGATCGGGTCCTACCCGCCGCTCTCTTCGCGTATCGCGAGGTGCAAAATCAAGCCACGGGGTTTTCTCCGTTCCAGCTTGTTTTTGGCATGCAACCACGTGGCCCGATGTCGTTAATCCACGACTTATTGGTTGAAGAGAATATTGAAGAGGAAACTCAATCCTCTTATGAGTATGTGATCTCTCTGAGAAAGAGAATCATAGATGCTTGTAGACTAGCTACTGCATCATCCGAACAAGCCAAAGAAAAAGCTCGTCTATTTGCAAACAAGTATAGACGTCTTCGCCAGCTTATTCCTGGTGACGAAGCTTTTGTCTTACTCCCTGCTCATAACAATCGTCTATTAATTACTTGGAGAGGTCCTTTCAGGATCATCTCAAGAATATCCGATGTTGACTACATCGTTGATGTAAATGGTAAACATAAAAACCTTCCACATTAACATGTTGAAGGAGTATTACTCACGTCCTGATTATCTACAGTCAGTATTCCAAGCAACTGACGATCCTACACCTCCTATTCAACACTATTCTAGTTTGTCAGTCATCCAAGAAGAAGAATCTTCTTTCGATGATGTACAACTGCCAATACCAGTTGTGCCACTTCATTCCACTGAGAATTGGAATGATGTTACTATTTCATCTACTCTTTCGGCTGATCAACGTCAGCAAGTCTCTAATATTCTACACTCGTATGAGGATGTCCTCACTGACATCCCAGGTCATACGTCAGTCATCCAACATGACATTATTCTGACTGACGATACGCCTATTCGAGTGCGCCCATATCCTATCCCTTTACACTTTCGTGATAAGGTTGATAAGGAATTGGATGAGATGCTTCAATTAAATATAATTGAACCATCTTCATCACCATACTCTTCTTCTATGGTGATTATTAGAAAGAAAGACAACAATATTCGTCTTTGCGTAGATTACAGGAAATTAAACAAAGTTACAAAGTTTGATGCGGAACCTTTACCACTCTTAGATGACTTATTGGAGAAATTATCCCACGCTACATTTTTTTCGAAATTTGACCTTTCAAAGGGTTATTGGCAAGTGCCACTCACACCTAAAGCAAAGCCATTCACCGCTTTCTCGACGCCACGGGGACTTTTCCAATGGAATTTTATGCCATTCGGATTAATGAATGCGCCAGCTACCTTTGTACGCATGATGCGCAGCGTACTGTCTCATCGTCCCGATGTCATTACTTACATAGATGACATCTGTCTTTTCAGTAACTCTTGGGATGAACACATTCAGGGATTAAAAGCTTTACTTTCTACTCTACGGGATTATAACTTAACAGCGAAACCTTCTAAGGCATTTTTCGGTTTTCATGACATCTCCTTTTTGGGTCATCGTATAGGTCGGGGTTTAATGTATACAGAAGACAGTAATGTCTCGAAAATCTTAAACATCTCAGCACCTAAGACAAAAAAAAAGTTAGGTCTCTTTTAGGACTAATACAGTTCTATTCTAAATTCATCCCTCATTTGTCTACTATAACTGCACCTTTTTCTTCTTTACTGAGAAAAGGGACAGCTAACATAATCCAGTGGACTACACCAAATCGCGTTAGATTATATAAAAAGATTTTTTTCAAATGCGCCATTTTTGAAGTTGCCTAACAAAGATCTTACTTTTATTCTTCGTAGTGACGCATCTTCTTACGCCATTGCTGCAGTTTTGATGCAGGAATATACGGGCACCTTATTTCCAGTCATGTACGTTTCGAGAAAACTGACGGCGAGCGAAATGAAATACTCCGTTCTGGACAAGGAGTTGCTCGCGTTAGTTTGGTCAATCACAAAATTGGAACGTTATCTGCTAGGCTCCCACTTTGTAGTAGAGACAGACCAAAAGGCTCTCACAGCACTGAACACTAAGGACGTTAAATCATCAAAGTCAACCAGATACGCTATCGCTCTTCAGCCATATAGCTATGAAATTCGAGCGATTCCTGGAGTGAAAAATGTGTTTGCGGACTGTCTGTCAAGATGTCCAAGCGAACTGGTCGAACCTAAACCACTTCCGGATATTGAAACGTCCTCATAGATAATCAATCAAATATATAATAAGAGGAACTGAGTACATTATCAATTTTTGAACTTCTATACGTGCTCTGTATGGAACTGAATTATTCGTACCAGCAAAAAAATTCCTGGATATACTTACTTTTGGATTATAACGTAACTTCGTGTGTAGTAACATTTTATTAGTACGGAAACTCTGTTCATAGTGACACATAGACATTCATTATTCTATGGAACATATTACACTACATACTGTATTCAAGAATATCTTTGCATCTTGCATGGAACATTAAGAACATATTCTAGTCGATTACTAACTAGTGTTAATGGAACAGTAACACTGAGTAAAATTGCAATTACTTAAATAAATTAGTAATTAGTTATTTGTTTGTAATTAAGAACTATCTTAATTAGATGAAATCAATTAAGCCACTTAATTACTTGTAGAGTACACATTAATTAACTTGAATAGTTGTAAGTGTCTCTTTATACTTATATTTACTTCTCATTATACATTATCTCTCACGTTTAGATAACTAGTCCACCGTCATAATGTTAGAAACATTACGGGTGTTGCTTCTTAACGTGTTTAATTATGCTATGCTGCATTTTGCATCTTTCATTTTCATTTTTTGATTCTCTTGTCATTTATTATCATCATCGTTGCTATTCATTTTCATTTGAAATCACATGTTTGAGTTGTAAATTTAGTTGAATGTTTTTATCATTTTTTTGGTTTTCATTTTCAACTTTCTTTTACTTCGTAGTTTACCACATCGTTCCAAAGTAGGTCGATTGTGGATGTGTGCTTTAATGCATACTTTCATTCAGTTATATTGATTTCCATTTTCATATTCTTTTTCATAATATTGTATAACTTTATGAATATAATTTATGCTAATAGACGTCGATGTAGTTTTGACTCACCTCTCTGGGGTACTTAGTTTTTTAAAAAATTAATAGAATTAATTTTTTTTAAGGGCCGGTGATAAGGGAGCTGTTGCGTACGTTTTACCTAAGGGGGTAGTCTTCGGTCCTGCCAATGTACGCACCAGTCTTGATATAGTTATATTATTTGTGCGTACGTTTTATTCACGCACCGACGTGCACAATGCAGAGTATGAGTTGCTCTTTGCGCAGGGGTAACCTGGTTGAGGATTATGACGTCAGCTGTTGTAAGGGCAAGATGGACTCTCTCTCTGCCCGTATGTTATTATTTTGATTCTGAACAATTCGATGGAAGAATTGTTATGAAGGATTTTGTTGGGTCTTCAGGGTGAAGCCAACATGCAGTTCAATACGTAAGTTTCGTTTGAACCTTCATGTATATTAATACGTCTATGAATAAAGTGGAACAGATGATCATCACTGGATTCTAGCGGGAATCCATATGTTACTGGATTCCTAGAATGGAACAGTTGAGATCTTTACTTCACTGTAATATTTCGTAGTGGGAAGTCCTACGAGTAAAGGATAACTATTTGATCATATCTTGAACATTGGATATTTTGTAATGCCTATGCCAAGGTCGTGGCATATTTTGTAGGAGAGGTTAGTCAACTGAAGTCGCTAACCTGATTGTATTTTCGTGTAGGACTTTTATGGACTATATCAAACTGTATAGATTATTGTAAGGAGAAAGTCTGGGATTTAAACAAGTATTATATGGAAGCGTCATCCATGAGTATGAATCCGTTTACTGTTACAGACGTCCTTGGAACAAGGTTAACGGACATTACCTTAATGTATCTCAAATGACAACTGTTTGGGAATCCTAGTCACTTGGATAGAAAAGGTCTTGATTGATAAAGAAATCTACAGGAATGTATTATTATCAACAGTAACTATAATTATGATGCTCTCATCGTTTGTCTTGATCGTGTCGTTGATTGCCGTTTGTCATTCGTCAATAAACCTGAATAACTTTTACCAACGAGTTGATTATAGTCATGAATTGGCCAATTGCCTACCACTCGTTGGAATTTGATTGAATAACCTTTTGACAACTTTTCATTGAAACCATTCGCGTGTCTAAGCTAGTCATTGATACATCTACCACTAGCATACCGTTTCTCTCAACTACCATCACAAAAGAACCCAACACATACATATAGGCGTGAGGTGGCAGGGAAAGCAAACCCGTAAAAATTGCTTGCAGAAATCGGATGTGTCGGGCCGAAAGGCGCAGATATCACAGCATAGCTGTAAACTACGACACAACGTACTTACCGCTCAAAACTAACAGCCAGAATTGTTAGATAGAGATATGGCTAAGAGAGATCGCAAACAACAACAAATTGTGTAAATATTTGGAGGGAAGAAGCCATTGATGCTATACATGTTTTGAAATGAACCAGAGGATGAATTGGAATGCAGATTAGTTACCAGGAGACTTACAAAGCCTTTCTTGATTACTGGATGAAACAATACATACAGTGAAATGCGAAAGAATAGGATGAATTAACTCAAATGAATGATGTGTATTTATTTATGACTAACTGTAAGGACCCGGCGTTGCCCGGAATTTCCTAGTAACTGTGTAGGAAACTTAAGAAATGTCAAAATAAAATTATAATATTTTGATATTCGACTACCGCTTTAAGTGACTATCATCGTGCCTTGTTTACAGTAATTGCAAATGCAAGCCGCACAAACTACTGTTATTCCTTATGGTTCCACCGGAAGAGCGATTTCACTTTTGCTTTTCAATTTGCTTCCGAATTTTTCCAAAATACTCTTATTTCCTATGATGGAATCGCAAAAGCAATTTTATTCTCCTTCCGAGTTTTAACAAGAAGCAAATTAATAAGACATTTACCCTTTCCGACCTGGTGCACCAAGAAAGAATAGTCCAACTCATCCCTTTTTAACGTTCTTACTGCTGTTTTTCGTAGCACGTTTTTTTCAAACATATATACATTATTGCTTGTAAAAAAAAACATGATTTTTATTATATGTCATACATACTTCAAATATTAAAGACACAGTGATAGTGTTGAGTTGTATTTTTTAAACAGAAGTTTCTCATTTCGGTGAGACACGACCCATTCAACCGATAACGCCTGTTATATTAGGATATATGTCTAAATAAAGATCTTTCGTTTTGGTGTATTGCGAATTCAGGTGTTGGCGCGTGACTTTTATATAAGGAAATACTCCGGATCGATTCAGGTGGTGGCGTGCCAGGTGTTGGCGCGTGACTTTTTATATAGCGATATATTTTAGCCGGGGTGACTCCTTCTGACGATCAGCTTGCGTCCTGTTTTCCTGGTAGTGTGTTGTGTGTAGGTTGTTGTTTATACATATATTTACGTATATTACAGCAGTTAGACTATATATATATATATATATATATATATATATATATATATATATATATATATAAGAAAAAACACTAGATACATTTTATATATTTATTGACAAAGAGGTGTTAGTTGGTCTATGGGGGCTGTAGGGTGACGTCTAACCTCACTACTACGGTCGTGCCGGCCATACGGCTACAATGTATAAGCGGTGTAGTGTGGGTGGTATTGCTTTTGGTTTGCTTGTTGTTGTGTGTTGTTATATTGGACTGGTAGTGTGTTGGTATGTTTGTTTGTACAAGATATATATATATATAGGTAGACAATGGACATAAAAAATCGATTAAAAACCTGCAATATCGAATTAAAGAGGAAAATATAAAAAATTGATAAATTCGCATATGTATGCTTTTTATAGAGAAAGATGCCTAATGACCGGGGTGTGGTACTGCTTTTTAGTGCGCGGGGTGGGTATTGGTTTTGGCTGGCGTGGGTGACGCCGTATGTGTGTATTGTGGTGTAGCAGGCGGGGGTACCAGCATTTAGAGGTGGGAGTTAGGTGTTAGAGACTTTACTAAGTCTAGCATTGAGAGGCGGAAGTGAAGTGTTAGAGACGTGACTAGACCAGTTCTAGCATGAAGAGGTGTGAGTGAAGTGTTAGGGACCCAAAGATGCAGCAATAGTGAATGCAGTCAGCGACCCATAGCTTGACTGCTTGCATCAGGATCAGCGAACCAGAGCTGGTCAAGACCATACTCCACCTCCACGTGGTGGTCCTGGAAACAGTCTGCAGCAGTGCAGTCTGGCTGAGCGAGTACGGATCGCAGAGGGAAGGCAAACCCGGTCCCAAAAAATGCCGTGCTGAAGTCGGATGTGTCGACCGAAAGGTGCAGATATCACAGCTACGGCGTAAACAGACACAACGCAACCACCGTCCTTTTCAGGGCGAACGAGGAAGAAGAAGAAGAAGAGCTAAAAAATAAACCTTAAATATTGCCTTACTTTGGCGAGTCGCACCCCGTTTGAGACTGGCATATGTACAATTATAGAAAAACCTTCGGTCTAGCAATGTGATAAAGACCCTCTTCTTTTTTCTTTTTTTTAATTTTTTTTTTAAAATTTACCCCTTCTGGGGCTCAAAGTGAGGTCTATTGACTTTGTGTAGAATGTGTGAATTGTGTGTGATCCCGGCCCTGGCTAAGACACTTTGATCTTAGCCAAAAGGCCGAGAAGCGATCTTAGATAAAAGATCTTTAGGTGTGGAGAATTAGTTATGTGTTAGTTATTGCAGTCTGTTTCAGTTATGAAGTGCTTAGTCTTCGAAATACTATGTAATTTTTGGTAAATAAAAATAATTGCAACGGGAAAAAAGCGACTACCGAGTGAATTTGGTTTTTACATTTGTTGATACAGTTATTTAAACAACCAGACTAAAGCCAGGCATTTTCTAAATTTTAGTACTAAGCGGGGAAGAAGGTTTATAAAGAAAATTCTGAAGCACCGACATACCATTAGTGAAAGCGAATGAATGCATAAGTCTGCTTTTTCAATCAAAATAAACATGCATTCAAATTTTGACCACGCATTTTAAAAATGATGTAAAAAAATATTACCATGTAACATTTTCATTAAGATTAAAACGCACAGTGGATGTCCATGCTCAGAGAACTTTTTTTATTTTTATTAGGTGTTTGCTACTTTTCTTAGTAGCACGCCCCTTTCAGCCGTCTACCATATACATGGAGCTGTTGGTTATATCAGGACGTGTTTCATTTATTGTAATATGCTTTTGTTAGTATTTAATTTATACTATATTATCTCTAGTAGGGTTTTTTTTTAAATTTTGTAGTTATAGTTCAATGTCGTTTTATTACCCCAAGTATGATATTGTCTAAACTGATATGTTTTTATGTTTCACTGGAGGGTTTTTGGTCAATCCGTATTTATCTGGGGGGGGGGGGGGGGGGGGTTCTTTTACCAATGTAGACTACTGGCTTGCATCCTTGTTTATTTAAGTTTTATATGTTAGCTTTTGTTTTTGTAATAAAGTGTTTTATTAACCTGTGTATTTCTGATGGGGTCTTAGTGCCTGTGAGATTTTCTACACTCATTTCTACCTTGTGGTTACTACAGTATATCTTGATGTTTTGCCTCTGCTGGTCATATTTTTTGCAGTCCACCAGAAAGTGTCTAATTGTGTTTGGTTCTTGACACTCTTCGCACATGGGTTCCTCTATCATGAAATATCCAGTTCCAAGCTTGAACCTCGGTAATTTTTTATTAATTGGTATTTTTAGTTCATCTTTTATCTGACATTTTTTGCTTGGTTTTTTCAGGATTTTATATGAGTGTCTTGCTTTCTTACTTTGGTCCCATGCTGTTATCCACTCTTTAGTTATTGCTTGGGCAATTAAGCTCTTAATTTCAAACTTACCTAATCCTACTTCAATTTTGTTATAGCTAGTTCTTCCCCCTTTGGCTTTTTTGTCTGCAAGCTCATTTCCTGTCCATTTTATGTCGCCCCTGAACTGGCATTACCAAATGAGGCCCTGTAAGGGATATTTTCTAACACAAACCGTATTGAGTCATTTGGGACCGGTATTCGGAGGATTGCCCAGATATGTATTGACCTGTAGTATTTCCTCTATAATATCTGGCCTGCTACATTCATTTCTGTTTCTGATAGCTAGTACTGATGAAAGGGAGTCTGTAAGAATGGTTACTTTATTTGGTGGGTTTTCTGCACCTATTTCTAAAGCTTTTAGGATTGCCACTAATTCTGCTGTGAAGATGGATGTATTACCTGTTACTTTGTATCTTTTATAAATTTTTAATTTTGGTATTGCTATTCCTGCTCCTAATTGTCCTTCTTCATCTTTTGACCCATCTGTATATATAGTTAGGCTGTTATTTATATACCGTTCTGTGTACTCTAGTGCGTTACTTTTTGCTGAGATTATGTCGTTAGATTTGCTTATGATCTTTGATAGGTGGGAGTCAGTTTCTGGCACTTTTAGTTCCCATGGTGGGATCTTTGCTTTATACTGAGCACTACCGTTTATCATATTTAATAGGTTTGGGTGTTGATCCACTTCATCCATTGTTTTTCACCCTGACGGGTATCTATTATGGTTTAGTGGTATGTTGCCTATGTACTGGTTACCCCTATCAAAGGTTTTGTGTGCTGGGTGAGTTGGATCTTTTGCCACTCTTGCCCAGTAGCTGAATCTCAGCTTTTTTCTCCTTACCTCCAGAGGTATAATGCCTAGCGCTACTTCTAATGCCTCTACTGATGTTCCCTTTGAGGCACCTGCTATTATTGACAGTGCCTGGTTTTGGACTGTGTCTAGTTTTTTTTCTTATTGCTCGGGGCGGCTGATGCATAGAAAACACTGGCATAGTCAAGTTTGCCCCTAATAAATGATTTATAGAAGGTTAGCATTGTCTTAATGCAGGCTCCCCAACCACTTCCTTTCATATATCGTAGCATGTTAATAAGCCCCCTACTGTTTTGCACTAATAGGTCTATGTGTTTGTTCCAGTTTAGCTGCTGGTCTAGTACCATACCCAGAAATCTAGTTGATTTTGCTGTGCATACTTTTTGTTCATTAATACGTATATCAATTATATTATTTTTAATTACACGTCCTCTACTGAAGATCATTCCTACGGTTTTTTTAACGTTTAGATTAAATCCCCACTTGTGCATCCAGTCGGATACTTTATCTATTTGTTTTTGTACTGTTTTATAGAGGAATGGGAGATTTCTTCCCGTTCTCCATATCGCAGCATCATCTGCAAACTGGGATAGGTTGTTCTTTAAGTCTTTAAACTCGTCGCCTAGGTCGTTGACCATAATCGTGAATATAGATGGTGATATTACTGATCCCTGTGGAATTCCATTCTGTTCTTCATAAACCTCAGATCTATCACTGTTTATTTGTACTGTGAAGTATCTATCCTGCAGGAAGTTATCTAAATAATTGTAAATTCTGCCTACTATACCTAATTTCCTGATCTTATATAGTGCACCCTCCCTCCAACACTCATAATATGCTCTGGCTTATATTCTCATTCCTTTTGAAGCCCGTTTTAACATCATGTTCCAGCTTCAACAGCTGCTCTATTGTACTATGGTGGCTTCTAAAGCCTGCCTGGGTTGGGCTGTACAAATTATGCTTTTCTAGGTGAAATTTTAGTCTGCTGTTGACTATTGTTTCTAGAATTTTTCCTAGGTGCGATGTTAACGATATTGGCCTGTATGAGCCAACATCATGGGTTTCCTTAACTGGCTTTAGTATGGGCATGACTACTGCTGTCTTCCATGAACATGGTATTTTTCCCGTGTGCCAGATTTTGTTGTAGAGGTATGCAATCACCCTTGGAGTTGTATTTGGTACCTTTTTGAGGATTTCATAGCTTAGAATGTCTTGCCCAGAGGTGGTATTGGTTTTTCCTGCTAAAGCTCTTTCTATTTCATCTACTGTAATATCTGCATTTAAATAATTAGCGTCCTGTGTGGTGTCCGTATTTTCTTCTGTTAATTTTTCTAGCAGTGTGTTTCGCCTACTTATTTCTGCCTTATCTAGACTGTCTATTGAACTAACCTATAGAAGTATTTAGCTAGTATGTTGGCTTTTTCTCTATCTGTTTCAGCTCTCTCTGGTATTTTAATTGTTGGGATTTTAAATTTCTTGTTGTTTCCTCCTTTAATTGCTTTTAGTTTTCTCCAAACTGTACTTACTTGTGACCTATGGTTTAATGTTTGACAAAATGTTCTCCAACTCTTTTCTTTAGCTCCAAATATTATTTTATTTGTTTCATTTCTTATTTTTTTATAGTTTGTGTAATTCTCTTCAGTTTTGGTTTTTCTATTCTTTATCAGGGCCCTTTTCCTCAATTTCAGTTGTTCTGAGCATCTGTCTGTCCACCATGGTACTGGATTTTTATCTTTGTTTCTTTTCCCATCTTTACCTTTTTGTGTTGGTTTTAAGTGATCAGGCATATTCTTGTTTGATATATATTTTATTGCTATTTTAAAAATCTCATTTGTTAGTTTCTCTGCAAATATATCTACATTGTTAGATTCAATTTGTTCTATGCTTAGTTTACTTAGTTCCAATTGGAAGGACTCCCAGTTTGCTTTTTTGAAGTTGAATGTAGGTTTGGAGCTTCTTGGGCTAGTTCTGTATTTGTCGTTTAGGTTTATTTCTATGGGTAAGTGGTCTGAGCAGGAGTCATTCAGTACTTCCCGTTTAGCAGAGGCTAGGTTTGGTGTTATAATACTTATGTCTATTGCTTTATCAACTCCATTGTTGCATGGGTTAACCCTTGTCACTGAGCCATCATTTAGTATGATTAGCTCAGCACTTTCAATGTAATCCAACAGTCTTTTTCCTCCTGAATCATTACTGTTGTTACCCCATGCCTCATGGTGTGCATTTAGGTCACCTACTAATAATGTTCTTTTGTCTATTTGTGTGTTAATAATGGTTATGTCTTTATCAGTTATCTTGCCCTTAGGACTATACATGTTAATTATTTTTAAGTTTCCTGGTTCACTGTCTATCGTTACACTTATTCCTTCAATATTTTCTGTGTTAAATTGCTCCCAATTTATTATTGTGTAGTCTTCATGTACTAGACAGGCCACACCCCCTCCTCTTCCCTCCGGTCTATCATTTCTAAGTATCTTATATCCTTGGTAGTTCAGTTTCTGTTTGGGGTTCAGGAGGGTTTCTTGTATTGCAAAGATGGGTTTTGCCTCCTTATACCGTCCCATAAGAGACAGCAGGTTCTTCCTTGCACCCCTACAGTTCCACTGAACTACTTTGATAGGTCTAGAGTCTTTGGTCCCCATTAAGTATGGTTAGCTTAGTTATGTTATTGTTTTTATTAGGTTCTTTGATAAGGGATCTACTTTTTTTTGTTTTGCTCACTATCTCTCATGTTCTCCACAAACTCATCATTCCAAGTAACCATTTTACTCCGAACTCTTTCTACGAGGTATGGCAGGAGTAGTTCCACTGTTTCCTTAATTTTTTTCTTCCATATTTTCTTTGTTGTCCTGGTTTTTTATCATTTTATTCTCTTGTCTTTTTTCGTCTGTCAAAATAGCTCTTTCTATCTCTATTTTCTTAAGGATTTCTTCATTAGCTTCTTTTATCTCTGCTATTTTTTAGAGGTCTCTCTCTATTGCCTTTTGTGCTGTTTTAATTTCTTCTAGTACCTGTCTGGTTTGGATGAGGTTATGTTCTGTCTCTTCTGTGTTGCCGTCTTCTTTACTGTTTATGAGTGTTTTAATTTTGTCTTCTTTCTGGATTTTTTCCTTTATGTCTTTCACTTCACTGGTTATTTGTTTTATTTGTTTCTTAATGATGCTTTCTTGGGAGTTTTGGAGATGGTTGTTTGCTTTCTGTCTTTCTTTTATTTGCCAGAAGGGTTTGTTTGTTTCTAGTGATTCTTTTAATATGTGTTTTGTCTCTTGGTAGATTGCGCACCCTTGATACCTGGCACTGTGACTACCCTGGCAATTTACACATTTTCTGTTTTTGTTTTCTCGTTTATAATCTTTGTCTTCCTTAGCCATTGTACAGTCCACATGTCTGTGTGCTCCCGCACAGAAACTACACCTTGTCGCTCTTTTACACACATGTTGCGTATGGCTAAAGCCTTGGCAGTTTGTGCATTGTATAATGCTAGGTATGAATATCTCTGTCATTTTGGCTCTCTGGTAGAGTTTGACCTGCTTGGGTATTTCTGTGCCCTTTACACTTAGCACTACCACTGTCGTATTCTTTTGCTCTTTGGTTTTAATTCTTTCTACTTTCTCTATCTTTGTTTGTGGGTTTTCTTTTGTTATGTTAGTGTGGATCTCCTCTTCTGTTAGGTTTGAATCGACTCCTTTGATGACGAATCTTCGTATCTCCTTAATCAACTCAATCTTTACCTTTATCCCATGTGCGAGTTGTATTTCTTTTGGGTTACTCTTTAATTCATATAGTAGTGCTTTGTCTTTTTCTGCGTTGTTTACAGTGATTGTAACTCCATTTTTATGTTTTTGCACTTTGTCAATAGATTTTGTTTCTATTATTATTTCCAGGATGACCAGGATTTTGTCATCCGGGAGAGCTCTCATTGTGGCTTCTTGTCCAGCTATCTGCGTTATTTTAATTCTGTTTTTGGTTTCTTTTTTTCTCCTCCTCTGGTTTCCTGACTTTTTTTGCTTGTGGTTTCATTAACTGTCCGGGTTCCTGCGTCTTCGTTTTTGTTGTTTCTGCTTACTGCATTTTTAATTCCTGAGCCTCCTTTCAGATTTTCCTTTAAAACCTCTACACCTCACGGTAGAAGGGGAACGACTAAGTAAGTAAGTAAGTCTCTATTTTGTCCTTAATTTCTGTGTTTCTGACTATAGGGCTTGTGATCCTGTTCTTTTCTGTCGGGTTTGGTGTTCTACACTTTTCAGCTGGCCTGACCCACGCTTTTCCTTCCCCGGACTGCGACCTGGTCATCGGTGGCATTATGACTATTGATTTATTTTCCTATGACTGTTAGTACCCTGTCATTTATTTTGCTACTATTATAATTATATGACTGATCTTGATTGAAATTAATGTTTATCTCTAGTCTCACTAGTTTTATAGATTTTAACTAATAATATATATTAGGCCTATCAATAGTATAACACTGCTAGTAATCTACGATTATGGTAGCATATAGGATGAACTCTGCTTATTGCTATCTCCTTATGAGTACGGAAAACAACATGGCTGCTGTACCTTTAACAAAAAAAAAAAACACCCTCAGAGAACCTTCATTGGTTTTAATATATGTATCGATACAGCTCCGATCTAATTTGAAACCGCTTGGCCAAATGAGTGCCATTAAAATTACATAGTTAAAAAAAGGAAGTCCTACAGAAAGATAGATTTGGTCCCGTCTGAATAGAACTGAAAAAGGTGGTAACTCAGGGAGAAATAAGGTATAGAAATAGATTTCACGAGTGAATAGTTTACGGGTAGAATCTGTCACTGGATTGAGAAGATACTCTAGTCCAGCCTATCTTTACGACTGTAATTCATTATCAGACAATCCTACTCTCCGTACATAAAACATATACTTTTAACTATACACACACCCACACAGTGAAGTGACGACAAGACACACAAACGTGAAAACTATAGTAAATGGAATATGGATATGGGCCGAGCTGACCAACACAAGTAATTAAGTTTTGTTAAGTTTATTATCATATAAACTACTCACAACATCAAACATATATATATATCAACGAAATCATAGGCTACAAAAATTGGAAAATAACACCATAAGTGTTATCCCCTCTGTTGAGAAGAAAAATCCCGCAAGAAGTTAATAACCCCAAAAGGTCAAAAGATTAACGCTAGGGTATAGAAATAGACGATAAATTAAAGAACAGAGTTCCTAATTAATCTATCCTGTAAAATAACAGTATTAGCGAACAAAAAAAAAAAAAAAAAAAAAGATGTGGGTACAATGATTACACAAATAGAAATATTCCCTCCTCTTATTCACACTCTGTCAATCTGTGGCCACATTCGATCTCGCTTACCTACTAGTTGTTTACTAACATCTTGAACATATCATCATGGTATATGTAACAAATCCAGTGTGGTGTTTCGCCGAAGTGAGCCCCAGTTCCTCCACGAATAATTAATCCTCCTAATGGGGAACGCTTACTTTGGTGGTGATTATTGGAGATGGAAATGTCACGTAATATAGTTCAGGTAGCAAAATAATTACCAAGATCTAGTGTTCACAGTGGACAGTAGTTAGTACTTCCAATAGTTTAAGGAAATGGCTGGTAGGTAAATCTTTTTGGATAAATCCACTTGACA